>RCWM02000373.1:712500-1097064 GCA_003667255.2 Euschistus heros | reverse complement strand
TATCCTCGGCTGCCAAGAGAAAGCAAAATGACCGGCCTCATCAGATGAATCACTGGCCAGTGGGCAAATCGTGCGCTGCACTGTGTATCTCCCGTGTATTAATTATCTAAACGCGATTTGAGCGATAAGAAGCATTACTAGATTATTGCTGTGCATGTCCATGGGTGACCGTTATCGCCCTGGTGAGTGCATGCCTACATGTATGGCTGGAAATAGAAGGGTCAGATGTGTGTCTGGAATGGTCAGAAACAGTTGAGTCGTTGATGGTCTGTACTCCACGGATTGTCCAACTGGGAAGTTTTCTGCAATATTTTTTCAGGTTCCAGAAGATTTTCCCATGATTGAGTTGTGTGGTTCGATAGGTGTTAAGGAGACAGCCCTATTGAGCCACAATGAAATAGGGCGTGGCAAACGGTGTTGACGTCGTTAGAGTGGCCTTGGGGCTATTCTGGTAACTGAAATAATTTAGGCCTTTATGGTACCGCGCTATCATCATTGAAGGCTATAGCTGGGGCTTGTGTATCTACTTGATTCTTGTTTGAGAGGATAAATTTAGGTCATTGATTTTTGCATTTACCGTTTTTTCAATTTTAGCTGAAGAGAGGGTAAATCCTCGCAAAGACCTGGAACATAAAAAATTCCGTCAACAGAAGAAGCTTGTGATTTGGGCCCAAATGCTACGTTATAACAGCAAACACTGTTTCCCTCTTGCCAATAATTGTGTTTGCAAATTATGTGTTTTGTCTTCAGAAGGCATTTTGTAAAATATGGAATATATAAATAAAGCAGATAAAAATAAATTGTAATATGCAAAGCAGTAAGGGAAAGGAGAGAAAGTGGCTAAATTAATTAGACTAATATTCACGTTATTGTAACTGACGTACAATAAGGGGCATATGGCGGGAACTGTTACTGAGACGCAGTAACGAGTACTTTACTAGAAAGTGGGAGGTTGGTGACGTCAGCCACCAGCGGATCAAATTGATGGAGACCAAAATGGCTGAGTATAGGGTTAGTCAACCAAAACGGCAGAAACTGGCAATCACGTACTTTGAACAGAAAGTGGTCAAAAGTGCGTGATTTCTGGAAATTGAAAATAACAACAGTAAATAAAATAAAATTGAAAAATGAGCGGCCGATTAAATCGCCCCAAAAACTGCAAAAATTTCGCGCTTCAAGCGGGGTACAATATATCCTTTCCGGCCCGGATCGGACCAAAAATGTTAATGAAAAATTGCCGGTGCGAATAACTCGCCTCGGCGCAGGTAAAAAGCTGGACTGTATAGAATTTGATCAAGCGCGAGGTTCTGCAACCTTTGGGGAGATGTTAGCGGGAAAATAATTCAACCAAAAAAAATACCAGATAAGCGCACTCACCTGGTTACGGACGCGTCTCTAGCTCTCGCGGGCCCCTGAAGTCCTCACAGACAGGCGAACGCTCCTTGTGGCCTGTAAAACTTTGATTGAACTCTCCTCCTCTCTATACACACTCATTAAAGTCAAAAGGAAAATTTACTGGTTGTAGCACGAAAGGAAAACACTTTTAAACATATAAAGGTTCGCGGAAGGCTATGTGAGCCTTGAGCATGTAAACTAGGAAGACTATGAAGTCTTGGACAAAAAGTAGGTGCATCCAGGGCAGAGTGCAGGAACAGAGAGGGCCGAGAATGGTCCTGAGGGGATTAAGATTGCGATTAGAACTCCCGCACGATATTCACTTTGCGAGAGTTAATAAAGTCAACTGCCCTCTGGTTTTGGCAATAGGAAAACTAAGTAAAGGGCCGGTTAATGAGGGAAGTCGTAGAGGGCGTCCACTGAAACTAACTTACAATTTTCTCATTTCCCCCTTAACACAAACGCGCCGATCGGCGCGCGAACATTAATGTTCAATTTGAACTTTATCCTCTCTTTGTACGTCGCACTTGCGAGTGCCCGGGGGAGTGGATCCGTGAGGAGAACAGATGTCACTGGTTCGGAGGCGGGCCCGGTAGCCCTTAGGGGCTAAGGCGCGCACGCTAGAGAGGTGGAGACTTGGGTTCGAATCGCCAACTGGGGGTCAAATCTTTTCTCTTCACAAAATAAAAAAAGAATTTAAAAAATAGTGAGTAACGACCGAAACCATTTCATAATTTAATATATCTATATATATATATATATATATATATAATATATACTATATAGTATATATCCTTCAAGGTCCGAAAGCAGGCTAGGATTTTTAACATTAAGCCTATCTCTAGTCCACAACAAACAATGTACTTGTAATAAAATAGGAGCTGCATCAGAGCAAGAAACCAGTGGTAGTATTATAACAGTCAGTATTGTGTGGTTTCTTCTCCCTTTTATTTCTGTTTTTCAAGTTCTTGCGTTTCAGTCTATGTAACTCGGTGCCGAAACCCGGGAGTTTAACGAGGAGCGGGAAAGGGTCAAGAAATTTTCTTTGCTTGCCGCTCAGGGTTTATCTATGTAGTAAGAGCGAAACAAAAAAAAAAAAAAAACAAAACCACAAAAAACAAAAGAAAAAAAAACCACAAAAAAAAAATAAAAAAAAACAAAAAAAACAAATTACCAGCATTTGAGACCACAGACGCCTGCAAGTAACCTAATAGGTTTACCTGAACTACACTGCAGAACTATGTCGGAGGGCCCATGCAAATACCAGTGCATGGTTGCAAGTGAGTACGGCTACAAGCCCAGGACCTGCAGAAAGTCGTCCTCGAGAAATCGGGCAAGATTGCAACGGGCGAGGTAGGATAACTGAATCACTTCCAACATATCCCTTAAAAGGGTTGACAGGGTCCTAGCCCGGGGGTTGGAAACGAAGAGGGCCGAAGACCTCCTCGATGCGAGCGACTACGCGTTGGGGGCGGGTACGGTATTATCACAGTGAGAATGAGAAAGGGGAGAGGCCGTAGGTAGTGCGAGCCGAAGGTTGACGACGCGGAGACGCGGTATAGCGCGTTAGAGAGGTAACTACTCGGGATTGTGTGGGCTTGTGGATCACTTCCGTCCGTATCGCTTTGGAAGGAGATTTAGGGTCCACACGGACAGAGACCGTTACAGTGGATTGGTAGTTTAAAGGAATCTTCCGCAAGAGTTGAACGCGATGGAAGGAGTTCCTGGGGCAGCCAATACAATCATCGAGATAGTGTACAAGAACCTGGAAAGAAGAAACGAGGTTTGCGGATTGGTTATCGCGCGCACTAATGATAAATGCCGTTGAGGGGGACGAACAAAAAAACGGAGACCGTCGGGGTATATACGACAGTTTCTTAGGGAGGTGAGGACACCGGAGGGAGAAGAGTGAGGATGAGACGCGCCAGTGGTATAGAGGATCCCCAAGAAACGGAGCTCCGCTGATGAGAGGCCCTCAGACCATGGAAGAAGTATATGAGATAGATGAATGATAATAGAGACCAGATCATCTGGAAAACCAGGTCACTGAGGGTCTCCCAAAGGCGCGACTTTTTCGAAATATGGGAAGAGCACGGTCGTCACCATTTGGACGGAGCCTGGGATTAGGGGGAGGAGTCAGGAGTGGTGAGGACTACTGCGCGGGGTGACTAAGGCGGGGAAGGACATATCACCTCTATATCGGGAATGCCACTATATGGACAGGGTTAAGAGCTGTGGAGGGAGGAGAAGATAGGGATCGACCGAACTTTTATTAGGTGCCGTGAGGTCGGTAGAGGTGGTACAGGACCGCGAGAGGGCAGAAGGAGGTCACCCTGTCATACCACCAGGGGAAGACGAACCACCGTGGGACACAGGAGACTCTCCAAGCATTGAAACGGAGGTATTTTCTGGTGGGGCATGAAGCGGACGATCCAAAGGTCAGGGGTCGTGCGAGGTATGCCTCACCACGAAAAATACGACCGGCATCCCCCAGGGTGGGTACAGGAAGAGAACACCTACGGTAGCGTTCCCCTTATCGGACCTCCAAGTGGATACGTTTAAGTGGCGGGGGGTACCAGTGGTTACTATCTTCGACGTATTCAGTAAATATGCCCTAGCTCATCTCGTGCAGGCCAAATCGGCGGAGGCGGTTGCGTTGGGGGCGTTGAGAGGCTGGTTTAGATCATACGGATCCCGGATCGTATCACGTCGGACGGGGGTCTAGAATTCGACAACGCATTGGTCAGGGCGGAGGCCAAAGAGTTAGATATTAAGTGGCATATCAATACCCAGGGCATCCCAAGGGCAGAGGGGGATGAGAGGCTGCATGGGACCCTTAGTGACCACCTGCGAATATATCAGGTTGAGAAGGGGGCTAGAGCCGGACATCGCGATGGACAAAGGCGGTGGCGGCGTATAACGGTTCCATCCACAGCTCGACGGGATATTCGCGGTGGAGATCGTCTTTGGGCTCCGGGAGCGACGCCGGGGACTTCCGCGACACCGTAGTAGGGAGGAAATGGTAAATTTTATTATACCAACCGTCGTTGGGCATTCGGTAAGCTATGGGGGGAAGGCGCGTGAGCGCATACTCAAAGAAAGAGAGAAGAGACAAAGGGTTGAGAGGGAAAAACGTAAAGGAAGGGATGTAGCGGGAAAATCAAGATCGGATGGTCGTCTATAGGAGACTCTGTAAAAGAGTACAAATCGAGGGAAAGAGATTTGTAGGTATGAAGGGCCATTCCGGGTAGTTTGCATAGAGAGCACCACGTGGTGACGCTGGGAGAGCGTCCAAGAGCCGCGGAAGCGGAGAAATGTGCATTGTAGAACAATTGAGAATTCTATTGAGGAACAGGTTATACCCTGATCTGTGAGTGGGTCCGTTGCCAGCAACGGAAGAAACGAA
The DNA here is from genome assembly GCA_003667255.2 of Euschistus heros. Taxonomy (NCBI): domain Eukaryota; kingdom Metazoa; phylum Arthropoda; class Insecta; order Hemiptera; family Pentatomidae; genus Euschistus; species Euschistus heros. The sequence goes on along the minus strand of RCWM02000373.1, from coordinate 1,092,263 downwards.
TTTTATTTTTGTAAATTTTTTTTTTTGTTTGTTTGTAGAAAAATGTTTTTTTTTAAATTTTGAGAAAATTTGTTCATTTGTGAAATTAATTTTATTGTATATAGTAGGGGTAATGTGGAGTTGTAAATAAGAGGAAAGAGCTGCTTCGGCCTTTGACCATGAGGGGATTAGTCTCTGGACTCCTTAATACCGTATTGGTATTAAGTGCCCAAAGTTAAAGTTTATGAAGGATGGTCATAAACTGGCGGGGGGAAGTCAAGGTCCGAAGCAGGCTAGTATTAGCCTTAATCCTATCTCTAGTCACAACAAACAATGTACTTGTATAATAGAGCTGCATCAGAGCAATAAACCAGTTATATTCTAACAGTCATATTGTGTTTGTTCTTCTCCCTTTTATTTCTTTTTTTTAAGTTCTTGAGTTTCAGTCTATTTAACTTATATATATATATATATATATATATATATATATATATATATATATATATATATATCAAAATTATATTTTTTGTCGACCTTTAGAAATTATATAATTAACAACTATAATCGGGTTATTATAGTTCCTTTATATTTAACAATATTTTGTTTAAACAATATTATTATTTATCCATTTTATACATATATATACATTTCCTTTCTTCCTTCTCCTCTCTCCTCTCTTTATTAACGTTTCCACCCCTTATTTAATGGGATCCTCTTCAGAACTGGAAAACAATACCATTCTTAAACATCTTTCCCGACATTGGCACACATCCAGTCATTAATAATACAAAATTTGACAAATACACATCAAAAACCGGGTACCCCGAAACACCAGGCCAGTAAGCCCACCGACTCCTGCAGCAATGCTTGCCAGCTCAGACACACCAGGGTACTGAGCTGCTCGGCGGACTACCCGGCCAAAGAGTCCGAGGTCCAATTACATAATTTTTCCCTTCTTGTAACTAAAATATAAAATCTATAACTAAAGAAAAACAATATATAAACATTCACACACACACCCATACGACAATACACACAAATATATAGAGGATATTTCCCTTCGTTAAAATCCAATAAAACAATTATGCTAAAACAATACACAATCAAATATTTAAAACAATTTAAAACTTAACAATCTATTTTAAACTTTTAATATAACAATTAATATAACCTTAAAAAACCATTTTTACAATTTTATATCCATCATTTTACAAACAATAAAACAGCCACTCCAATAACCTAAAAACAACAACAACAGTATTTTGACTCTTTTTAAATTTTAAACAATTATTTTCAACTAAAAATTTTGATAATTCAAATGACAAATATATATATTTTTTTTTAATTAAAAAAAAATAACTATATATAAATATATGTATATATATATATAATAACTTTCACAGGACCAGTCTGTTAAATGAAAGATAAACAAATTCAATCCAGGAAGCTTATGGTAGATTCCCAGAAAAACTTTTGGATAGAAAGGCCGGAGGAGGAACTATATTTATTTCCATTCATAGTATTGTTTGTTTCTTATATTTTTCATTTATTCCCCCTCTTTGTCATATCTTTTTGTTAGTCTTTCTTCTATCCCTGGAAGAAGGCTTTACATTGTATACCGCAATGTCAGCCATATGAATTAAAATTCATTTATAAATGCTGTGTATCTATGCCTGCATACCCCAACAAACTACATATTCATTAGTTCTTCAATCAACGAATATCCCGTCACAACGAAATTTCATTTATTTTATTTATGTATAATTTTATTATTAACTAGCATCCCCAGTCGCGGCTTCGCCCGCCCTCATATATAATTAGATACTTTTAACTAATAATTACACATATAAATATATAAAATATGTAAACTATTGCTAAAACTTCCTTGCATTGTAATCATTGTAAAAATTTGGTACATATTGGTTCAGTAGTTTTCCAGGTTAGTGATCAAAAAGGAAAAATGGCTTGTCCTTTTATATAATATTGGGTTGTCACACATATAACGTCTGATTTTTCATTATAAAGGATAAAGAAAATTTGCCTGTTGATTCCTATCAAAATATTTACTATCTATAATAAAGTACTTGTTAATGTTATATTTGCAAACTGTCTTTGTTATTTTACCAAGTAGGAATACAGATTTAGTATCATTTTAATCGTGGATTCGGAAACACGCAATTTCTGAACTTTTTTTTTTTTTATGAGTACAAACTCGGTCATTCCGCTGCCCAGGCAGCAAGAAATATTAATCATGCGTTTGGTGAAGGAAGTGCTAATGAAAGAACCATCCATCGTTGGTTACAAAATTTTCCTCAGGAGATACGACATTAGAAAATCTCCTCCGCGGACGGGATAAACAATTGATTCAACATCATGCTGCCAAGAAATTGACCAAATGCATCAAAATTTCATCAAGCAATAGGAAAGGTATTGGTAAACAGGAAAGGACCTATCCTTTTTCATGATAACGCCCGACCTCATGTTTCAATACAGACAGTGTATAAATTAAAATAAACAGGACAGTTATAAATTAAAGGGGTTGGGCTATGAAGTCTTACCACATCCCCAATATTCCCCTGATCTATCCCTACCGACTACCACTTCGGAGTTTGGACAACTTGCGAGGAAAACTTGGTAAGCCGTTGGCAGAAGTGTATCGAAAATGATGGTAAATACTTTGAATAAAAAATACATTAGATTTGATTTTTTTATTTTCTTCCTGGTTCTAAAAAACGGTCATTTCATGTGTGACAACTATGATTTGATGTGTTTTCTCATATTGAAGATAAAAACTAAAAATTCTGAAATCGCTCAATTCGATTCTTCGTGATGGAAAAATTTAAAATCGGCACTTAAAAGAATCAATCAAATGTAGATATTTTCCCAATTCCCAATTGCCTGGTTGCTGGGCTAAAAGCAGTGAAGTCATCCATTTCTGTTCTTGTACAGATTATAACTGCGTTTTAGGTATAATTACACGAACCTGTATATTGCTATGTATTAACCCAAGCATTGTTTCCCGTCGTTTATCATACACACAGCCAACCGGATATTATACCCCAAGGCAATATCAATTAAATGCGATATTACCAATTTAATTGAGATTTTATCAAATAAAGAATCAATCGATTTGAAGTAGGCAATATCGATAGTAAAGAGGCAATTTTAATATATATAACATTGCAACCGACCCCCTCGTACTAATTCCTCTCTGGCAAAAAAGCTAATGAAAGAGGCTGTTGACCGAAACTTGATTAACATGGCAGTGTAAACGGATACTTATTGTTTTATCACGGCCTTCTGTATCGTTGGATGGACTGCGGTATTTGTTCCTGTCCGCTCGAGTCCAATATTGTCATCCCCGATCCTTTTCAATTCTCCATTGCCCTTATTGCGAATTCTCGTTGTTTTCAATTGTGTCCAGTATTGAGTAAGAGCCCGTTGAAGCTTTTTTTCTTTTCAATTTATTTTTGTTATCTCACCAATGCATTTTTTCTTTTAGTTTTGGAATCTGAATAGAAGAACTCTAAACATTTGATTGCAAAATGAAATTTAATCAAAGACATACCTTCCGTTAAAAATCGCTTCACGCATTCATCTATAGAATCAAGTCCAATTCTTTAACTATTTGACGGATGAATCTATAAACATCCTCTTTACTGGGACCAAATTTCTTTTTCTATCCCCTTACTTTTGAAAATTCTATGATCAGGTATCTTAATAAACTGCGCAAAAATAAATAGGGACATGCCTTATTTATCCCTTATCCGGTTATTTAAATTAAATTAGCCAATCTATTCAATATTAGTATGGTACAACTAAATATAAAATACAAACCAAAGTCAAAACAATTGTTAAACCTTTTATTTATAAGTTTTCTTAAGAAAAGTAAACATGAAGATTTATCATTTTGTAAATAAACAGCTTTTCTCCTATTTTAATCCAGTAATAATTTCAATAAACATGGGCAGACATTATCTTGAACCCGAAGTTCGCGAAATTATAGTGAGAATGCGTTATCAAGGTCATCGACAAGTTGATATTGCAGAGGCTGTTGGCGTTTCCCAGAGTGTCGTCCCCCGGGCTTTAGCTCGATCTCGAGAGACTGGGAGTGCCAATAGAAGTCCGGGCAGTGGATCGCAACGCATTGCAACTGAAAGAGAGGGTATGAAATATTGTTATCACTGCCAGGAGAAACCCTTTTCATAGTGCACGCCAGATCCTCAATGAAGTGAAGGTGTTTTACCTACACTTTTATCAAAACAAATGATTCGTAATCGTTTGTGGGAAGTTGGCCTTACATCATATGCCCCTTAGAGACGACCTGCAGCAACAGCTCGCCACCAGCAGCTCAGAAGGATGTGGTGCAGCAAGCGAATAGAAGTGTACACAAATTGGAATGTTGTGACGTTTACCGACGAGTCGCGTTTTGTCTGTATAGTGACAGCAGACACCGAAGAGTCTACAGAAATCAAGGAATGCGAACAATGCCCCAGTTTATTGTGCCTTCAGTGCAGTTTGGAGGAGGTGGTGTAATGGTCTGGGCTGGCATTTACACGGGAGGACGAACCAACCTCACAGTTGCTCGATATGGACATGAAATTATTGAGGTATACCTCCCTCCATCTAGAGATCTCATTGGGAGAGATTTTCGATTTCTGGATGAAAACGCTCGACTCATAGAGGAATAGTTGTTCATCAAGTTTTAGAAAACCTGGGAATTTCCCGCCTGCCCCTTCCTCCATTGTCTCCAGACCTCAATCCTATTGAGCACATGTAGGGCGCGTTACAGAGAAGGCTTTTTAATCATCATCCGCCGCTAATTGACCTTCGACAACTGAGCGCAGCATTGCAACATCTCTGGGGTGAAATTCCTCAAGAAACCAGTGACAGCATTATTAATAGCATGACTAATAGGTGCAAACAGGTTTTGGCTAACAGAGGACACTATACAAGATATTAATTGTTTTCAAAAACTAATCTGTTCATTAAAAATATTATGTAACTAAAACGTCTTATTTTTGTTATTGTTAAAACCCATTAATTGTATTTTATTTAAAAAAAAAACATTATAATTTCTAATGAATATTAATGCAGTTTATAATAAAAATAATACAAAAATGGTAGGCAAAGTAAATAACACAAAATTAGCAATATCCCTATTCATTTTTGCGCAGTTTAGACTAGGAATGGATGAACTGTCAGGTGAGAGCGAAATGAGGCTGAAGAGATTAATTAATTCCTTTATAAGAATTATTTGGAAATGTACTGTAGTCATACAGGGTGAGTCCCTCTTAGTGTAAAAAAAAAAAATGGGTGTGAAGTAGATCAAAAATGAAGAAAAATGCCACAGACCTTACTTTTCCAATCTGACGTGGAATGAATTATGAATATTATTATCTTTAAAGCCAGAAACTGGTAATTTTAAGCGGTCATTTAGTTTTCAGTTTTGTTTCGGGAGGGTCGCAGCTACACAATTGAGAGTAATAAGGGTCGGAGGACATAATCTCTGGAAACATTGGGCTTAATAAAAGCAGACCTTACAACTAGAAGACACGGAGGGGGGGCTGGAGGGTAGAGAAGAAGAGATAGATGGCCGGATTAAAAAGTACAAGGGCTGGGCCCTAAGAGATACATCATGCCCTGGGCTCTCATTAAGGGCACAATTAGCCCTCCCTTCCAAATTTATTTAACTGTTGCAGCCTTTGTGGCTTCTGAATGGTCCGAGCTTCTTGTTCTCCAGGAATGCAGTGCCTTCCAGGGAGGGCGTCCTTCAATAGTAAATAGTCAGCTGGAAAGCTATGCAGTTCTCTGTTCGGCTCAACTAACAAGGCAGTCCCTTGAATCATCACTTTGCTCGCTTCGATTCTATTCGAGTGTTGGTTTTGATTGAAAATCAAGCTGTACAATACAATTACAATCAGCAAACGCTATTAGAACCAGTTATAAGTCTTGATCGCTAATATTTGTATAAATAAATAAACTGCTATGTATATTAAAAACCAACAATATAGAAAGGAAAAATAAATAAATGTTAGGAAGGGACCATGAAGATTAAAGAATATAAAAATAAAGGACGTTGGAAAAAAAAAAACTTAGGAACCCTAATCGAAGAAAAAAAATTAATTTACTTATCATAAGAACGATGTGCACTTTACATTATTCATATAACACTAGCAAATTACCAGATATAACTAACAAGGGAACGTTTGCAGTTGTAACACACAGATTTGAATGCCGATTTTTGTGTGGGTAGTAGGGACGTATAATAGTGCAAAACTAGAGTTATAGCCGCCAATGAGCATTGGGAGCCGAGAAAAAAAAAAAAATGAAAATCAGGTATTATTTTTTTTCTCAGCTCTCAGTCAAGATAGAGAAATGATTCTTTCACGATTAATTGCAGCTTTGTAACGTATTTGATATGAAAATACTTTCGTTATGCTCAAGACACCACCCGGCTTTAGGGTGCTCAAAAACTCTAAAAAAAAATGACAAAATTCCAAGGAAATCCGCTGTAAATCAGTGGAATCTATTTTTCATGAACAACTGACCTCAAATCTGGATTTAACGCGCCATAAAACCCTTATATGTGAAATATTATCAAAATCAAAAAATATTTATTTTTACCCCATTCGAGGAGGTTAAAATTTTGAAGTTGAGATTTCATCAACATGTTCTACCGTTCAACCGATTACAACAGTAATAGCATCACTAAAATCAGCATACCTCTGATATAATAACATTGGATTTACTCCCGATTTTAGTGGACGAGAACTGATGTGAATGAAAAAATCCAAGGTCAGCTATAACTTGAGATATTTCAATAAGAGGAAATCCTGCGACCTCCGGATTTGAGCTAAACAGAACAGTTTTAAGGCTTCTAGATGACCTTAAAAGTTTGTCTTAATCGGTTGCGAAATATGTGAGATAGCACAAATTATTTACATTTTTTCAGAAATTGACAGCCCCTATAAATTGACCTTCTAAAATCCTATAAAATTTTAAAAGTAAAAAAAAGTTATTTTTGATTTCGACAAAATTAAGTTTCTACATGTTTTTTGAGATGAGGAATCTGGAAACAATATCAGTTTTTAGTTTAAAAAAATTTTCCTCCCCTATATTATATAAATAAGACGTTTTAAAATGATCTTTTTTTCTTTAATTATTTTAGTTTTTACACAATAAATTTCAAATAAGACCATTTAAAAAAAAAATTTTTTTTTAACCAAAACCTGATATTAATTTTAGATCATTCATCAATCTTAGGATTTCTATGCAATTAAAAATAAAAATATGTCATTTTAAAACGACTTTTTTATATAATATAGGTGAGGAAAGTTTTTAAACTAAAAACTGATATTATTTCCAGATTCCTCATCTCAAAAAACATGTAGAAAATTAATTTTGTAAAGTGTAATTTTGCGCTGTTGTAGTTGGGATATGATTCTAATTAAATACATCATAAGAGAAAAAAATTTGTGCAATTTTTTAGGAGAATAACTCAAAAATGCAGTTAATGTTGAATATATTATACTAGCAGATTATAATTATATAATACAATTTATTATGGTATGCCTGGCAGGTTTGGTTCCAAAACCAGAGAGCGAAGATTAAGAAAATGCAGAAGAAACATCGTCTGGATCAGAAAAACAACAACAATGGAAAAGAAATGGACCTCGAGGAGAAAAGCGATAAGCTCAAAGATGATGATCACAGTAAGTCATTAATTAATAATAAATTATTAATAGATTACTTATTATACAAAATGTTTGTTATATGTTTTAATTACCGTATTATATATGTTTTGTTTTTTTTTGAAGATCTGAAATGTTATGTAATTTTATTACTTTCAGCATCAATCTTATGTCATTTGTCTTGATGACATTAACTCATACCTTTCAGAGAAACAGCTGTTTTCTCAGGAATAATACATATCATTTTTTTTGACATAAATATGACTTTTGTCTGGGGGTCTATACTTTTTTCCTGTAACGTTTTTTCTCACATTCGGAAACGTAATATTCTGACACGCTCTAACTTTGCTGGTGTTGCTCAAATCGAAAATTTGACGACAGTTCCCTGGCCAGGAATTATTAAAAAATAATGGAAAATACTTTTGGCTATATAACATTTGTGGCTAGAACCTTCCGTATGGGAGGTATATTGATTCGAATGAAAAAATTTCAAGTTGTAACGTGTTTTTTTTTTTTTTTTTCACCATCAAAATGAAACGCTTTAATACGCTGTTATTGTTAATGGGATCGAAACTTTAACGAAAGAAATCTTGTCAGAAATTTTATTAAGTATATTTTTTGTAATATAACATTTATCGCTAGAACTTACCGTTTACGAACTATACTGGTTTTGATGAAAAAAAGTAACTTTTTGCCTTCATTTTTTAAATGTTGGGTCTTTTTTTTACACGCACTAGCTCAGTTCGTGTAGCTCTGATCGAAAATTTAAAGATAGTTCATCATCAATGGCGCAACAACTCTTGAAGAGTCAAGGCCTCCTTCACCTTAGTTCGCCAGTCCTCTCTGTTCGCTGCCGCCGCTCTCCAGTTGCGGATCCCCAAGATGGTCCTTGCGTCCGCTGCCACTCCATCAATCCATCATAGCCGAGGTCTTCCCACTCTTCTCGTGCCATACAACTTTTCTTCTAGGAATCTGGTCTAGGGTCATTCTTAATATATGCCCTGCCCATCGGAGACGTCCTGCCTTTATTATTCTTACAACATCAGGGTTCATGTAGAGCCTCGTAATTTGAGCATTAGTGCGAATTCGGTGCAAATTGGTCCGTAAATTCTTCTCAGGATCCTTCTTTCGAACCATAGGAGGAGTGCTTCCTGTGTACTAGTCAATGTCAAACATTCAGAAGCATAGGTGAGCACTGGTCTTATCAAGGTTTTATAAATTAGCAATTTACTTTAAGATACTGTCCTGCTTTTTAAATGGTTTTGTAGCCCAAAATAATATCTATTTGCACTTATGATCCTTCGTTGGATCTCAACCTGTATTTCGTTGTTGGAGTTTACTTGTGAACCAAGATATACAAATTCGTTCACCGTTTCAAACGAAAAGCCTCCGGCAACTAAGTTTGAAGGCTCCTTCCTGCCCATCAAGTCGTGGGCCAGCATGCATATATTTTGTCTTTTCTTCATTCACCTCCAAACCAAATCTCGATGCTGCTGCCTGAAGGCTGAGGAAGCTATTTTTCAAATCAGTTGGAGTTCTTCCAATTAGGTCAACATCACAATATTTGCCATTGATTGTGCAGTGTTTATATGTTGTAATAGTTCGTTGTGGGTTTTGTAATAATAAATTGTGATTTCGTATAAGAAAACTGAACTATGAAACGATTTCTGACGCCTTCTTCTACTTTAAAGGATTGTACTAAAAAATCTAAATCACCGGCCAATCGTAAATACGATAAAAGCTACTTACAGTACGGTGAAGCCAAGGACTGAAACCAGTGATATTCCTATTCCTCAATGTGTTGTATTACTTGAAACACTTTCGAACCATAGCATGAAGCCTTCTTTACTGATGCGACACCAAAATACTAAGCACCCTGATTTGATTGGTAAGCCGATTGAATTTTTTAAAAGAAAATATAATTTGTTTAAGAAAGAAACCCAATGTTTAACGAAGTTTGTCAATACTGATATTAACTTGTTAAAGGCGTCATAACTTGCTAGTTTAAGAATTGCAAAAGATGCAAAGCTTCAGAAATCGGTGAGACGCTTTTACTGCTGGCCGTTGTGGATATGGTCCAAGCCGTGTTAGGAGAAAAGGCAGCCAAAGAAATTCAAAAAATACCATTGTCAAATAACACACCAAAGAGACAATTGTCGATATGTCTAATAATATTGAAGAACAACTGGCTTTGAAACTCCAAGAATGCTCTGATTTTGCACTTCAAATTGACGAAAGCACCAATGTTACAAACATGGCGCAGCTACATGTTTTCGTGCGATCTAATTATAAAGAAAAGGTGTTAAAAGAGTTTTTCTTCTGCAAACCACTTAAATCAAATACCACAGCGGAACTCATTTTTAAGGTAATTGATGAATCTGTATTCAACGTAGGCATTCCCTGGTCTAAGTGCATTGGCTTGTGTACAGATGGGGCAAAAGCTATGTCAGGTAGATTGATAGGGCTAGCAGCAAAAATAAAGGAAGTTGCTCCTGAATGCAAATGTACGCATTGTGTTATCCATCGAGAAGCATTAGCTGCTAAAGGTATGCCGGAAAATCTTAACTCCGTTCTATCAGATGCTGTGAAAGTTATTAACTTCATAAAGGGTAGGGCTCTAAACACAAGATTTTCTCCTTGATGTGTGAAGAAATGGGTGGCAGGTCTCCTGCATTCAGAAGTAAGGTGGTTATTTCGGGGGGAAACTTTGAACCGTCCGTTTGAACTGAGATTAGAAGTTTTTATGTTTTTAAGTAAAAAAAATCATGACATGAAAAAATTGTTTGCCGATGAAGAATGGTTGTCAAGATTGGCTTATCTAACCGACATTTTTGACAAACTCAACACACTGAACTTGGGGCTTCAGGGACCAAACACAACAGCCTTCACAGCCAGTGGCAAAATAAACTCCTTTTTGAAATGAAGTGAAAAATAATCTTTATTCTGGGACACCTTGTCCCCTAAGAATAACATATAAGAACAATAAAAAGGTATTATTGTCTGACTGCGTACATATCAGGCAGTAACTTATATAGAGTGTAAATTATATACTATAAGTCTTTGGGTTTACATAAAAAATAAATAAATAAGTAAATAACAAAATTAAAATGAAATAAAAGAAAAAGAAATATTCTAGCAATAAAATATTATTACATAATTTCGGAAGATTGATAATTGAGGAGGTAGATGAATAAATTATGTTTAAAGGAAGTGAGAGAAGGAACATTGCGGATCGAAATGGCTATAGAATTCCAGAATAAAGCTGCACGATTAATAAAGGATTTTTCAAAGGAAGCAGTTCGATGAGAAGGGATATACAGATCTATGGGCTGAGATCTGGTGTTCAAAAGATGAATGGAAGAACGAAGGGCAAGGATGTCGTAAATGTACGAAGGTTTTTTGGACTTTAAGGATTGGAATAGAAAGGAACCAAGGAAGTATTGTCGCCGAAAACTTGGATAAAGCCACCTCAACTCGGAATACCAGCAAGTGATGTGAGAACGCTTGGGGATCCCATAAATGAATCTTATAAAGGAGTTCATTAATCTTTTCACCTTCATTTCAAGCTCGCCAGACAGTCCTCCGTATACTAAGCATCCATAATCGAGGTGGGGAAGGATGAGGGAAGATACTAACAATTGACGGGTATTGCGAGGGAAAGATTCACGGAATCTTAGGAGCTGTTTGAGGATGGAGATGGTTTTTCGGGTAATGTGGGAAATATGGTTATTCCAATACAAATGTTGATCGAATACTACTCCGAGGTTTTTGACAGAGTTTGTGAACTGAATAGGAACGTTATCGAGATAAAGAAGTGGATAACAGGAAAGGGAATTAAGGGAGGGTTTCGATCCAATTAGCATTGCTTTAGTTTTTTCTGGATGCAGTCGTAACTTATTCTCTACTGCCCATTGGTGAATGCTATAAATGTCATCTTGAATTTTACGAGTTGCCTCAAAAATCTCACAAGGATGAAACGATAAATAGATTTGAAAGTCATCAGCATATAAATCATATCGGGAATTATTAATGGCGTCTGTCAAATCATTAATGTAAACGGAAAAGAGAGTTGGTGAAAGAGAGGATCCCTGAGGAACACCTCGCGTCAGAGGCACAGATTTTGAAGGAGGTTGGTTAGGAACAATAACTGTTTGGGAACGGAGAGATAAGAAGGACTGGAACCAGCCAAGAGCACTATTGGAAAGGGAGAGTTTTTGTAATTTAGTGAGAAGAATTTTATGATCCACGGAATCAAACGCCTTGAATTCAAAAGATAGTTGGTCCTGTTTTTTTTTTCACAAATATAGGAGGAGGATTTATCTGCATTTCCCACTCTATCATCATTTTTTGAAGAAATTCGAAAGGACTGGATCAGAAATCCTTTTTCGGGAACCTCATCAAATGAATTAGAACTAAAAGAAAGTTTTATTGATCTTACAGAAGATAGTTCCATGAAAGATTATTTTAAAGAGGGTGTAAAACCGAGTACCCTATGATCTTCCGGCAAGCTCTGCTATTTTTGATGCCATTTGTTACGAGTTACTTGTGTGAGAGTGGATTTTCTGACCTCGTGTACATAAAACATAAACATAGAAGCAGAAAAAGTGTTGAAGGGGACTTGAGAGTGAAGATAAGATCCATTACTCCTAATGTTGATATTTTAATCACAGGCAAACAACAACATGTTTCGTACTAAAGACTACAGGGAGAGAGTCTCTTAGTGTAAAGAAAAAAAAATTGGGTGAAACTAGATCAAAAATGTAGCAAAATGCCGCAGATCTTACCTTTCTATTCCAATCCGTTGCAGATGTACGATAAATCAAAGAGTTTTTTTTTTTTAGGAAACCACGTTTTTTTCTATAAAAGCTGTAATATCTCCACTTTGTTTAAATATTTTTCAAATTTTCACCACATTTTCGGATTTAGCATTACATTTTCTATAAAAGCAGAGTACTTGTAATCTTGATTTTACGAACTTGGTATCTAAAGAACAGGTTGATCTTCACCTTATTTGGGGAAGTCACAATGTCGTATTTACGGATTTTCGAAAAAACTATCCACAAAACGTCAAATTTTACAAAAACTTGCAAATTTAATTAGGTTTCTAATGATATGTTAAACGTAATGATTTTGTTTCAATTTCATGGAGAAATTTACTTTTGAAACAGAAAAAACATGGTGTTCTCATTTGGCATACAAATCGGTTACTTGTTTAAATAAAACATTATGACAATCCCTTAATGTAAATGTGCATTTTAAACATAATAAACCCTTTATTGGAATAAAAAGCAAAGAAATAAATTATTGTTTAATAGAAAATAAAGGAAAAATGTCAATAAAGCGACACCAGATCATAGGATCTTATGTTATTACATTTATTATTTATTATTCATAGCATTCACTCCTCTTTATTATTAATAAATCATGTTACATGTTTCGGGAACAACAATGTCCCATCCTCAGACTGAAACAGTATTTCATTATAATTGCACTACAATATTATTTTTAACATCAAACCAATAAATTCTTAATTTAATTTACACTTTATATATCATTATAATTTTACCTTTAAAAATTTTTTCTTGGTGTTAACACACCGTGTCAGTTCCATTTACATATCTAAATAATAACTCTTCAACCTTATGGGTACAAGGGTCAATCACAAACTAACTATTGTTAGTTTGTCAATAGTCAATAGTCCTTAGTTGGTCAATCTATATTATTAATTTATTAATTATACCTGCATATATATTGTTCCTATTTTATCAGTGTCTGTTTTGTAGTTAACTGCATTATTGATTGTTTTATTTATGTATATTGCTTCTTTTATTTTTCTATTATGTGTTTTTCTCTCATGTTGTAGGATTTTTACCTTATCGAAATTAAATTTGTGATTCAGTTTTTGTGCGTGTTCTGATAGGGCTGTTTTATTATTGTTTGATTTACTTATTTTTTGGTGTCATATTTATGTTGATTAATCCTATAATGATATATAAAGTGTAAATTAAATTAAGAATTTATTGGTTTGATGTTAAAAATAATATTGTAGTGCAATTATAATGAGATACTGTTTCAGTCTGAGGATGGGACATTGTTGTTCCCGAAACATGTAACATGATTTATTAATAATAAAGAGGAGTGAATGTCATGAATAATGAAATAATTTCAATATATGTAACTCCTTCATTGAAGAATTGATTATTACATTTATTTATTTATTACTATAATTTAGGATTTATTTTATTAGATTTTCAATGTAAGGTTTAAAACTCAATGATAATGAAAATAACCCTCAATTTTGGTATTAGCTTCTGAATGCAGATGATATTAAAGAATACCACTTTTTGCTGCGAATTTATGACTAGATGGGTCTGTTTTTACAGGGGAAGGCATTTCTTACGTTACATGTGGAGTATCGTTGGTTTATTCATATTTGCATTGCTGTCGAATAGTGTTGAAAAAGCACAGTTTGCCCAACAGATTGAATGATGAAATTACTAAGATTTGTTACAAAACATCCTACCACAACTTTATCACGATATTCTACCTGAAGTTCGGCAAAATATGATTTTCCAACACCATGGTGCTGCTCCACATTATTCGAAAGCAAAAGAAATATAAACCAATGATATACATAGATAGGTAGAAATGCCTTCCCCGGTAAAAACAGACCCATCCAGTCATAAATTCGCAGCAAAAAAAGGTATTCTTTAATATCATCTGCATTCAGAAGCTAATACCGAAATTGTGGGTTATTTTTATTATCATTGAGTTTTAAACCTTACATTGAAAATCTAATCAAATAAATCCTAAATTATAGTAATAAATAAATAAATGTAATAACATAAGGTCCTCTGATCTGGTCTCGCTTTATTGACAGTTTTCCTTTATTTTCTATTAAACAATAATTTATTTCTTTGCTTTTTATTCCAATAAAGAGTTTATTATGTTTAAAATGCACATTTACATTAAGGGATTGTCATAATGTTTTATTTACCCAAGTAAGTGATTTGTATACAAAATGAGAACACCATGTTTTTTCGGTTTCAAAAGTAAATATCTCCATGAAATTGAAACAAAATCATTACGTTTAACATATCATTCGAAAGCTGATTAAATTTGCAAGGTTTTGTAAAATTTGACGTTTTGTGAATAGTTTTTTCGAAAATCGGTGAGCGTTGAAGTAAATACGACATTGTGACTTCCCCAAATAAGGTGAAGATCAAGCTGTTCTCTAGATACCAAGTTTGTAAAATTCAAGATTACAAGTACTCAGCTATTATAGAAAATTTAATAATAAAACCGAAAATGTGGTGAAAATTTGAAAAATATTTTAACAAAGTGGAGATATTACAGCTTTTATAGAAAAAAATGTGGTTTCCTCAAAAAACTCTTTGATTTATCCTACATCTGCAACGGATTGGAATAAAAATGTAAGATCTGCGGCATTTTGCTACATTTTTGATCTAGTTTCACCTAATTTTTTTTTTTTTACACCAAGAGATACTCACCCTGTATAAAAGTATATTTTGTTTGATGATTTTTTTTTTTTTTTTTTTTTTTTTGCTGAGTTTGTTCTAATTTTTTATTAGTATGTTTTTAGACCTATGGCTAATAAATTAATACCATTTTAATCTTTTTATTTCTCCTTTATTATAAGCATGTTTTAAATAAACAAATATTTAACCATTAAATATGAAGTTTTCTCAGGAATTTAATTCAAAAAGCCTTTGAACACTTTTAGAAAAGTAAATATTATACGTTTATTAAAATATTTAGGCCTGGTTGTACGCCAAAATTTCTCAAAAAGTCAAATGGTACGCAGATGCAAAAAGGTTGGGAACCCCTGGTTTAGGAACTATTTTGGTTTCAATGAAAAAAAAAGAAGTAATTTTTTAAGTGTTGGATATTTTTTGGCAAGCTCTACCTCTGTGGGTGCTGCTCGGATAGAAAATTTGACGACACAGTTTCCTCATCAGAAGCAGTTATACAAGCAGTGTATTATAGGTACACATGTCTATGATCTATTGTTTTCACCAGTCAGGGGAATTTGAGTTTTATGTTTTTATATTTTTTAAAAGACAAGAAACTGCCCATCGTTACAGACTACTTTCAATATTTACTAGACAAACGTTCAAAGCTCCCAATTAATTACAAAAGATTCATATACATGGCTGTGATTAGACCTATTTGGACGTACGGAGTTGAGCTTTGGGACTCCACTAAACCATCCAATTCATCTCGTACTCAATCCTTTCATTCCAAAATTCTTCGAAAAATCCTCAATGCTCCTTACTTTGTCACCAATAAACTTATCCGTAAAGATCTTAATATTCCATATGTGCTGATTTAGCCCACACCAGATACCTATCCTTTCATAGTAAGCTCCATAATCACTCAAATCCGTTAGTTTCTCAACTTGCTTCCCACTCCATTCCCGATAATCCTCCGAGGCGTCTGAAAAGAAGATGGCCTAGAGTGTAGTCTAGTGTAGAATTTTTAATAAAGTGCTACTGATGAATAGTTCTTTTCATGTTTTAACCTGTTATTATTATCGTTGTCAATACATTTACTTCATGTATATATTTTGTACAGTTGCAAATGTATAAAAAAAAAATATTAATTATAGGGCTTATAATTTTAATTTTATTTATTTAAATCACTTTTATTTCAAATTGGCATTAAGTTTGAATGTGCATAAGTTTTTTAAAGCCATTTGTTTTACACTAAGATATACAGATTTTTAAAGTTACTGATTTTTGGTTCAAGTTTTGTGATACTTATTGACCAATATCGTATTTAAAGTTAAAATTGAAGGAAATAGATAAATTTAACCCTTATAATGCCATAATCACTTAGACGTTGGCGGAATTTGGGATCAGAGCATCAAAAGCTTCGCAAAGTGGAATTCAGGCGTCTGATAGCAAGGATATTCAACGTCAAACTGAAACATTTGACCACTTCATCATTCATACCAAGATCTATATATTTCTGAATAAATTAAAAAAAAAAAATATATATGTTCATTTAGACGAATCTATAAATCAGTTAAAATTACCTACATATATTTACTTATTAAAACCTCCATGGACGTACGCCTCACAAATTTACGGAACTGCTAAAAAAACACGCATCCAAAAAATACAGACTTTCCAGTCAAAAACCTTAAGACTCATTACACAATCACCCTGGTATGTCAATAACAAAACTTTACACACAGACTTACAGATACCCATGGTACAAGATCATATCCAGACTTTATATAAAAGACTTCACGACAAACTTCACGGACATATCAATAATTTAATACAAAGTATGGCCTCCATAAGCTTGCCAGATAATACCCACAGGAGACTAAAAAGGAGTTGGTTGAGGGATCTACTCCGTTAAAACTGATTAAATATCATGTTCATGCTAGGGGTAACTACCGCTGGGTGCTGTCCTCCCTCATACCTGACATGCCAATTATCTTGTATACAACAATTTATCACATCTGCTTGTTGTCACATAAGTGACAGGTGTGGATTAAAGAAATAAAGAGAGAAAAAAAAATTACCTAATTTGGTTATCGTTGCTATGAACTCACATTTTAACACATGATGAAATAGATGGATCAATATAATTAGAATTGATGAATTAATTACTACTTCAATTGGAATTGATTTTTTATTTTTGAAATCTAGTTTCGAATGTTTAAGATTCATCATAGACTATACATATTATTTTTTTTTTAAATGTAAGACAAGAAATCAAATATATTGGTACTTCTGCGACCTCTGGATTTGGTTGAGCTTAAAATTTGGTTCAGATTAAAAAATCAATATTTTTATTAATTTGATAAAAGTTCACATATAACTTTTTTGATGCGATAAATTGAGATTTGACGTCGGTTTTTCATGACAAAAATTGTTCAAAGATTTATAGCAGATTTTATTGGAATTTGTTTCGAGTTTTTGAGCACCCTAAAGCCGATTCTTGTCTTCAGCACAACGGAAGTATTTTTATTTCAAATAACGTACAAATTAGAAATAATTTTATTGATTTAAGCTGGGTTAAATTTAATTTCTAGCCATAAAAGTAGATATATGACATTGTGTGAAACCTGGTTTCTGCCACACAATGTTCTACATTTGAATGTTTATTTAATTAAACTTTAAAGTTTATTTTATTAAAATGATACTAACTACATATCGGTCTATTTTCAAATTTCACAGGGATCCACATGTCGCAACACATATTTAAATCTTTTAAAATAATTTAATTGTATATAAGTAAATTTTATTATCAATATCAAGCACTATATAACACCGTACCTTTGTAATCTCTCATGTACAATGGTGCTCGCCACCTATCGGTCAATTTTCAAACTTTACAGTTCTCCACTTATTATCCCTTTTTTTTAATAGCAAATTAATCACAAATCATTAGATTTTATTATTGTTAAATAAATTCCCTTAAATTCCCTGCTGGAACTATAAAGATGATCAGGTTAACATATTGTTCTGATTAGTTCCTTGGTTTTCGTGGTTAGTGATAACAAACGCAAAATGACTTGTCCTTTTATATAATAGTAAAGATATATAATATTTATTTTTTTCATATCTAGCCTGGAAGATCAATGATTTTAAATATAGCAGCTAGGGGGAAATGAAATATCCCATAGGCACGAAGGATGTTATTTCCACAGCGGAGGTAACATATTGAAGAAACACGCCTCGAACGTGAACAAACCCCTACCCGCGGGGAATATTCCACCCTGCATTAGGGCAAATAGTAGCCTCTCTGTATTCGGCAGGTGGGTGGGAGGTTGGCAGGATATAGGATACGGCAGGATCTGTGTTATTAGGGAAGGGATAGAGTCGTGGCCGGAATGTAAAGGAGTCCTGAGTCCTGGGTCCTGCAGAGGGGGAGGGGAAAGGAGGGGAGGAGAGGGGGCAGAGAGGGGGGGGTTGCCCGGCAACTGGGAGGGCTCCCTCCGTCCTTTGTCTGCTGGAGTCGCTAACATGGAGTCTATCTTCGTCCTGGCTATGGAGTCTTAGGAGGGAAGGTCTTTCATATCCTTTATCCTCAGGACAAGTCTGAGAGAGGAATTCAACGTCTTTCAAATATACTGCTCAAAATAATGCTAAAATCAACCAGAAATTCGTCATATTAAAAAACTTTCATTAAACCTTAAACAGAAGTTGAACATATTAATTTGATATAATGATTGTTTTTGTTGATATTGGATTAATTATGGATTCAACTTGAAATTAATTGATGCTAATATTAATTAAGGTAATATTAAATACCTACGAACAATTCCTAAAAAGCTACTGAAAAAAAAAAGTAAATTACATAGGAGTAATTTCGTTGAGTTATTATAAATCTTCTATGACCGTATGAGAGAGATATGTTTTATTGATACATACTGCTGCCCAACTTTATTGAGTTGCTACATACACAGCATACTAATATGCCTAACTAAAGATAACACTATTACAATATTAAAATAATTCATGATAATTATAATTTAGCTATAATTCTAAAATATAATATATAATACAATATACTAGAAAACTAATACATTTTCTTTCTCTCTTTTTTTTTCCTATTTATTTCATTTTTATTTTATTACCCTCATAATATTTACATGTCTCTTTTTTTTTCCGTATATAACATTATATTCCTATTGAACAAAATTATACGAAAAATACGCCTTAACACCTTAGTTAACTCTTTTTTTAGGGCAACCACACATATTTTAAAATATTTAAATTAACTGTTTTTTTCTTTTTTATTGGTATAAAATTGAATTTTTTGTTTTTTTTTCCCCCGCATTTGATGTTTTTGAATGATGGGGCCCATCAAAACAATCAATCAAGTTATTATATGTAGTACACAGAGTCCTGAAAAGCGTTTAGACTGAATTGTTTGTTAGAGTCTATATAGTAAATAGGTAGATCTGGATATTCATTTAAAAGGGAATTCCTAGGTATGTTCAGGACTGGTATGTTGAAGATTATACTTCGAGTACCCATCGATTGCGTATTTTAAAAATTGGATTGTAAAAAAAGGATAATTCTATAAATGAACAAAAGGGCGAAAGAGCGAAATTTTGTATACATAATTACGATTTTTTAAAAATTTTATTTAAGGAATGTTTGGAAGATACCGTAGGGAGCATGTTGATAATTCTAGGGTGAATGGTCGTATAACCGTAATTAAGTATGTATGGGCTGTTGAAGATTGGATTTTATGATATGAATATTTGTAGACAATCACACAAAATAATAATCCAGCAACAGATAGCCAATGTAAACGTTTCCATTATTTTTTTTTATTTTATTTAAGGAATGTTTGGAAGATACCGTAGGGAGCATGTTGATAATTCTAGGGTGAATGGTCGTACCATATAACCGTAATTAAGTATGTATGGGCTGTTGAAGATTGGATTTTATGATAAGAATATTTGTAGACAATCACACAAAATAATAATCCAGCAACAGATAGCCAATGTAAACGTTTCCATTATTATTTTTATTTTTTTTTTTTTTTTTTTTACACGAATCGGCCAGAAGGGGCCACACTAAAATCACTTATTCTTCTTCTCCCGTTCCGCCTTCCTTCTACTCCAATACTTCTTCCTCTTGGACTGTTTCTCTCGCTCTTCCTTGGTCCATTTTCTCCCTCGCCTCTCCCTCTTCCCCTCAAGAGCCCTAACCTCATTTAGTCTTTTCACAAAAAGATCTCTATCCAAGCAGTCTTTATCCGTGATTTTTAGCCTGCCCAGTTCTTCTTTGTAGAATATTTTCTTGTTTAGTATTTTTTTTTTTTTTTTTTTCATTCTGAACATGTGCCCATTGAACCTCAGTCTCCTGATCCAGATCCTCCAAATTCCTATATATTTCTTCATTGGATTTTCGCTCGTACCTCTGATCATTAAACACATAGAAAACATTTTATTGTATAGTTGAGTCATACAAATAAAACATTCTGAATAATATTCCGGACAACTTAATGCTTCATGCTCTAAAAGATTTCTTCTTCCAATGTCAGGTTCCCAAGGAGGGACCCAAGGCTACCTCGGGGACAGCTGCAGCGATACAGAAGGCCTGGCAGCAGACTACAGCAGGGTGAAGGAGGAGAGGGATCGCGAAGATGCTGTCTTCTACAGGAACATGATGGCCGAGCAGCAAGGCACCATAGTGCAGCACTACCTCGCGCAGCAAGGTAACCTACCATCTTTTTCTCATCTATTGTCCATGATTACTTGTAAAATCAGATCATGGTTTCTAATATCTTCCAAGTTCCTTCCATATATGAAAATTCAAATGGTCCTTTTAAGATGACACAATTTATGGACTATTAACCGTAATGCTTTCCTTTATTTAAAACCTAAGTCTGCTTCACATATTTAACTTTCACTCAATCATTTTTTAAAAAACAAACAATATAAAAGTATGTTAAGGGGCTGACGATTATTTGCTTCTTACCATAAG
This sequence comes from Euschistus heros, assembly GCA_003667255.2. Lineage (NCBI taxonomy): Eukaryota > Metazoa > Arthropoda > Insecta > Hemiptera > Pentatomidae > Euschistus > Euschistus heros. Next base: position 1,071,109 of record RCWM02000373.1, on the reverse strand, counting down.
TTCCTGTTTCATTTCCTCTGCACTGAAAGACATTATTTATTCAACAGTTATATATGTACTTATTGATTCATTTTTATATTTACGTTTTTAATTCACATCTTATATCTATACTATTTATTTATTATTAATTCCTTTATTCTTACTTATTACAATATTATAAATAATCGGAATATAAAAAAATAACTGCTTGAGGTTAACTGACAGTTATTTAAGATGGTTAGAAATAGCTCTTATTGAATAAAACCCCATCGTGGCTAATATCACTTCTTTTATTTCATATATAAATTAAACATTTTTTAAAAAAATATGGACACATATATTATTCGAAAGTAATTTTAGGTACTTGAGGTCTCAGATAACGGGGAAAAAATGTATGAACTTGAAGATCAAAGCAAGAATAGCGACTGGCAGCTAATGCCTTTTTACCTCCAGTAAAAAGGTTTAGTAAAATGATGGTCTACTAAACAGTAATAAGGTCGGTTGTGACATATGGAAATTGACTCAAGAAAAAGAGAATATGGTCCTCAGAAAGATCTTCGGTCCACTCCAATGACCATGGTGAATGGAGAATCAGAACTAATATGGAACTGGAACAACTGTTTGGTGAACCGAACTTCGTTTCTATGGTCTCAAAGTGGAAAGATTGTGGTGGCTTGGACACGTACAAAGGATGCCGTAAGACAGGCTCCCAAAAGAAATAATGTACGGCAGGCTGGGAGGAAAAAGATTGAGAGGAAGACCAAGGCTGAGGTGGCTGGGCAATGTCCAGGATGACCTGAGATGACTGGGAGTAAATGGTTGGAGGAGGAAGGTGGAATATAGGCAGGGTTGGCTGTCTATCCTTTGTGAAGAATAATAATTTGAAAAGCTACTTCCTAGTAAATATATTAGTGTTTTCTACTTAGTTTTATTTTTCCATTTAATATATTTTTTTTTTTTTAATTTTATATATTTTATTTATCTTGAAATGTACAAAGGCTATTAATCAAAAATGTACAGAATAGCAGAGACTAGAAACCTCATTTAAATACATCAAAAATGTATTTTGTATATTTGCACTGTCAATTAATAAAACAAGTAGCAACAGTTACTATATGTAGACATGGCAATGAATTTTGGTTTAACTCTGAAAACGTTTCTGAATATTCTTGTGTATTTTTAGAACACTATGAAGAATCGAGCAGCGAGGAAAGTTGAAAGACTAGTGGGTTTGAGGGCGGATGGTGCCAAAAAAAGATCAGTTAGGACTAAACCAGCGACATATAGGACTATGAAATTATTAGAAATAATATTATTTGTAACATACGTAATCCTATAGATTACTACTGAATAAGAAATGAACCGGATAGTGCACAAAAATCGTTTTGAAATAATTTAGAAAAGTGATGCCCAACTTCATTTTATCTCAGGGCCTATTTAGAAGATATAGCGAAAGCTATATGTACACAGGGTCATTCTTTCTTAGTGCAAAAAAAAACAAAAAAACAAATTGAGTGAAACTGGACCAAAAATGAAGGAAAATGTCACTAAATGCACCATTCTATTCCAATCTGTTTCAGATATATAATAATTTGAATATTTCTTAGAGGAAATATTCGTTTTGCCATAAGGCCTGATTCACACAGAACGGACGTGGCGCTTTTGTCTCTTCGGACATAAAAACAACATTAATAAAATTTGATATTGGACTTACATACATATATACCAACAATTTAATAGGGGCGAAACATTACCAATTTTTTTTTTTTTTTTTTTTTTTTCTGGGAGGGAGAGGGTGGATCGGATATAAAAAAAACTTTGATAAAATTTAATCGTGGAGTTATATACATATATATCAACAATTTAATAGGGATGAATCATAACATTTATTTTTTTTTTTTTCGGGGGGCGAGGGCGAATCTGACATTAAAACAACTTTAATAAAAAATTTGATAGTGGAGTTACGTACATATATACCAACAATTCAATAGGGGTTAATCATCACTCATTTATTTGTTTTTTATTTATTTTTTTTTTTTTGGGAGAGTGAGGGTGAATCGGATATAAAAACAACTTTGATAAAATTTAATATTGGAGTTACATACATACACACCAACAATTTAATAGGGGTGAAACATAACCAATTTATTTTTTTTTGGGGGGGGGGGGGTCGCTAAAATCTGAGTTTTTTATGTCCGATTCACCCCCCCCCCCCCAAAAAAAAAAAAACAAATTATATCAGTGATGTTTCACCCCTATGGAATTGTTGGTCCATGGTTATGTAACGCCAATATCAAAGTTTATAATTGTTGTTTTTATGTCCGATTCACCCCTTACCCAAAAAAAAGAAAGCTAACTAAAAAAGAAAAAAAAAAAAAAACTCGTGGCGAGGAAGTGGCGTGCCCCTTCTTGTACGCCACAAGAGACGGCAAAGAGACGTGGCGAGGGCGTGGCACGGAATTTTGTCTCTTCCGCGCCTCTCCTATTAAACAAACTTTCTAATTCACACAGAACGGACGTGGCGCGGACTTTTTTTAATAGGACAAACGAGGAAGAGACAAAAGCGCCACGGCTCCGCCACGTCCGTTCTGTGTGAATTGGACCTAAGAGCTGTAATATATCAACTTGGATCAAACATTTTTCCATTTTTCACAACATTTTTGAATTTAGCATTAGGTAAATTTCCTATATGAACAGAGCACATGTGACCTTGAATTTTACAAACTTGGGACCTAAAGAACAGCATGATCTTCACCTTATTTAGGAAAGTTACAATTCTTATAATACTTAAACGCTCACAGTGTTGTATAAAAAAAAAAATATATATATATAATAAAAAAAAAAAACAACTACAAAATAGCATATATTAAAAAACCTTGAAAATTTAACCAGCTTTCAAAAGGTATAATCAAATTAATGATTCCGTTTCGGTAACATGAAGAAATTTAATTATAAAAGAGGAAAAACGTAGTGTTTTCATTCGGCGTACATATCAGAAACTTGGGTAAATAAAACCTTATGATTATCGCATAATGAAAATCTGTACTTAAAAAAAACAAAAACAAAAACTTCATTGGGATAAAAATAAAAAAAACAATTGAATGTTTATTAGAAAACAAAGAAAAAACTTCAATCAAACCCCGCCAGATGAATTAAGTCCATTATTTTATTAGATTTATAAAATGTTCTCCGTTGTTTCGAATGTAGCTTTTTGTTTTCTTTCTCAAAATCACTGATTTTTCTTATCATTAAGATACCAACTGGCTCAACGTTATTTTCTAACAAAAAATGAATTTGTCTTTGTTTCTCTTTATTCCAATGAAGAGTTTATTAACATTCTCACTTTTACTTAATAATTTTTCCTGTTTATTACAACATATTTGAAACAACTTGGAATAGAAAGATGCGGTCAGCGACATTTTCATTTATTTTTGATCTCTTTTCACACATTTTATTTTTTCACATTATGAGAGAATCACCTTGTATAGACGTTAAAGGAGAAATTGGTAAAAATAAATAGCTCGCAAATTTGAAAGTTTAGACCACACTATAATAAAATATTTTATTAAAATTTTCGTGATTTAATTTAAACACAATGTTGCTTTAAACAAACATTATTCGGCCTAACCAGAACCGCAGCGAGCTAAAAAAAAAAAAAAAAGATTTTAACTTGACGGATGAAGTTATTCGTAGGGAATTTTTCAATAGATGCTTACTCTCTTTTTGCGGTGGGAGGGGAGGCAATATTCCGGGCAGATATAAGGCCCAAAGGGTGTTCCTCTGATATTTGGGCCGCGTCAGGAAGAGGGGGGGACTTTTTACCCCGCGCCCCATCAACCCCTGGATTTTTTTCCCCTTTCACAGCGGCTGGAACTCGAGGAATATCCAGCGGCGGCTGCTAGATTCTTCTCAAGAGGAAGGAATTATTGCTTCTGCTAAACATTCTCTACTTACTTTTGTTTTTTATATATAACTATTACTGTATCGCTTACTAATTCCTACAATCTGATGAAGCTTCAGCATCTTCTAATTGGATTAGTACATTAAAAGAAACAAGAGAGGAATGTGAGCATTGTTTTTATTTAAAAAAAAAAAAAAAACTTTAATTTCCCTCTGACTGCGAAAATAATAAATAAAGGAAATAGATAAATATAATTGAAGCCCGTGAAGGATACTAGTTTCAGATCTGCCAGGATCTGACGATTTACGAGTATAGTGGCTGAAGGACAACTTCCATGACAACTCCGTTTCGCGACAAATTAGTTTTTGTCCTTAAGGATCCTCTTTTTAAATCTTCTAGGATTTAACGATTTTAAGCGGTCGCAATTGTAGTCTATTTTTAAGGACTCCCTCTCTTCCCGGTTAATCCTTTGGATTTTGGCCCTGGTCTAACACATTCATTCGACGGGAAGTTTAGTCTCTCGACCCTATCTGCCCCATCCCGTAAAACGTTGTTATTAAATTGGTTATTATAAATAATAAATATTTATTAAATTGGTTTATATAATAAACATTATATATAATCTAATGTATATATATATATATATAGCTAAATAAAATGTTCGCGGGACTGAGTTTTTAAAAAGAGGATTTTATTGAAGTACATACATTATACCAAGCAAAAGCACAAACTTACCAGGTATGCAAGTTTAAAATGTCGTTTATTTCTTAAAATATATACACAGTAATTTAAAAAAAAAGTATAATATATTTTATTCAAAGTACTGACCCTCGCTTTCTACACATTTTGTCCATCTCTCGGGCAATATATGGATACCATTCCAAAAAGAATGCTTCATCTTTATTTGAAATCCATTCATCGAGCCATTTTCGTACGTTTTCGAAATTGTTGAAGTGTTGCTCCGCCAATGAGTGTCCCATCGATGAGAAGAGGTAATAATCAGAAGGCGCCAGGTCAGGTGAATACGGCGGGTGGGGTAGGAGTTCCCAACCAAGCGAAGAAATCGTTTCCTTAGTCAATCTGGCTGAATGTGCAGGAGCGTTATCATGCTGAAGAATGACTTTGGCGTGCCTGTGAGCCCATTCTGGGCGTTTTTCGATCAATGCGTGACTCAAATTGATCATTTGTTGTCGCAGCATTGTCTTCTTCCCAAAACGATCCGGTCGTGCACTCGATGTGGATGGTTGTCCTGGCGTTACCCATGATTTTTTTCGTTTGGGATTCTGAAAATAAATCCATTTTTCATCGCCAGTTACAACTCGATGCAAAAAAACCCTTTCTTTCGTGGCGTAAAAGCAGCATTTCGCACACAGTTTTTCGTTTTTTCTTTTTTTTTCCATCTGTCGTTCGTCCAATTCATGTGGAACCCATTTTCCAACCTTTTGAATCTTTCCCATAGCTCTCAGGCGATCGGAAATGGCTTGCCTAGTGACATTCAACTGTTCTGCCATCATTTGTTGGGTTTGGGTATTGTCTTCGTCTAATAAAGATTGCAATTCGAAGTCCTCAAACTTTTTTGGTCGATTTTCTCGTTTTTGATCAGTAACATCAAAATCACCACGTTTGAAACTTTGAAACCAACGTTCACATGTCCTGACGGTTGGAGCAACATCGCCATAAGTCTCAACAAGAATTCGATGACATTCAGATGCCTTTTTCTTTTGATTAAATAAGAAAATCATGACATGCCGCAAATGCTCTTTATTTGGCTTAAAATTAGACATTTTTAACACCAAAGAAAGGTATGATACGTCCACGTAAACGACTTAAAAACAACTGACTTTTGTAAACAAATGACTAACAAACAAAATAGCGTTTAGGGATAAGCAAATCCTTCAATAGGCTAAGAGCGCATTCTATTGGAATTAAAACGACATTTTAAACTTGCATACCTGGTAAAGCCTATTACAAAACTTCGTAGAACAAACTGACATCATAACGGGTAGAGGCAGAGTGTCCCCGACGAAGGTGGGGGTGCCCCTTTTATACAATTATCTAGGAGAGGGGATAGTGTACATTTATTTATTATTCCTTAATACCATTGGGTTTCTATAACTTCTCCCCCCCCCCCCAAGTTCCGAGGTCTCCGATGGAACAAATATCTAATAGGTAAGATTCTATACAATAAAAATAAAAGGTTTGGACCTTATACATTTCTCAATACCTTTTACACTAAGTCATAACATTGCAATAGATAACATTCTATAAACAAAAGGGATTGGACCTTATTCTAAGTTTATACAAAAATAAAAGGATTATAACTTGTGTACTAAGTTTAGGATTTCTACTATCTATAGTTTTAAATAAAAAAGATTAAACTCTGTACTGAAATACAACTATCAGCTTCCTATAAACAAAAGGATTAGACTTTGAACTTCCTGTTTACTAAGTCAGGATCTGTACACTTGCAAAAATAAAAGGATTAAACCTTGCCCATCTCTTAATATTAACAATAAGCTTAAACTATAAAATGTTTATACATTACAAAATTCCTTACATGCTAAAGTACAATTTTCCTTATAACTAAAAGATAACAGGATATTTCTTAATACTAAATAATTCATATCTATACATTATTTAAACAAAAGGACAAATAAAATAAGAGTCTTTGAATTAGTTTCCTCTATTGCAAATAATACTTTTAGCTTCAAAATTACTCAAAAATAATAATATTTTAAATCAAAATAATAATTCAAACACTCCTTTACAATAATTACAATTAATAATAATTTAAAATAAAATACACACTTTTCAATGATCAATCAAAATAATATTTCAAGACAAAATAATAGTATCCTAATTTTTATGATAGTGACTTCAAAATATTAATTACAAAATAAATCGGACAGAATATTACTGTGAAATAAAATAATAATTTGAATGATCTTTTACATTATTAACATTGAATATAATATTTTACAACAAAATACAAAAGTCCGTTTTTATTAAAATAACTACAGCATTGTCAATTTAATACAGATAATTCCTTCAATATAACATAAATATTACTCCTAATACCATTGCATTTATTATATTTAAAATAAAAGATTTTTAAAACATTTTATATTGTTTAAATAAAATTAAATATTTTAATCAGAACCACTGTCTGAATCGTAATTATCCGAGACATCCGAAATATTCACGCGAATGGATTCATTATCGTCGTCTGAAATATATTGTTTCTTTTTTCTCTTTTTTCTAGTGGGCCTTTTAATATTGTCAATATGGGTTTTAATCGGTCTCTTATCTTTCACTAGTACATTTACTTTTTTAAATTTGTCTCTACTTTTTATTTTCGCTTGGGTATTTTTCAAATATTCTGTATCCCCTAATTGTTTCTGAATATCTAAAGGGTCTTCTCTATTTTTATTTAATTTTTCTGTCCTTGTCTCTTTTTCGTCATTTATTTTAGATCTAATTAGTTTATGTAATAATTGTTGGTCCTTATGATATTTTAATACATATTGTTCCGTCAGGTCGGTGTTTTCGTCTGACTATAAAAATGATAAAATGATATTTTTTTTAAGGTTTGAATGAATATTAACCAAATTATTCTGATAAGTCTATTTTAAATTTTTGAAGTGTAAATCATTCAAATCATATAATATCTGTAACGCTAACTTCATTTTATAAATGCATAAAAATGTTTATAACAATTATATTCAACTTCTTAAAAACAAAAATAAGCAAGAAATAAAGATCGAGACGTAATGTAAACTTATTAACTTTTTAACCAAAAATAACAATACTTAATCACGTAGATGAATAAAATTGCTGTGCGTATTGCATCTAAATTTAAACTTAAATCTGTGAAATCGTTTATCCCTTTAGTTTCATATTTAATATTTCGATTCTGGTGATTAACAGGACATTAAATAAAATGATCATACCTCGTTTTGTTTAAATTGAATTGTTAGAATAATAAAGTAAAATAATAATTTTAATTTACAGATTATTTTAGTTTCGTCGATACGATGTAATTGTTTAAACAGCAAGCATAATAGAAGCTTAAAAATAGAACGAATACAACCGTTTAATCCTAAACGTATTTAGTAACGCATATAAGAAAGTTAACATTATTATCGGAGTAATAATCATATAAATACATTCTTTAAAAGTCTAATTAACATTAACATACAAATAATTATTATCAACTAAATCATTATTATTAAATTATTAATTAATTATTATTATTAAGTTATTCTTAAAATTAAATAATGATTTTTGATTTGTTAGAAATTTACTACTATTTTCAAAATTAGTACCTATTAGTATTAATTATAAACGAAACATCGTAATGAGAAGCAACATAAAACTAAATTTTGCAATCTAAATGAAAATAAGTAAGTTATAATTTTACAGAAATAGTTAAAACGTGTTATTAATAATTAATGATAATATTAATAAATTTAAGTATTAACAAAAACTGGTATGGATATAAATTATAATAGTTAAGAGAGTTATCAGATTGAAAAACAATCGTTTTAATTCTATTGTTTAAATCTCTATGCTTCTAAAACATAAAATTGAAAACTAATAATTGGTATGATTATGAATATTAGTAAAATTGATATTGATGTTGAATTCGAAGTTACCAGAATCAACAAATTATCCGATTTAAATATTTTTACTTAGTTTTTTCCTATATTTGTACATCTTTTTTGGTACGATCCAAAGTGGAAAATTATTTTTTGATCTACTTTGTCTGATTTTAACTATTCTATTTTTAAACAAGTTGTGTACTGCTTTCTCGCCTAAAGCAACATTTAGTTGAGGTTTAAAATTTTGTAACTTATTGCTGCAGTGATCCAGCCTACTTTTTATGGAAATAGAAGCTATTATTTCTTTTAATGTCTTCCGATTCAATTTATTAAATTTTGTTACATTATTATTTAATTTTTCAACAGTTACTTTTAAACTATTTTTTGAAGCTTTTAAATTGTTCGTTTCTTTCACAATATTTGAATTTAAGTCTTCTGTTTCTTTAATTTTACTAATTATATTTTTTTTCGTTTCCTTCCCGTGACTTATTAACGGATTTTATTGTTTTATTTAAATTACGATATTCATTTCGGACTGTTTCTTTATTTTTATTAAGTTCTTTAAGTTTTTGGTATTTTAAATTTTCGTCGTCTTCCATATTCTTAAATTTGTTTACAGAATTTTCTACACTTTCTTTTATTCCAGGTTTTAAATTATACGCTTCTTCCACATTCTTAATATTGTTTACAGAATTCTCTACAGTTACTTTTATTTCCGGTTTTATATGTTCTTCGCGAATTAAGTTTTTAAAACTTTCTTTTATTTCCGATTTTATATGTTCGTCGCGGATTAATTGTTTTTTTTTCATTTTTTTTTTCGTCGATTAGATTTGGTAAGTCGTTATTTAAGTTCAAGTCATGAATTTCTATTTGTTTATCCTGGTTATCTATTTCTTTATCCGGTTTAGATTTTAAATTGTTTATATCCGGTCCGGAGGTCTGCTTGTGCTCGGGCCTAATTCTAAAAAATGATCCTGTCTTTTTTCCAAAGATTCAATACGCTCTAACAATAATTTAATTTTTCCATCTTTGTCTTCTTCAATTGTATGAACCCTATTAGAAACAGTTCTCATCGAAACTGTGTTAGAATCTATTTGCGGTTGTTGGTAATTTTGCCTAATATTTCTAGAGGGTGGTTTATTAAAAAATCTATGTTGCGACTGGGGGTCCCACGGTTGATTATAAATCGGAGTAGTATATTCAATAGCTCGCTGTTGTGGCCGGAAGTTATGTTGGTTGTTATTGTTATAAGAATTAGAGGTTGGACCTTGTTCATGCTGATACTGTTGCTGTCGGTAGTGTTGGGGATTATTATACGACGTATATTGCTCGCGGTGGTACTGATGGGGTCGGTAATTTTGATAATCATAACTTTTTTTGAAATTTGTAATTATTTTCAAAATTTTTCTTTTTGTAATTATTTTGAACTGGGTTTTTTTGGTGTTTTTTATCGCCATAAATTCTATGTACGATATGAGCCGCGCTGTTTCTTAGTATTTCTTCTAGGTCTTCTAATGAGTCAAATTTTATATGGTAAATGAAGTCCGTTAGTGCTGGGTGTAAACTATGTACTGCGTGGTGGGATATCTGTTTGTCATACCTATACATTTCGTCCTGTTTGTTTAGTATCTCATTGTCTGAATAAATACGTGCGTATAAATCGCATCTTTTTTGGCCCAGTCGTTCTAAGAAATCGAGTGGGTTCTCGTTATGATAAGTCCGCGTATTTAAAATTTCTGAAATTAATTGTTCCCTAGTTCTCGTGTCCTGATATTTTCTTTTTAAGAATTTTATTATTTCTTTGACGGTATTAAATTCTTTGTCATATACGGCGACTTTAGCTTTACCTGTTAATTTATTTAAAATTGTTAAAACTAATTTTGCTTGATTTGTATTTTTATGAGTATTGTCCTCTTTACAATATAAATTATATAAAAATTCGCTATTTCTGATAAAATCAACTAGTTGTAACGGATTTCCGTCGTATTCCGGGATTAATGCTAAATCGTGATTTTTAATTTCAAGAGCCATATTAATATCTTCTTTTTTAACTAACGTTGAACCTGTTATTTTTAAGTTACTTAATTTTTCTTCCAAACCATTCATAAAGATAAATGCTAAATTTAAATTATTATACTTATTACTAACTTATATTTAAATTACAAAATTACTTAAAAATAAAAATTAAAATAAAATAATTATACTTTTTCTTGATACAACGATGTCTTCGTTGTCTTCGATGTCTTCTCGATGACTTCCTCCTTTAGCTCCTTCCCGTCGATTCCTTAGCAAAGAGGTTGAAGGTCCTTCTGGTTAAGGTATTGGAATACCAAAGCGCTCCCAAAGACTTGAAGATCTGCTGATGTATTAGTACTCAGCTCCCAATCTTCTCATGCCAGTGGAAAGAGGTCTCGCTGTTCTGTACCTGAAATAAGATAGAACTGCCGCGAAGTTACGTTAACGCTTCCAAATGTCCCTCCGTTCGGGCGCCAGCTAAATAAAATGTTCGCGGGACTGAGTTTTTAAAAAGAGGATTTTATTGAAGTACATACATTATACCAAGCAAAAGCACAAACTTAAAGCCTATTACAAAACTTCGTGGAACAAACTGACATCATAACGGGTAGAGGCAGAGTGTCCCCGACGAAGGTGGGGGTGCCCCTTTTATACAATTATCTAGGAAAGGGGATAGTGTACATTTATTTATTATTCCTTAATACCATTGGGTTTCTATAACTATATATATATATATATATATATATATATATATATAACTTAAGTGTTGTCTAAAATAAAACTCAAAAAAAAAGGAATAATAGGTGAAATGACTTACACAGTAACTGCTGAGAAACTTTTTTTTTTTTTTTTTTTTTTTTTTTTTTTTTTTTTTTTCCTCCCTTCCTTGCCTTTTCAGGCATACGGGGTTTTGGCAGCAGCGGGTTCAACATATGGGTTTTATGTATGCCGCTGCTGCCAATAAAACTCTTTATTTACAATTTTTGTTTTTATTTTATTTACATTATAAATGAGGCTTCATTTATTTAGGGGGTACAATCCTATGGTGCGGCCCAGCCATGCTTTGCACGCCTTAGCGACCGCACCTTCTTTTATTTCCTGTGGTGCGGCCCGGCCATGCATAGCACGCCTTAGCGACCGCACCTTTATCCTTTTATACTGACCGACGGTAAGCCCGGTCCAGCCCTCCTGGTCCGCTGCATCTGTCCGGTCCACACCATCCAGCTCTCCTCGAGACTGCATCCGTCCGGTATGCCTGGTCCAGCCCTCCTGGTCCACAGCATCCGTCTGGTCCCGCTCCAGTCCTCAGAGTCGCTGGTCTTGTTCTTCCTCTGGCGGTGGGCTCGCCGACCGCGGGGGTGGGCCTTCCTAAGGTGAAGTGCGTAGGGCCCACCACTTCCTTCCACCCGTAGATAAATTCCCTAAAATGGGGGTAATTATCTTCTTCCATTAGTCGGGGAAAGTCCGCTTCGACGAGGGCGAAGATCCCGGTTTTTCTTGACATCCTGGCACGGTGTCCTTCCATCTCAGTGCAGGACAACACCACGTGTTCTGCTGTTTCTGGGACTCCGCAAGTCGGGCACCGGGGGTCGATTTCCTTTCCATGTTTGTTGAGCTTTCCCCGGAACCCTCCATGTCCTGTAAGTATCTGCGAGACCCAGTAGTCAGGGAGGACCCATCTCGCTTCTAATCTTGTCTGGACGGTAGGGAAAAACTTTCTAAGCGTGGCGCCCTTCTGGCATGCTACCCACCGCCCATTCCACTCCTCTATGGAATCCTCCCGAGGTATCTTTTTCCATTGATTAGGGGTCTCGCCGATACGCTGTCGGAGTCCCTCCGGAAGCGCGTCCAGCCCCTGCCTCTTTACTTGGTACTTAATTCTGTCCTCTCTGAGGACGAGGTCCAGGGGCATCGCTCCGGCCAGCACCTGCACTGCCTCATGCGACACCGTCCTGTACGCCTTCGTGACCCGTAGCAGAGCCAGTCGTTGTATGGTTGCCAGTTTCCTCTTCTTATACTGTGCGAGGTTTCCACTCCACGCAGGGGATGCGTACCTCAGTATACCCAAGACCACGCCTTTATAAATGGTCATTGTTGCTGGGTATCTGAGGCCCCAGAAGGCACCCCCTATTCTGCTTAGTACGTTTATTGATAGGGTCACCCTATCCTTCAGATACTCCAGGTGAGGGGTTGGATCAAATTTTTTCCTGAACCTGACACCCAGGTAGGTTACCTCCTCACCTGGTCGAACTCTCTCACCTCCTATGCTTAGTGTGATAGGGTGAGCCCTATCCGTGGAGCCCTTGATGAGTATGGCCTGGGTCTTGGCTGCCGCCATACTCAATTTCCTCCCCGCACACCATTCTCCTACGAAACTGGCGCACCTCTCCGCTTCGGTCTTGAGTCTGGCTCTGCTGTCTGCGGCCACGATGACTGCCAGGTCGTCGACGTAGGCCGTGGCAAGGAACCCTCTTTCCTCTAGCTCCCCCAACAACTGATCAAACACTAGTTTCCACAGGGCAGGCCCAAGGACTGAGCCCTGTGGACAACCTCTCTCTATCGCTCTCTCTACCTCGTAGTAGCTACCTCTTATCTTCACACTTCTTGCACTTAGGTAGCTACTAACGAGGGAGTACAAGTTGCTGGGGGTGTCGAACCTCTGCAACTGCTGGAGCACGCAAGGCCACCATACGCTGTCGAAGGCGGAGGAAATGTCAAATAACAATAACATAACATATTTCTCCGCCCTCCCTTCTGCGTCATGGCGCACTCTCAGCAGCGCATCCGTAGTTCCCTTGCCACGGGTCGAGCCGAACTGCCGTGGGTGACTCGCTGCTATGAGAACCGGTCTTAGGCTGGTAACAATCAGGTGCTCCAGGACTTTACACACTACTGGGAGGAGGCATATAGGTCTATAGGCCTTAGCCGTCTCCTTGTCTTTACCTCCTCCTTTGTAGAGGAGTCTCAAATCGGCGATCCTCCATTTACTGGGGAAATACCCCTCATCTAAACACTGGTTGAAAATGGCAAGCAGCTCATCTTCAATGTAGGGGAAAACTCCTTTTGAGGATCGCCGCGTCGATTCCATCTAGTCCTGGGGCTCTACCGGTCCTTTGTCTCTCCACGGCAAGACGAAGGTCCCATATATCCCATGGTGGGCATAGGTCGGTACCTGGGGGGTATACCGTGGTGCTTCTGACGAAGGTGTCTTCTTCATTATCCTGGGACGGATCATCCCTGGGGTACGTTGCATCTATATACATTGTTGCAGAGTCCTCCAGGGTGGCTGCCTGGGTCTGTCTGTCTGTATCTCTAATGGCCGCCATTATCTGGAGCGGCTTTACTTTACCCATTGCCACCCTGTACGGAATTCCCCAGGGATTCTTCTCCGATTCTCTGACTATAAACTCGTCCCAAGATATCCTCTTCCGTTGACGCACTTCGTTTCGGTATACCCTCTGTCTTTGCTTGTACTCACCTCGGAGAGCAGCTTTCCTGTCTTCTTCTCTGCACTCCTGGTACCTACGCCGTGCCCTATAACAGTCTCTCTTCAGTTGTGTTAGGGCCGGCGTCCACCATGGGACCGGACGCGCTCTCACCCTACGGCGCTGGAGGGAGGTACTCGCCGCTTGTCTAATGGCGCCCGTCAGCATCGCCACTCTCTGATCGATGTCTGACTCTCCTTCCATTGGCGCCATTTCTTCCCATTCTTGGTCAACTAATACTCCCTCCAGTTTACTGGTATATTCGGCCCAGTTCGCCGTCCGGGTCACAAAGCCCTTCTCCACTTCCTGGGCTACGCCTTCCTCCTCCATAACACTGAAGGCTATGACCCGGTGGTCTGAGCTCGTGTCGGACCGTAGGCTCCAGTGCGTAACGCGTCTAGCCATTATTGCTGTGGCAAGTGTCACATCGATCCAGCTCTGGCCCCTCGCTCCTACAAATGTGGGACCAGAGGGCTCGTTCATGATCACGAGCTGACACCTCGCCACACATTCTTCCACGGCTCTTCCTCTTACATCCGTACGCACTGAACCCCAGGCCGTGCTCCAGGAGTTGGTGTCGGAACAGACTATCGCGTTCCTGTACTTCAGTACGATAGCCTCCACAGCGGAAATATGTTCTTCTATGTTTACAGGTCTCGGCGGCATGTACGAGGACACGAGAACGAAAGATATTCTGCCCCATCTAATGTAGCATGCCGCCTGGTCCGCTGTGGTGTGTTGCCTTAGTTCCATTACGTCGAGGTTCGGATTGACGATGATTATCGCCGCTCTGGGCCTCCTCTGTCCACTGCTCAGAGCCACAACCCTCGACGCCACACCAAATCCTCTGACCAAATTTCTTTGACACCATGGCTCTTGTACAACCATGATGTCGCAGCTTCCGGTGAGAGCTCTTAGCTCGTCCGCGACCACTCGTCTTCGGCCCATATTGACCTGCAGAATATGCAGCCTACGCATACCGGGTCTTCTTCGCCTCCCTGTCCATCATCTCCAGATGTATCTGGCACTCCTTACTGCCAGTACAGTGCTGGGAATCCTTCCCCACTCTGCCTTTAAGGTGGCAATTTCTACAGCATGGGGGAGTTCCTTTAGCCTTCTCCGGGCAGTTCTTGGCTACATGCCCGACCCCCGTGCACCATCTGCAAGCCACTTCACTAGCTTTGCAATTCTTTGCTATATGCCCGTAGTCCTGGCATTTTAGGCAGAGTGGGGTGTAAGGTGATCTCTGATGGACAGTGACCACCAACCTCCGCTAACATCCTCGGGGCCCAGGGTCATCAGGGCAGACCTCATAGCGGGGTGTGCCTCGAGAATCCAGCTCCTCGTGAGGCCGCCCCTTGCCGGAGTGGAGAAACAGGTTCTTAACCACTCCTTCCTGGCCCCCTCTACTTCCGGTTTCTGGAGGTTTGTCTTCCCCCAGAGGTATGATTCTATTGTGGGCTCGTCCCAATGCTTAGGGACCCCTCTTACTTCTAGGCGAGGCCTTTTGGTCTTGGCCAGCCTCGCCTCAATTCCTTTGGTCTTCAGCAGCTCCCAGTCAATTATTTTCCTGGCCTGGTCAGCACCTTCTGTCCTGACCAGGACTGTTCCAGCCTGGGTCGCTCGTAGTACTTTCACCTTTGCGCCCAGGCTCTCTAATTCTTCCTTCTCCGGGAGCTGCTGCCAGAGCTTGCTCGGCGACCACTCTTCACCACTCCCTTTGAGGGTGATGTACGTGGCCGTCTCTTCTGGCTTTTTTGGGGTCCCCTGGGATACCTTCGCCAAGATATTAGCATATGTAAGCCTCTGGGGTTTTCCTTCTTCCTTCTTCTTCTTCTTCTTCTTCTTTTTCCCTCTTTGTACTAGGGTGTACTCCTCATCTTCTTCCCCTTCCGATTCGGAGACACCCTTATTCTTGGGATCCTTTCCCCTTACTATCTTCTGCCCTCCATTTATTAGGGGGCACGGTGCGGGAGGCAGGTTCCCATATTTACTTTTCGAGGACCCTGGCTTGGGTTCCTCGATAGTGACCCTAAGTCCTTTCTTCTTTTTTAATTCCTCGATGGCCCTTTCTTTCTCAGCCAGGGTCCTCTCGTATTTTTCCCTTTCTTCTTCCATCTTCTCGTCGGTGATGGCGATGGCGGTGTCTATTACCCCTTTGGCCACTCTCTGCTGCAGTCCTCCAACAAATTTAACTGCTGAGAAACAACTGAGAGTTTATTGCTCTGAGGCCTGCCTTATATACATATACATTGTTTATTATGTCTGGAAGTAGGATTAAGCCTAATACTAGCCTGCTTCGGACCTTGACTTCCCCCCTCCAGTTTATGACTATTTTTCATAAACTATATACTTTGGGCACTTAATACCAATACGGTATTAAGGAGTCCAGAGACTAATTCCCCTCTTGGTCAAAGGCCGAAGCAGATAACAATCCACAACATCTTAATCCTACCCAGTACATAATTCTACTATCTAATTCCTTAATCCTATATGGTACAAAGTACGTATGATAACAATACAAATAAAATCTTCTTCCTATAATACTAACACTGTACAAAGGTCCCACATTATTTACACTTACAATAATTCTTAAACCTACCTTATAACTAATACACACGCCAAATAAAATTCTTCTGACAAATAAATTCACACACACACTCACACACAAAAAATAAAACTAAAACTTCTCTATGTACAAAACTCCTTTCTCACTCTACAACTTACACACTATTAAAATATATACATAGCTATTAAAAATAAAACCTTATTCTCCATAGACATACTACTAGGCACAAAATTCAAATAAAACACTTTTCTCAATATTTTAACAAAATCAAAAAAAAAAATTACTCCGTACATTAATACAAAAAATTTCTCTCTCTCTCCCGTTGTTGACAACGGGACACTCACAAAATCACCTGTTCCTCAATTGGGAACCTCAATTGCTCAATATGTACGTTCCTCCGCTTCCGCGGCTCTCTGACACTCTCTATTGTCACTACATTATGTTCTCTTATGGCAATCACTCTGAATGGCCCCTCGTATCGGCAGATCTCTTTTCCGCGATTAGTGCTCTTTTTACGGTACACCACCATACCGATTTTCAATTTCCCAGTGACGTCCCGCACCCGGACGTTTTCCCTCTCTACTCTCTGTTTCTTTTCCTTCATTATGCGCCCCCGCGCCTTTTCCCATAATTTCCCAAAAGCCCAATGCCGGTTGATCATAGAGTTTACTAATTCTTCCCCCACTACCGTGTCCCGAAAGTCGCGGCGTCTTTCTCGGAGCCCGAAAACGATTTCCACCGGCGAATACCCTGTCGCGGTGTGAATCGAGTTATTATATGCCGCGACCGCCTTCTCCATCGCGACATCCGGCTCTAACCCTTTATCCACCTGGTAAATCCGGAGGTGCTCGCTCAGGGTCCCATGCAGCCTCTCAATGCCCCCCCTGCCCTTGGGATGCCCTGGGGTATTGACGTGCCACACGATCTCGAGTTCCTTGGCCTCTGCCTTAACCTGAGCGTTGTCAAACTCGAGCCCCCCATCCGATGAAATTCGATCCGGGACCCCGTATACCTTAAACCACGCCCTCAACGCCCCTAATACTGCCTCCGCGGACTTGCTCTGCACCAGACAAGCTTGAGCGATCTTACTAAACGTGTCTACTATGGTGACCCACCGATAGCCCCTCCACGTAAACGTGTCGATCTGGAGGTCCGATAACGGGAACTGTACCGTGGGCGTCTCCTCCTGAACCCACCCTGGGGGATGCCGGTCGTATTTCGTGGTGAGGCATACCTCGCACGACCCAATGACCTCTTGGATCGTCCGTTTCATGCCCCACCAGAAATACCTCCGTTTCAAAGCTTGGAGAGTCTCCTGTGTCCCCCGGTGGTTCGTCTTTCCCTGGTGGTATGATAGGGTTACCTCCTTCTGCCGCTCGGCGTCCTGTACCACCTCTACCGACCTCAGACACCTAATGAAAGTTCGGTCCGCCCCGATCCTTTCCTCCCTCCAGAGCCTTTTGATCTTGTCCCAAATAGTGGTGTTTCCCACATACACGTGATAGGTCTTCCCCGGCTTTGTTACCCCCTGTAACAGTTTTACCATAGACTCCCCTCTGATTCCCGGTTCAGTCCGGATGGTGATTATGGTACTTCTCCCATACTTGGAAAAGTCCGCCTTCGGGAGACCCTCAGTTCTGGTTTTCCAGATGATTTGCTCTCTTTTATCATTAATTATTTCGTCTACTTCTTCCATATCTGTGGGCCTCTCGTCGGCGGAACTCCCATCTTCTTGGGTCTCATTGTTCTCTTCTTGGGGCTCATTTATACCACTTCTCGTGTCCTCTTCGCCCTCCCCCTCCGGTGTCCATTCGCTTAAGAATTGTCAGATACCTCCCGATGGCCCTGCTTCCTCCTCGACCGCGTTAACAGTAATCGCCCGAGATAACCAGTCCGCTACTACGTTTTCTCGGCCCGGCTTATAAACAATCTCGAGATTGTATTGACTGAGGAACTCCTTCCATCTCGTAACTCTCGAGGAGGACTCCTTAAGTTTACCGACCCACTGCAAGGGTCTGTGGTCTGTATGAACCCTAAACTTCCTCCCAAAGATATACGGACGGAAGTGCTCCACAGCCCACACAATCCCGAGAAGCTCCCGCTCTAGCGCACTGTATCTTGTCTCCGCGTCTGTCAGGCGTCGGCTCGCGTATGCCACCGGTCGGTCCCCCTTTTCGTACTCCTGCGACAGTACCGCCCCTAGTGCATATTCACTCGCGTCTGTTGTCACCGTGAACGCTTTATTAAAGTCGGGAAACGCCAGTACCGGTTCTTTCTTTAACTCCTCCAAACACCGCCTAATGTTGTCCTCTATTACCGGGGTGATAACGATCTTCCGGCCCTTCTTTAATAAATCATTTACGGGGACTAGAAATCGCGCCATTTCCGGTACAAACCGCCGGTAGTAGTTCAGCGACCCCATCAACTGTCGGACTCCCTTAACGTCGCGTGGGATAGCCATTCTCGCGATCGCGTCAACCTTTCCTTTGTCCGGTTTCACACCCTCTTCTGAAATCGTATGGCCCAAAAAGTTTAACTCCCTCTCGCCTAGCCGCGATTTCTCGGGGGACAATTTCAAGCCGAATTGACGCAGTCTTTCGAACACCGCCTTTAAGTGGCCCACATGTTCCTTTTCCGACTTACTGAACACTAGAAGGTCGTCCATATAGACTTGACACATGTTCTCGTCGACCCCCCGCAGGAATTCGTCCATTAATTTCTGAAACGTGACGGGCGCGTTTTTTCAGACCGAAGGGCATCCTCGTAAACTCATAATGTCCACGTTCAAACGTGAACGCCGTTTTACACTGGTCTTTAGGATCCATCTTTATCTGGTGGTAACCCGCCTTGAGGTCTAGAGTGCTGAAAATCACCGCCCCGCTGAGTCTATCTAGGATATCGTCAAATCTCGGGATTGGGTATCTCTCGTCTCTAGTGTTTTCGTTGAGCTTCCTATAATCAATTACCACCCGATATTTTTCCTCCCCCGGCGCGCTCTTCTTTCTGACCGCCCATAGTGGGCTATTATAAGGTGAAAGGCTGTCGACTATAATACCCTGTTCTCTAAGGCTTCGGATCTCTTCCCGAATGGGTACCTTCGTTCCTTTATATAAGTCACCCACTCTTCCTTTAGGGGGATTTCGTGTACTGTCCTGCCCGTCACGCTCAGGGTGTCCCCTTCTCGGAAAAATATATCCCGAAATTCCCCCATGATTTTTTTTCTCCAATCCTCCGACCTCACGACCGCCCCTATGTGCCCCTTTTTGTCCCTTTCGATACCCGCGCACCGCCTATACTTCTTCCCCCCGATTCTTACAGTCCAAGTTCCCCCGTGGTTTCTGATTCGCGCCCCTACTCTCTCCAATAGGTCGCACCCTATGATTCCCTCATATGCCCTGGACATGTCTTTAATTACATGGACCGCCAATTTTCCCCCCTCATTTCCCCAGCGAGCTAAATCTATTTCAATTTCCCCCTCCACCTCACAGGGACCACCCAGAGTGATAAGTTTACATGAACATACCTTAACCTGGAGTGTCCCGTCGTCACCTCTCAGCCGCTCGGCTGCTCGCCGACTCACGATGGTGCTTGAGCTCCCGGTGTCCACCAGGCAGCGCACCCCTCTCTCCACTCTGATAATAGGCAGGCCGCCGCTCCTCGCCCTCACGCCGTTAATCTCCAGAATGCGGCCGCCTCTCTGCTGGCACCCTCCTCAGGCTGCCACTCGTCCTGGTTGTGCTGCTCTCCTCCGGCCTCTCCGCTCCCAGCTGCCAGTCCTCTCATCTCCACTGCTTTCTGGTCCCGCCTCCGTTTCCGCCTCCGAGACTGCGGATACTTCCGAAGCTCTCGATGATCCAGCGGACTCAGACGTCCTCCTTGGTTTCCTTACGAGCCTGTTTACCTCCATGGGCTCACCCCTGGAGTTGTCCTTTCTCTTGAAGATGTAGGGGCAGTGCCTGGCAATGTGCCCCTCGTTACCGCACTCAAAGCATTTAGTGCGGGGACATCTCGCTATCAGGTGTCCTGTTTTACCACACCCGTGGCATCGCCGATCTTCTTTACCTCGTCTGTTAGGTGTTGGCCTCCTGGACTCGGGTCTTCTCTTTTCATGCGCCCTTGCTTCGGGTTCCCGCTTCTTCCAAGATGAATCATGTGGCTTCCTGTAAGCCACTCTGCTCCAGCCTGGTTCCTCCCGGTGCGTCCTGAACTCCTCGTCTCTGGCGCTGGCGTCCATCAAATCCTGGGCACATTCCACGAAGGTCTTCTCCCTGGGAAAGCCTTCCTTCTTGCCAGTTTCCCTCGCCAATTGCACCTTCAAAATGGTCGAGATGAATGCCATTTTCGCCTCCACTTCCGGTGCACTCGAAGTCTCCCTCATCTTATCAGTGACCTTATTAAACTTTAATAAAAGATCACCTGCATACTGCCCTGTGCTCTGCCGTGGGTGTCTCGCCTCTCGAAAGAGTTGGAACAAATCCTCCTCTGGTGTCCAGCGCCCTCCGCCGTATGCCTTCTTCAGACGGTCTTTGACTATCTCCCACGGTGTCTCCTCGTCTGCTTGAATCAGGTTCAAGATGTTCCTTCTGATCCTACAGGTTAGGTCCGCCCTCAAAGATTCGGCGTCGTGTGCATCTAGGAGGTCCTCTGCTCTCTTAACCTCAATGCGAGCTAGCACCCTGTCAATACTTTTTATGAAGTGATTCAACTCAACTACTTCCCCTGTGAATCTCTCGACATCCGACACTGCCTTCCTTAGATCCTGAGCGGTGGCTGTCCTTACTTTTAGCCAAGCCAGTGTGTTTGCATGCGCTTCCGCCATCGTCTGTCTTGGCAGCTCGGGTAAACTATTCGGCACTTGTAATGTCGGTGGTCTCAGGATGCCACTGTCTTCCATGACAACACTTAGAGGAAAGAAAAATTTCTAACCTCCCCCGCTCCTCGTCTTCCCGGGTTTCGGCACCACTTAAGTGTTGTCTAAAATAAAACTAAAAAAAAAAGGAATAATAGGTGAAATGACTTACACAGTAACTGCTGAGAAACAACTGAGAGTTTATTGCTCTGAGGCCTGCCTTATATACATATACATTGTTTATTATGTCTGGAAGTAGGATTAAGCCTAATACTAGCCTGCTTCGGACCTTGACTTATATATATATATATATATATATATATATATATATATATATATATATATATATATATATATATAAGATATATTATTGAGGATTTTCAGAAATAACCACAAATTGTTTCTCTGAAAGTACAAAGAAACGACATTTAATGTTTATTAATATTGGCTCCTCAATATATTTTCGTTATAATAAATTTCACAGAAAATAACCTGCACATCATCTGTTCCTAGTTCAACGTCATGATGAATTAATTAATTAATAAATTAATGAAATGTCATTTGTACTTTCATTACATCTCCCCCCCTAAGAAGGAAAATTCTAAATAATATACCTATATAATGTACCTATAAGTTATCTAGTTCTTCTACTTCATCTTCTGATGTTACAGGTTGCAATTTTGTTATGTGGAATAAAGTTGATTCTGTTTTTCTGTTGCCAGTGTCAATCCTATAAATGGAGTTTGATATTTTCTCTACTACCTTGAAAGGGCCTATTACTAATTCGTCTAATTTTTTCCTATTTAATTTATTTCCATTTTCTACATATACACTGTTCCCCTATCTCTAACTCTAGCATTTTTCTATTTCTATCAAATATTTTCTTGTTGTACTTATGGGATTTTATTGTATTCTCTAATGCTAATCTTCTATCAGCAATCCACTTGTCTTCCTTTGTTATTGTTTTAATTTCATTTGGTAGAATACTGACATTTGTACCATCCAGTAAATATTTTGGTGCAAAACCTGTAACAGAGTGTTCTGTTTCATTATATTTCTGTATACATTCTCTTGCTACTGTTGTCCATGTTCCCTTTTTATTTTTCTCATTTAATTTACATCTTATTTTATTTATTATTGTTTGATTTAATCTTTCGTTCAAGCCATTCGAGAATGGTGTATTCACAGCTGTAAATATTAGTGTAATGTTATTCTCCTGCAAATATTGTTTAAATTCTCTAGAATTGATGCCCGGATATTGATCTGTCAGAATTATTCCAATCTCATCTGTCTCCAGTACTTGCTTTGTTAGTTTTATGAAATCACTTGAATTCTGTGTTTTTGAAGTCACAATAAATGCATATCTGGTGTAGTGGTCTACTAAAAGGTGTAGGTATTTTTTTGTTGACCTAGATCCTCCAAAGCCACCGATAGTGTCCATTGATACAATCTCAAATGGTTTTGTTGCTGGTCCCAGTTGTGACATTAATCCAAATTTTCCTTGACATCTTGATTTATTTTTTATGCATGTTTCACATGTTTTACAAATATTTATGATATTTTTTGTTAGGTTTTTAGCTGTATATATTGGACTTATTTTTTCTGCAATTGTCTGATACCAATATGGCATAGATCTTCATGCACCATTTTTATAAGTTTTTTACTAAATTCTTCTGAGAGGATAATCTTTTCACCTTTCTTTATTTTTTTATAATAGATTTTATCTTTGTGTATTAGATTTTGTTTCTTTTCTTTTATTCTTTCATTTTTCTCTTGGTCTTCAACTATATCTTTTATTTGTATTGAATTAACTATTTTCAATAGTTCCTCTTTGTTATCTTCTGGTTCTAATACCGGGTTGCGGCTCAAACAGTCAGCTTCTACATTTTCTTTACCAGGTATATATTTTACTGTAAAGTCATATTGAGATAGGTAATATGTAAGATCACCCAACTCTTCATCTGTCCTGGATTTAATATTCATATTCTCTAAAGGTTTGTGGTCTGAGTAAATAGTGAATTGTTTTCCAATGAGCCAGTGTTGCCAATATTTAACAGCTTCTTTCATAGCAAGACATTCCAAATATATAGCCTTTTTCCTTTTTTGAGATTCGTTCAGTTTTTTTGAGAAATATGCCACCGGTTTGTCTTTACCGTCTAGTTGTGTCTGTTTTAATATTGCCCCGATACCCTCCAAAGATGCATCTGTAAAGATTTTTATTGGTAAGTCTTTGTCAAATATTTCCAGCACAGGTTGAGAACATAAATATCTTTTTATTTGATTAAATGATTCTTCACACTTCTCTGACCACACAAACTTTTCGTTTTTTCTTAATAAATTGTGTAATGGGTCTAAGATAATTGCGCTTCTTGGTATGTATTCATGGTAGAAGTTTATTTTTCCCAAAAATTGTCTGATATTTTTTTGTGTCTTAGGAGTTGGAAAATGTCTTATTGAGATCAAATTGTCTTTTAGAGGTCTTACTGAATTGCTCTGAATTACATGGCCGAGGTACTTTACTGAGTCTGAGGCAAAGGTACATTTCTGAAATTTCAATCTAAAGCCTTCTTTTATTATTGCCTCTAGTACATTTCTTATGTGTCTTATATGTTCCTCAAAGGTGGGCGAGAATATCAAAATATCATCAATAAAGTTTACGGAGTATCCTGTGAGGTTGTGCTTTCTTAGAATATTGCTTAAAATCCTCTGGAAAATTGCTGGTGATGTTTTCAAGCCAAAGGGGAGGCAGGTCCACTGGAAGTGGCCATCTTGTGTGACAAATCCTGTTTTACTTCTATCTTCCACCCGTAGTGGTATTGCCCAAAATGCTGAGTTTATATCCAGTGTAGTAAAATACTTACAATTTCTAGTTTTAATAATCAAATCATCTATTAAGGGGAAAGGTTGAGCTTGTGGTACAACAATTTTGTTCAATTCTCTGAAATCAATACATAAGCGGGATTTTCTATTTTCACCTTTTTTAAAAGCCATTGTTACTGGAGCAGCAAATGGACTGAAAGATTCTTCTATTAAATTATTCTTTAGTAACATGGATATTTGCTTTTCAATTTCTAATTTATCTTCTATTGTACATCTATATGGTCTTTTACTACAATATCTATTTACTAATAAATCTATGTGAGCTTCATAATTTCTAACTGATCCTATATCATACTGGTCCTTAGCAAAAATTGTTTTATACTCCTTTATAATTTTTTCTATCTCAATTTTCTTTTCAATATCTAAATGGTCTGTCGTACTTACAAATTCCTCTGTTTCTATGTGTTCATTGAAATTAATTGCAAATGTTTCCATATTCTGTTCTTCATTTCTGTTATCTTTAGACATCCTGTCTCTTTCATTCGTTGTTTTCTTTTGTTCTATCTGCAAGTCCTCATTTTGAGTTAGTTTGAATTTCTTTATCATATCCAATCCGATTATAAAATCATCAAAATCTTCATTTTCTACAACATATATATCCACCTCTTCTTCCAAATCAAATATTTTTATTTTTACTGTTATCAAGCCATCCGTCTTCTTTACACCATTAACCGTTTTCATATAAGCTATATTCACATTATCTTTTTTTTCTTTTACTTTAATCAGTCTTGAATTTATTAAAGAGATCTGTGAGCCAGAATCATAAATGCCGCTCACTTCTAGTTTATTTTCTAATAAAAGCTGGATTTTGATTAATGGTGTACTTACTCGTTTTTTTTGATCAGTATTCATATCTACTTCAATAATGGAGTTATTATTTACATTTCTGGCTTTTAAAACCTTTTCAGATTCAATTTTATTTTTCTTGAACCACATGACTCCTCTGGGTGATATCTAATTCCTTTGTCTAAAGATTCACAAGTCTTACATGGCTTTTTCTCATTAATTTTATTGTTATGAAGAAATGTACCACTCTTTGCTATAGTTGAGTTTTTCTTGTACATCATACCTTCATATTTTCTTATCTCGTTAAACAAACCAGTAGTGTCGCTGAGTTCGTCCCTATTTAACTTAGTTAAAATAAACCCAGGTAAGCCTGTTGCGATAAGATCAATGATTGTTTTAGAGTCTATCGATTTGTTTATATCTAGTATAAGCCGTTCTTTTTTTATAGCATAATCAATTAACAGTCCTTCTTTATACTTGAATGCAAAAGCATATTTGACCATGTCCCATCCTTGGTTTTTAAAAGTTTCCAAAAATTTGTCTTTCCATTCATTCCATTCAGAATTTACTGTCAGTTTTATGAGCATGGAGCTATACCAATCCAAACAAGATTTTTCCAAAAACAACCTCAATATTTCTATTTTTGTTTCATCTTTTGTAATATTAAAGCGCTCACACTCTTTTTCAAAATTCTCTATCCATTGTATTGCATTAGTATTCTTGCTTGTGAATTTTTCAATAATAAATTTCTCTGAAACATTTTTAAGGTTATGTTGATTTTCTCTCTTGGTCGTAGTTTCTATTAATTTTTCCAAGATATGTTCCAAATTGTCATCTTTGTCTCTTGGTTGTTTTGTGTCTATTTCTTCCAAGTATTGATCCAAAAATTGCATATTACCTTCCTCATCTATGTATGTTTTCTTTTGATTTTCATCCAATTTTATCCATATTTTTCTACTTTGATGCCTTTTCTTTATGCTATTTTTTATTTTTGAGAAAGTGTTCATTTTGATAATATATGTATGATGACTCACCGGCTTCAGCTCATCAGGTAAAACATAACATTTTCCTTCTTCTGTAAATATTGAAGTTATGGCTAACACATTAGATTTGCCATCATTTGAGGCTATCATCATAAACTCAAATTGTAGCCGGTCCATCTTCTTTTAGTTAACGAAAATGTCGTTTTATAAGATATATTATTGAGGATTTTCAGAAATAACCACAAATTGTTTCTCTGAAAGTACAAAGAAACGACATTTAATGTTTATTAATATTGGCTCCTCAATATATTTTCGTTATAATAAATTTCACAGAAAATAACCTGCACATCATCTGTTCCTAGTTCAACGTCATGATGAATTAATTAATTAATAAATTAATGAAATGTCATTTGTACTTTCATTACATATATATATATATATATATATATATATATATATATATATATATATATAAATTTATACATAAATCTAATTTAAATATAAATTATGACAAAACCGAATACATGTATATAGAGGAGAATGAGCGGGGGGATCTCTGGATAAAAGGAGCAAAATGTAAACAAGTAGGAGGATTTAAATATTTAGGCTATGCAAAAGAGAAATACAAAGCAGACGTGGAATGGCTAGGAAGGCAATTCGCATGTTGCATCCGGTTTTGTGGAGCAGGACCTTATCCAAAAAGAATAAGAAACTGATTTTTCAATCATTGATTGAAAACATCCTCACATGGTCACTCACCAAGAGTATTAGGGATAAATTAAATATAGTCGAGATGGACTACTGGAGGAGGTGTATCCTGAAATCCACGGCAGATCGCGTAAGAAATGAAGATATAGGGAGGAAAATGGAAATTGTGGAAAGCGTGACGGAATATGTTATGAAGAAGTTAATATAGTATGGACATGTACGACGAATGCTTCCAGGAAGATTGCCTGAAATGGTTAGAAAATCGAACCCTCCGAGAAATAGAAGGAGAGAACGACCAGCAAGGAGATGGGAGGATGAGATAGCGGAGGAAATGGCAGGAAGAGATCTGAGGGACGGTGATTGGTGAGACAGAGAACTGTGGAAGATAGTTTGACCTTGAAACCCAGCGAAGGGAAACATAGTTTCAAAGAAAAGAAATAAAGATATATAATCTACTGCTTTTATATCTACTGTTGCTGGTAAGGAAAATCTGCAAAATTCCGATCCGAGCTACACCAACAGAGCTAATGCGCGTCAAAAAAAAAAATTTCCGCCTGTGATTATATATTAGAACAAATCAAAAGAGGATGAACCTAGTGATGAATTCTACAATTTCCACTGAATGGCAGGTGAAACAATCTATTTTAAGAGACTTGAGTGAGTTTGATAGTAGAGAATTGTAAAATAACATAATGATTGTAGAACCTGAAGATGGAGCAACAGACAAGCTCTGAAACATGTAGTTAAATGAATAAAGCAAATGGGGAGTTATGCCTTTTTAATATAATAACTGATATTATTCTCCTTAAATGAAACATTTAAAGTGTTTATCATGGTACGTGCATTGTCTTGTATAGGAGGACACCAAGACCCCTAGGTTAACTCAGTTTAGATCAAGGATACATGCTACATGTTTTTCGAATAGCTTGATATTCAAATTTGTATCTACTATCATTTATATCATTATAGCTAATAGAGGTTTAGGATAACTAAACTAGCTAATATAGTTCTTACTGGAGATGTATATCTAAGTCCTGATATTACAAGCTTGGTGTAAACACCAAATGAACATAAGAACTACCTGTTGTACGTGAATTTTCTTTATTAATGAATTAAACTATAATATTAATTATCTACTATATATTTGTCAAATACCACTCTCTCATTTAACACGAAATCTCAGAAACCACCGAACGGATTGGAATGAAATTCGATATGTAGCTTCCTCTAGGGCCGTAGGTGCTCGCTAAGAAAGGAATTTTAAAAAAACGGCCTGGATCGCGGCTAATTTGCGAAAAATGTGACTACAATTTTTATTGGGTGAATAATAAACGATTAATTGCCATACGGTATTTGGAGATAAGCTAAGTTAAAAAATAGGTTAGATGTTTAAGCCGCACACTTTGACCTCAAATTAAGTTCCTTTTAGTTGTAAACAAACAAAAATACAATCGATGTCGAAACCTTATAATATTGTTACTTTCTGTGAGCTCATGGTGGCTGCAGTGGTGGACCCTTACAAGTTTGAGTTGTTTCGTGACGAGAAGCTATTAAAAGACTTATGTTAAAGAGGTTAAAAGACTTATGTTCTCTGGTGATGACATGTAAGGCCAGTTCAATGTAGGGACAAAAAACTGAAGAATCAGTGAGTTCTATCAAGTGTATGATTCTTTTCAGTATCGTCTACCATGGAGAAGATGGGTACAGTATTAACATCCCTCAGCGTTACCCAAACACTAATACACCACTTAAGAAAGCCGTGTCTGAAGCTGATTTTTACGCCTAAATGTTATGAGGTGATGAACCTTATTTACTTTAACTTCGTAATCTCCTCAACCAATTTATGCTTGATATGTAAGCAAAAATAAAAACAGAAAGACTAAACTTTATTCGAAAAAATAAAAAAAGTTGAGAAGTTGAGACTATATTCACTTAAGGTATGCCATAAGAAAAGCTGATGGTCTGGTATCAGAGCTGGATAAGATGGTAGTGCTGCTTCGCTGGAGGACTATCAAAATAATATAAAATTAACTTTTGCAAATTGTCAAATTTACTTATTGGAATTATTCTAAGAATGGAACTCTTTAGGTTTATTTATGTAATAATAATTATCAACGTTAAGCTTAACTTTTACTATTTTAAGTTGTCCTTCATCCTGATGATATTAAACCGTAGCGGAGCAGGGTACTTTCAAAAAACACTTGTTAGCAGCAATTAATCTTCTATTTATTTCCTGCTGCATGTTATTGTCGGAGTTCACTTGAGCCCCTTGTTAAATTAATTCTATAACATGTCCAAATGTGAAGTCTCCGATTATTATTTGGCTATCCTGCCGATCCCCTGCTTGCGGGCCAGCTATCATGTACTTGGTTTTTGCCTGGTTAAAAAAATTAATGATGTTTTTTTCTACTTTACCGTTGTTGCAGCCTGAAATTTTAGTTCAACTATAGAATATATTAATTTATTTATATTCTACTCATAATTTATTTATATTCTACCTAATCAAACGAAACTGACAATAGAGCGAAGGACACTGAAGCCTCCCCCCCCCCCCCTTCCTGCCAGAAGATTAATAAATGTCGTTCGAGGGGCAGACAATGGAGCGGCTGCCATATGAAACGTCCGCAGGATCAAGACCTTATTGTAGCAGGAGCAGGAGCAGGATCGAAGATCGGAGGAGAAATCAATCTCCCCCAGCCAGTTATGAATTCAATTTAAATATTTTCACAACCCCCTCTACCCCCCCCCCTCCTACCAAAGCCCTTGTAATCGCTCCGTCCATAGTTTAATGGCCTTGCTCGTTTTTTTTTTTATTCTCATTTTTCTTTTTTTACATTTTTTATTTTCGCGCATTTCCATTTTATTTAGCTTCCTTTTATCTCGTTAGGGTCGGATTCATAACACCCGCGAGCTTCGGGGGGATTTGCTAAGCGTGCAGAATGAGGGTATATGTATATCTAAGTCCTGAAATATAGGCTATGCAAATTTATAAAACCATTTCGTATACATATTTCAAAATTGTATTCCTCGGAAGAGTTTAAAATATTATAATAAGTACAATAACTACAGGGGTGTTGAGAAAGGTTCTAATGCACAATTATAGCTTTATTTAGGACTAGCATCACCTGGACAATCTTAAAGTACAGTTGACTTAAAGTTGTTTAAAGCACTTTTTATAATTAATGACAATGTGAAAAAATCACAGAAACAAGAATCCTGAAGATGGAAATGAAAATCCCGAAACATGTAGATGAATAATTATAATAAATGGAGGAGATATGCCACTGAAATTATATTAAAGATAATCGCTAAGGTGATGAAATGGTCAGGATAAATAAACACGTCAAGTTTTTAAATGAAAAACTTATATTTTGGCCTGCCGCCGTTTCGACCAGCTTTGCAGGTCTTTATCAGGGATAAAATAACATAACTTGGATGTGACCAAGATAATACAAACATTAAAAAAAAAATTAAAAAATAATAAACATAATTTTTGCCACTTGCTTACACAGCCTAGAAAAGCTATTGAGAATAGAAAGGAAGATCCTGAGAAAGATCTATGGGCCCAGGAAAACACAGGAAGGTTACAGGCTAAGATCTAACGAAGAGATCTAAAGAGAACTGAAAGACCTGGAGACCGAAATAAGAACCCGAAGGCTGATGTTCTATGGACATTTGGAAAGGATGAAGAAGGAAAGACAAAATAAAGAGATATTTGATAAAATTTGTAGCTATAAAAAAAGCGTAGGTGGATATACAAAGCAAATGCAAGAAGAATTAAAGAACCTTAAAATGTCAGAAACCGACTGTTTGGATAGAGAGCTGTTCCGAAAAACAATAAAAAATCTCACTACTATTAGCAGAGAGAAAAAGAGGGGTACAATGAGGTCCAGGGAAAAAAGGGAGAGACATTCAAGAATAATGAAGCTAGGATGGGAGGAAAGAAAGTCGAGAATCCTAAAGAAGCCTAAACCGTGATATTCGCGTGGTCCTTGGGGCATATACGTGAAAAAAAAAATGAAAAAGAAACAAGAAAAAAGACCTGTAGTTAATTAGATAATTGAATATAATTGTATGCATACAAATGTATTTTGTATTTTGTATTCAATTATCTAATTAACTGCAGATATTTTTTCTTGTTTCTTTTTCATTTTTAAATTATTTTTACTATTTATTTATTTATTTTTTTAATGATTGTATCATCTTGGTCACATCCAATTTTTGTTATTTTAGCCCTGATGAAGACCTGCAAGGCAGGTCGAAACGTCGGCACGCCAAAATATAAATTTTTCATTTAAAAACTTGACGTGTTTATTCATCCTGACTGCACCCCTGGCAATTTCATCACCATAATTACAACTCACAGCCAACAATACAATCGTCATAAAGATAATAGCGTCCCCTGTGTTGCTGATTTACCTATCCTTTCACAGCAAACACCATACAAGCTCGAATCCACTAGAGTCCAGTCATTAATCATATTGTAGAGTGCATGGAATATGCGAAAATTTTTTACTTCGTTAGGGGTAGTTAAAAGGTAAACATACTAAAAGTCCCCGCCCCTGGGGGGTGAGCTAACGGTGGGGAAGAGGAAAAGGTCCTATTTTTGGGTATTTCGATTATATCTCGAAAACGGTGGACTCTAGAAAAATATATTATAAAATCAAAATTAAAGTTAATGTAATCTTCTATTATAATATATTTGTCAAATACCACTCACTCACTTAACACGAAATCTCAGAAACCACTGAACGGATTGGAATGAAATTCGATATGTAGATTCCTCTAGGGCCGTAGGTGCTCGCTAAGAAAGGAATTTTAAAAAATCGGCCTGGATCGCGGCTAATTTGCGAAAAATGCGATTTCAATTTTTATTGGGTGAATAATAAAAGATTAATTATCATATGGTATTTGGATATAAGCTAAGTTAAAAAATAGGTTAGATCTTTAAGCCGCAAACTTTGACCACCGTTTAAGTTCCTTATAGTTGTAAACAAACAAAAATACGATCGATGTCGAAACCTTATAATATTGGTACTTTCTGAGAACTAATGGTAGCTGCAGAGGTTACTTACAACTTACAAGTTTGAGTTGTTTCATGAAGAGAAGCTATTAAAAGACTTATGTTAAAGAGGAGGTTAAAAGACTTATGTTCTCTGGTGATGACACGTAAGGCCAGTTCGATGTAGGGACAAAAAACAGATAAGAATCAATAGTTCTACCAAGTGTATGATTCTCTTTAGTATCGTATCATGTTCTACCATGGAGAAGAAAGGTACAGTATTAACATCCCTCAGCGTGACCCAAACTTCAATACATCACTTAAGAAAACTGTGTCTGCAGCTGATTTTTACGCCTAAATGTTAGTGGAGCGAGGAAGGTGAAGGTGAAGAACCTTATTTACTTTAATTTCGTAATCTCCTCAACCAATTTATGCTTGATACGTACACAAAAATAGAAACAGAAAGACTAAATTTTATTCGAAAAAATCAAAAAAGTTGAGAAGTTAAGACTATATTCACTTAAAGTATGCCATAAGAAAAGCTGATGGTCTGGTATCAGAGCTGGGTAAGATGGTAGTGCTGCCTCGACGCTTCACTGGAGGGCTATCAAAATAATATAAAATTAACTTTTGCAAATTGTCAAATTTACTTATTGAAATTATTCTAAGAATGGAATTGTTCAGGTTTATTTAAGTAATAATAATTATCAACGTTAAGCTTAACTTTTACTAATTTAAGTTGTCTTCATCCTAATGATATTAAACCGTAGCGGAGCGGGGTACTTTCAGCTAGTTTCCTATAAAATTATGTCTATACATATTTGTCAAAAATCCAACGGTTTTCGAGATATGCGCTATGGAAAATCGATAATTATAGAAACAAAATTATTTTTACCTCACTTTATGTCAAACATTTGCTTCTGGTGCCTTCCACGATCCTTTCTCAGATAAAATGTCAAAATCAAAGTTGTAGAGCATTAAATTTATTTTAATTTCCCTATTTACGTTTTTGGCACTTGAACCAAAATTTTGACAAAAAGTTAGGCAAAAACGATTTTCAATAAAGTATACCTCAAAACCGCTGAAAGTTCTACGAATATGTATAGAAATAATTTTATAGGAAACTAGCTGAAAGTACCCTGCTCTGCTACGGTTTAATATCATTAGGATGAACGACAACTTAAATTAGTAAAAGTTAAGTTTAACGTTGATAATTATTATTACTTAAATAAACCTAAAGAATTCTATTCTTAGAATAATTTTAATAAGTAAATTTGACAATTTGCAAAAGTTAATTTTATATTATTTTGAAATTCCTCCAGTGAAGCTTCGAGGCATCACTACCATCTTACCCAGCTCCGAAACAGATCATCAGCTTTTATGGCATACTTTAAGTGAATAAAGTCTCAACTTCTCAATTTTTTTGATTTTTTCGAATAAAGTTTAATCTTTCTGTTTCTATTTTCGCGTACATATCAAGCATAAATTGGTTGAGGAGATTACGAAGTTAAAGTAAATAAGGTTCTTTTCCATGGTAGAACATGAGACGATACTAAAGAGAATCATTCACTTGATAGAACTCACTGATTCTTCAGTTTTTTTTTCTTTTAACCTCCTCTTTAACATAACTCTTTTAATAGCTTCTCGTCACGAAACAAATCAAACTTGTACGGGTCCACCTCTGCACCCACCATGAGTTTACAGAAAGTACCATATTATAAGGTTTGGACATCGATCGTATTTTTTTTTTGTTTACAACTATAAGGAACTTAAACGGTGATCAAAGTGTGTGGCTTAAACATTTAACCTATTTTTTAACTTAGCTTATCTCCAAATACCATATGGCAATTAATCTTTTATTATTCACCCAATAAAAATTGTAGTCGCATTTTTCGCGAATTAGCAACGATCCAGGCCGATTTTTTAAAATTCCTTTCCTAGCGAGCACCTACGGCCATAGAGGAAGCTACATATCGAATTTCATTCCAATCCGTTCGATGTTCTCTGAGAATTCGTGTTAAATGAGTGAGTTGTATTTGACAAATATATAGTAGATTAAATTAGTTTTAATTTAGGCCCATAGCATATTTTTCAAGAGTACACCGTTTTCGAGATATAATCGAAAAACCCAAAAATAGGACCTTTTCCTCTCCCCCACCGTTAGCTCACCCCCCAGGGCGGGGACTTTTATGTTTACCTTCTAACTATTCCTAACGAAGCTATGAAGCAAAAAATTATCGCATATTCCATGCACTCCTGGCTGGACTACTAGTTTTCCAACTTACCTCACACTTAATTCTTGATATTCCTCCGCCTGAAAAGATGACTAAGAGACCTTCTAATATAGAAGATTATTGAAGCACTACTAGTGAACAGTTCTTCACATGTTATTAACATCATTTTTCACATGTTTACTTGTAACATATAATCTTTGCAACTATAACTATCAGTAAACAGTTAATGTTCATATTACGAGACATTTGATATTTTTCCTATTACAGAAGGGAATGGAGAGAAATGCGATAACAGTTTCGGCTACCCCGGAGCCGGCTACGAGACTTACTTCCTTCAGCAAGGCTTGAACCCGATCGACAGGCTGTACTCGATGCAGAACTCCTACTTCTGCGCATCCGAGGAGAGTCCCATAATGGAACAGTAAGATTGAGTGAAGAACATTAAGCGAGTCTATTCAACTGTGCCAACTGGTAGGAACGATAATGCCTGCTCTAAGATCTGTAATATTCAATTCCAAACCGAAATATTTAAAGCGAATTATATAGATCACAAGAAAATGTGAACAATGGAATGACATACATTTTAACACAATACTGAATAGCTATTAATCAAAATAATTTTTAAAAAAACGATTAAGTCTTAAGTAATCAAATATATACACATTTTCTTTAATTTCAATATTCACAACCTTTCGTATAACCTCTATGAATCAAATAAATACAATAAAAGCTAATATTACATTATTTGCCTACATTGAACTGAACAAAGATTTTGTATATATGATAAACAACAAAAAATTATATACCAGAAGAAATTTATATATTTTAAAATTTTTCTCTGCTTATTCAATGATGTGAATGTTTATAAACGTTACAGAAAATAGTGAACAATAATATTTGACACTATATTCTATCCCAAATATTTTTATCCAGTGACTTAATTTTTCGCTTGGATTATATATACATTTATTTTAAACGTCTTTAATTTTCCATTGTCAAACGTTCTTAAAATCATATCCTTATATGAATTTAATTATTAAGAAAATTTTTTTTTAGATATATCGCGCAAGTATTTAAAAGTAACACAACACAAATTTTAGTTATTTTCATCTTAGTCTACGTAGACTTCTATGATGTGTTAAATTGGTGATTGTTCATTGGTGATAACAGAACACATATTTTTAAAATGTGCCACTTTAGAAACACTTGTGCGATGTGTTACTAGCGTTTAACTTGAATTAATTTTAATAATTAACTTAAAGTTTAATAAAATTTCGAACTGAAATGCACTACTTGAGACATCATTGAAAAAAAAAAAGTCCTAAAAAAAAAAAAAACAAAACAGAAAAAAAAAAAAGCAAGACTGATTCAATATTTTTCATCCATATCAGTTGATAAGGGCACGGTTGATAAGGCAATGCGACTCGCCAAGTAAATGTGCTACTGCAGTAAAATACTTTTATTCTGGAAATTAATTTATATCTCAATACTGTAATTGATACATAATGTATTTCTCAATGTTGTAATTGATACAATAATGTATTTTTATGAACTAGTCGCTATATTGGAAGATAGATAAATAAGTATCTTGTATTTAACGAGCAAGGCTCCTAACATAGATTTTTAAATGATTTTATCAAATGATTGATCTAAGATTAAGTAATATTGTTAATATTAATGTTGTAAATATTATAGTGTTATTATTCTTTAATTGATTTAATTTACATATCATGGGATGAAATTTGTGTAAAAGGAAAAGAAATATGGCTAGCATTGTAAAAAATAAGGAAAGAAATTTATGAAACTATTAGAACAACCAATGTCAAAATTTGACAAAATCGAAATGTACAGGTTCAAAATCGTTTGAAAATATTTTTAACTGAAAAACTCAATGAATGTTCTTCTTATAACAAACCGTGTTATTTTTGTCTAAAAATTGACATTTATTGTTCTAATATCTTATCATAATAATAACATAATATTTCTTTAAATCCTAATTATTGCTGATAATGAACTGAATTAATAAAAAAAATATGAATGATTAATAAATTAAATAACAAGACATTTATTATAATTATAAACTTTGAAATGATTTCAATTATATTTTGGATATGTAACTCAAAATATATTTTATATTTAGCGAGTTTTTACAGTATTTCATCACCAATGATTACCATAAGCTTCTAGAATGTTTTAAATAAAATTTTACAAAACGTATGATGTATTTTGTAAAATGTTATGAGTTAGGAGTGTATGAAAATAACTGTGTTATCATGTCTAGTCAGTGTAAATAAAATGAGTGTTGTTGCAAATGATCTTTCTTTATCAAAACTCCCTTCATTATTCCTTTAGAAATTTTATATATTTAGAAAAAAAAAAAAAAAATCAATGCGTTACATAGTGTCGAGAATGTTTAGTGTTAACGTCAACCAGAAGGTCTCGACAAAAAAAAACTACGTGTTCAAAACAACGACAAAAAAAAAAAAAACACTTTATTAACTAACTATTACAACTAACTGAGAAGGTTACAATTAATAATATTATCTATCATTTTTACAAAACTGGTTGCCATGGCAACATATAAAAGTAGTCCGTAAGCACAAAAAATAATTAGTGAAAATAATATTTGTTAAGCTCGGTAGCTACCGCTACATCACTCCCCCCCTAGTGACGGAGTCACTGAGCACCTTTTTCACCAAACGCCCGCTCCTTGTTCTGTAACCGTCTTCCTGATTATTTGATGTCTGCGGTTGTCCAGGTGGTGATGATGCTTGTTTTACTAAGGTGCTTTCCGTAGGTGTGTCACTAGACAGGATATAAGCAGGCTTGAGACGATCGAGGGAGACAGTAACTTCTCTATTGCCGATCAAAAGAGTAAATACCTTATCGCCTCGACGTAAGACTTGGTGAGGGCCAGAATATGGAGGTGTTAGTGGCTTATGAACAGCATCTTCACGCAGGAATACGTGGGAACAAGTTGCTAAATCTCTATGTTGGAAGGTTTTTCTGTTGTACACTTCCCGTGATTTTGAGGGCTTGAGTCGTGCGAGATCCTCTTTCAACTGCTGAAGGGCAACACAAGGCTCTCGACTTGTTGTGTCCTCTAAAAAGTCACCAGGAAGACGCAAAGGTTGCCCGTATACTGCTTCAGCCACGCTAGCTCCCACATCTTCTCTGAAAGTAGCTCGTAGTCCGAGCAACACGGATGGCAAAACCTGTGTCCATCGTGTAGAGCTAAGATGAGCCGTTATTGCTGTTTTCAAACTCCGGTGCCATCGCTCTACACAGCCATTGGATTGTGGATGATAAGCGGTAGTTCTCTGCCTCCGAATCCCCATTATTGCTGAGAGTCTAAGAAAAAGTTCCGCCTCAAATTGTCTGCCTTGGTCTGTCGTAATCCGCTGAGGAGAGCCGAATCGTGTAACCCAATTGGCATAAAATGCCTGAGCGACAGCCGAAGCACTGATCTCAGCGAGTGGAATTGCTTCTGGCCAGTGGGTCGCTCTGTCTACCATGGTTAAAAGGTATCTCATTCCATCAGATGGTAACAGTGGTCCCACTATGTCGATGTGCACGTGTTGAAATCTGGGTGCCGGTAAATAACTGCCCAGAGGAGTCACTGTGTGGCGGTGAATTTTAGACTTTTGGCAAGGAATGCAGGTCTTTGCCCATTCACCAACATCCCGATTAATTTCCGGCCAGAAGTAGCGACTAGCGAGCAACTTCCTACTAGCTCTGATACCTGGGTGGCTCAATGAGTGAAGACGGTCAAAAGTGACGCGGCGAAACTCTTTTGGGATGTAGGGTCGAGCTGTCGAAGTTGAAGTCTCGCAAAGGAGCTCTATATCTGTACCGGGGATGAAGATGGATTTTAGTTGCAGCCTGGTATTTTTCTTGAGGTCTTCTATGCTACTGTCCTTCTTCTGTGCGTCCGCTATTTCTGAGAATTCATCCGGAGATTGAATTTCTTCGATTCGGGATAGTGTGTCTGCTACCACATTTTCGGATCCGGGTTATATCTAATATCTGTGGTAAACTGACTTATAAAATTTAAATGCCTGATTCGACGAGGAGAGGCTGTCTCAGATTTTTGTTGAAAAGCATGTATTAAGGGCTTATGGTCCGTTATGATGTGGAAATTTAAACCTTCTAGAAGAGGTCGAAAATGTTTAATTCCTTCGTAAATCGCGAGGAGTTCCCTGTCGTAAGTAGCATAATTTCTTTGTGTATTTGACAAAGCTTTTGAAAAAAATCCAAGGGGTTGCCATTCACCGTTCTTTTGCTGCTGCAGGGCACCACCAATACCTTTGTCGGATGCATCACAGGTTAAAGAGACTTCCCCTGAAATTCCAGGATGGGAGAGCCTAACAGCTTCAACGAGACTCTGTTTGCACTGTTCAAAAGCTCGTAGTGTCTCTTCCGTCCATGCAATGGGAGTTTTATCCTTCCGTTTGCAGTTGTGTGTGAGTTGGTTCAATGGTTTTTGTGTTTCGGCAGCGTGAGGGAGGCATCTCCTGTAAAAGTTTATCATACCTAGAAACCTGCGAAGTTCACTGATGTTGCTGGGTTTCGGGTACTCCTGAATCATTTGAACTTTTGCAGGAAGAGGCTGTATACCATTTGCGTCCACCCTGTAGCCGAGAAAATCGACCTGAGGTTCTCCAAAAACACATTTGCTTACATTGAGGGAAAGATCATATTCATTGAGCCTCTTAAAAATTTCTTTGAGATGATGCTCATGTTCCCCCTGTGATTTCGAAGCAACTAAGAAATCGTCCAGGTATGGAAAAACGTATGGCAGATCTCGCAACATGTTATCCACGAAACGCTGAAAAGTTTGTGCTGCATTTTTCAAACCGAATGGCATCCTGAGAAATTCAAACAGGCCAAAAGGCGTAATGATAGCTGTCTTTCCAATGTCTTCCTCAGCAACGGCGATATGGTGGTATGCACGTACAATATCTAGAGTCGAGAATACCTTGGCGCCATCTAACTGGGTGGTGAAATCCATTATGTTTGGCACTGCGTACCTATCAGGTACCGTTTTAGCATTCAATGCGCGATAATCTCCGCAGACTCTGATTTTTCCGTCTTTTTTGGGAACTACATGGAGAGGACTTGACCAGGCACTGCTTGATGGTCTGCAAATACCTTCCTCAATCATGGTTTGGAACTCCTGCTTCACCGCTGCATACCTCTCAGGTGGAAGTCTTCTTGCCTTGCAGGTAACTGGGTTTCCTTTAGTCTCGATGTGGTGCTCGATGACACTTCGAGCGGGTCCACGGATCGGTGATGGTCGAGTAATCTTGGGAAATTCTTTCAAGAGGTGAGCGTAACGACAATTCTGGGGTATAGTAAGTATGGTCGGTGTAGTGACCGTAGACACTGTTCCGATAACTGATAATCCGGATTGCCGATCGATCAACTGCTTCTTTCTAATGTCGATATTAATGCCATGATAGAAGAGAAAATCGGCTCCGATTATTGCCCTACTTACGTCCGCCAAGAGAAATGTCCATGGAAGAATTCGTCGCAGTCCAAGATCAAGTTTGAGAGTCTTCTCCCCATAGGTAGGTATTGGAGTATTATTGGCTGCTACCAGTGTGAATTCCGTTGGTTTCTTGTGTATCCTGGGGTTACGTGGCATTATTGAGATTGAAGCACCTGTATCAATAAGGAAGCATATCCTAGATTCTCGGTCTGTTATAAAAAGGCGGCGTTGAGGTTGGGTTCCGACGACTGCCGCCTGCTCCGTCGACCCCTTCAGTTTAAAGGACTTAAGGATTTCCAACCACACGGTTTGACACATTTCTTTGCCTTTGGCCCAAATCGTTTGTGGTAGAAACATATTTTACTCTCCTGGGGACTAGATTGAGTGCTATTTTGCCCTTTTTGTCTAAAGTGCATTCGAAGCTCGGCCACTTCTTCTCGAAGGCTCCGCAGTTCCTCAATAACGGTATTGCTAGTTGCTGTATGTGACACTCTAACAGCGGCATTTACTTCTGCCGGCGTCTCAACTTCCATAATATTGTCTGCCAGAGAGGCTAAAACCTCAATATCATCTTGTTTCGTAGCGGCCAAAATTTCCTGAACTCTAGTAGGTAGTTTTCTTAGCCACAGGGTCTTCACTATAGATTCCCCCGTCAAAGAACCTGCCAATAGCAGCATACATCTATATAATTGAGAGGGTTTTTGGCTACCCAGCTGCGTATCACTTAATAATTTATTAATTTTAGAAGAATTGGACTCACCATAGATCGAAACGAGGCGTCTTTTGAGCGCGTCGTAGGGATCTTCTTCCGTAACTGCCAATAGGTCAGCGACTTGGGTTAGGACCTCCAGTTCCAGCCCCGCGACTACAGTCTGAAATTTGATCTTAGAAGAGGTTATACGTGAAGTAGCAAACACAGCATCTGCTTGTAAAAACCACAATTCCGGGTTAGATTTGTAAAAAACTGGTAGTCTTGTGGTCGGCCCACCAAAGGCGCCTATTTGGTAGTCTAGTACCGATTTTGAAGTGATTTGAGACTCGGAGAAGTCGGTGGTTCCAGGCATTGCCTTACTTGTATCGCTCTTTATCTCCGTTTCTAGAGGCATCTCGGTAAAAAAGATCACGTCGGGGTCACCAGTTGTCGAGAATGTTTAGTGTTAACGTCAACCAGAAGGTCTCGACAAAAAAAAAAACTACGTGTTCAAAACAACGACAAAAAAAAAAAACACTTTATTAACTAACTATTACAACTAACTGAGAAGGTTACAATTAATAATATTATCTATCATTTTTACAAAACTGGTTGCCATGGCAACATATAAAAGTAGTCCGTAAGCACAAAAAATAATTAGTGAAAATAATATTTGTTAAGCTCGGTAGCTACCGCTACAATAGTATCAGAAGTAGGTATTAAATTTAAATAAATATTGAATTATAAGTAGACGTAGGTATATGCATCTATGAACAACCTAAACAAAT
This sequence comes from Euschistus heros, assembly GCA_003667255.2. Classification (NCBI taxonomy): domain Eukaryota; kingdom Metazoa; phylum Arthropoda; class Insecta; order Hemiptera; family Pentatomidae; genus Euschistus; species Euschistus heros. The sequence continues at coordinate 1,030,146 of RCWM02000373.1, read as the reverse complement.
TAGTTAAGTCATTTTAGACGTTATAAGCCCCAATCTGTGGGAAAAATCCGTGAGTTGAATTTTTGTATACACCTTTATTACAGCATTTTAATGAATAAGTAAAAATTTAATCAGGGAGAAATTAAATTTTTTTTTTTCTTGGTTTTGCCTAAGAATCTTAGAAACTCTTCACTTGAGGTACGCCTACGGGGTCCGCTCTTTCACCCCTTCTGGCAGATCTTTTTATGGACAAATTAAAACGGAAAATCCTCCATTCAAAATTAGCTCACACATCATATACTGGTATCGGTATGTTGATGGCATAATTTGCCTATGGTCTGGGACGACCAGACAAATCAATAGTTTCTTAAACGAAATCCACCCTTCAATTAAATTCACACTGGAGTTAGAGAACAATAAAACTTTAAATTTTTTAGACTTAGAAATTTCCAACAACACGAATTTAATATATACAGGAAACCCACACAGACAGATGTAGTTATAGACAACAATGCCAGGAGACCACTAAAACACAAACTCGCAGCATTTCATAGCATGATATACCGCCTTTTAAATATACCGCTAAATGAACGAAATTACAACAAAGAAATACAAACAATTTACACTATAGCTAACAACAACGGATACAATAAAACCACAATCGAAAATATTTAAAAAAACAAAAACATAAAAAAACTATGAATAATATATACAAAACACCCCCACAGGATAAAGCTACCCCTAAAAAATATATTTTGATACCATACTACGGCCCAATATCCGTGAAGATGAATGTTTAGCATTCGAAACTAGTTTTCTAATAAAATAATCTCAATAGAAGTGGCAATTAATTCATCAATCCTAACTTAGAAACTTTTTATTTCTGATAAGCTAAAAAAGAAAATATATAAGACAATCATATTTCCAAATACTTTAATTCATGAGTACAGTTTCCTAGTAGTTACCTTGTCAGGTGAATTCCTAACTTACCTTGGTGGTCTGGAACGACCAACTTACAAACAAGTCCTTCCAAAAGTTCAAAGCATTCTAGGACTTTCGAACAAGCCATCAGCAAGAAGTTGCACTTACACTCTGGCCTTTCTCTTCTAGACCTAAATCTTGCTCGTGGAAATTTCTGAACCACCATTGAAATATTTAATCACTCTGTCTGATTATTAGTGAGCTGAAACTCATTTGTAGAGCTGGAACGATAATTGGAATAAAAAATATTACATTTCCGCAAGAATAACATGTAAAATGTTACATTTTTGCGGGTGAAAAAATAAATTTCTCCTTGACTCGGAATGACTATAGACCATGGATTGGTTAAAATGTAATCGACTGCTTCTGATAAGGAAACTGTAGACATATATTCGAATCGAGCAACAACAGAACTAGGAAGTGTCAAAAATGTCCCCAACACAAAACGTGACTTTTTCAACCGACTTCAAAAAAGAGGAGGTTCTCAAATCGTCCGCATTTTTTTTTTTTTTTTTTTTTTTTTTTTTTTTTTTTTTTTTTTTTTTTTTTTTTTTTTTTTTTTTTTTTTTTTTTTTTTCTTTTTTATGTTACGCGATTACTCCGTCAATTCTGAATAAATTTTTGATGATTCTTTTTTAGATCGGTAAGGTATATTTCAGAGGTGGTCCCATAAAAAATATTTTGAAATCAACGCAGCACTTTTTTAAGAAAAATCAAAAAACAAGTTAATAAAAATCACTGTTATATAACCTTACATTTTAAACATATTTCCGATTATCTAAAATCTCCATGGTAACTAAATCCAAATTATTAACAAAAATAATTTACATATACAGTCAACTCTCGATGTGTAGTACTTCGATAAGCTAAATTCTTAAATAAGTCGAACAAAATCTGCGGTCGGAAGTACATTACACTTAAATTTCACCTCAATGAGACGATTTCAGACAAAGAACACGAAAAATTGTGTCGAAAATAAGTACAACTAAAAATAGGGTCCAAAAGAGAGAACTTCTAGGACCACCTCTATGAAACGAACTATTAGAAGTCATCCCCTCTATAACTCAAACTCAAATTAAAAGAACTCATGTGTAATTTGTTTTCCTGTTTTCTGTCATTGTTTGTCTTTTCAGTTCATAGTTACACCAGTCACTTGTTATTAGTTATTCACTCGAGTGGTTTTACAGTGGCTTTTGAAAATTCTTTTAATTAACGAAAAGTTGAAATTGATTTGCCAAGAGTAGAAAGGAGAAAGAAGTTGGGCGTTTGTTGCTAGTGAATTCTGAATTCCACGTAGTTCTCTTTCAACCGTCCTAAAGAATAAAGAAAAGATGGCCACTGGTGGAAGGCGGTAAATCAACTTTTAGGCACCCTCAGAAAAAAGCTCAATTCAGTTAAAAGTTATATGATAAATTGGTACCAGGTATTTAATTTTCTGTATCAATGATTTTATATGTATGTACAAACAGCATACACATACCCATTAATGAAAAATAAACGTAATGATTTCAACTCTCATTTTGTGTTAAATTTTCCCAATTACATGAAGGGAAGTGGAATAATAACCTCGACAAGTCTTTGTTCAGTAACTCGAACTATTTTTCAGGGTAGCTTGAAGATCGAGAATTGACTATATAAACAAAAATACACTCACCACTAAAAAGTGAAAAATAAAAATAATTTTTAGAGAAAAAACAAAAACCGACTTCAAGATTAAACCTACATACACAAACTTAACTAAAAAATAAAAAATAATATTTTAATTGCTTCAAAACAAAAACCATTAAATGAAAATCAACGAAATTATCGATACTTATATACCTATTCACAATTTATGATCAGTTATTTTTGGAGTTTGTGCCAACCAAAACAAACAGAATTTGAAAAGAAATTGTAATCGTAAAGATCACAATCCCACTCCCACTGTTTCATCACCGCCACACCGCTGTCTCCGGCCATTCGAAAGTTTATTATAAAGGCAGGATTAAACTGCCCTTCTTGACTGGCACCGACTCCAAAGATAACAGGTTATAAATTGTGAATAGGTATATAAGTATGGATAATTTCGTTGATTTTCATTTAATGGTTTTTGTTTTGAAGCAATTAAAATATTATTTTTTATTTTTTAGTTAAGTTTGTGTATGTAGGTTTAATCTTGAAGTCGGTTTTGTTTTTTCTCTAAATTTGTTTTTTTCATTCAAACCAATATTGCTCCTAAACTGTAGGTCCTAGTGAAAAAGTAATATAATATAATATAATATACCCGAAAATATTCTCCATTCATTTTCTGATAAGGAAACTGCCGTCACATTTTCGGTTTGAGCAACGAAATTACAAAGACAAACCATAGATAGATATGTTCAAACATATGAAATTGCTTACTTTCAAATTATAAATTATTTTTAACGTTTTCAATAGACTAGACACTTTAAGCTATGGTTGTAAAACATGATTCTTAATCTAAAGAACTCAGAAAGCCTCGGTAAAGATTACTTTTAAATCGGTTAGATATTTTTTATTCTTTTAACAATAAAAATTAACAACTGTATTAGAAAACACATCTAGAAAATATGCAGTATACAATGTGTTGAGATTGCAATAAATCTACTCATTTATCCTCAACCAAAATAGTTAATTTTACTGAGTCCACCAAAACACAGGTTTTCAAGGTCCAAAAATAACACTGTTAAACAAAAATATGCCTTTATATTTTAACCAAACAAAGAAAAGTTTAAAAGAAATCAAATCAAAACATCAAATTAAAGTCAATCAACATAACTAAACAAAACGGTGTACAGTTTACAAACAATATATAAAAACACCGCCATTAAAAATCTGTCTTAAAAAATCACAGCCATCTCGATTCCTAACATAATGCAATATGACATGATTAAAATAGAGTCGGTTAGATACAAATCTTTTTCAAATCTGATACATAACCTTTAGTGACATCCTCTCAGTAAACTACAATCGTTAAAATCCAAATAATACCTGTCAAGAGGGCAATAAACTCAAACCAAATAATTACCACACAACTTATATTTATGAAGGCTCAACAGCCTCTTGAAAAAGTCCACTTGTGACTGGAATTTAACGATCCATCACACTCCAAATCTACCATAGACCACTATTTACATACATTACTTTATTTTAGTAAATGTATCGTTAGAATATTAGAAAGAGAAAAAAATATATGTTTTTTTTTTTTTTTTATAATATGTCAAAATGCTATTTTAGAAAAATAGTAGAAGAATTAAGAAGAAGAAAATGAACTTTATTCTAGGACAACTTGTTCCCTAAGGCCTAATTCACACAGAACGGACGTGGCGGAGACGTGGCGCTTTTGTCTCTTCCAGGTTTGTCCTATTAAAAAAAGTCCGCGCCACGTCTCCGCCACGTCCGTTCTGTGTGAATTGGAACGTTTGTTTAATAGGAGTGGCGCGGAAGAGACAAAAGTCCGCGCCACGTCTCCGCCACGTCTCTTTGCCGTCTCTCGTGGCGAACAAGAAGGGGCACGCCACTTCCTCGCCACGAGTTTTTTTTTCTTTTTTCTTTTTTAGTTAGCTTTCTTTTTTTGGGTAAGGTAAGGGTAAACAACGTTAATAAAATTGGATATTGGAGTTACATACATATATACCAACAATTAATAGGGGTAAAACATCACTGATATATACCCCACTTTTTGGTGGGGAAAGGGGGAGGGGTGAATCGGACATAAAAAATTCAACAGATTTTCCCGAAAAACCCGCCAACCCCCCCCCCCCCAAAAAAAAATTAAATTGGTAATGTTTCACCCCTATTAAATTGTTGGTGTGTATGTATGTAACACCACTATCAAATTTTATCAAAGTTGTTTTTATGTCCGATTCACCCCTCTCCCTCCCCCCCCCCCCCCAAAAAAAAAAATTAAATGTGATTATTCACCCCTATTAAATTAATGATATATATGTATGTAAGTCCAATATCTAATTTTATTAATGTTGTTTTTATGGCCGAAGAGACAAAACGTCTCCGCCACGTCCGTTCTGTGTGAGTTGCCCCTAAGAATGACATATGAGTACAATGCATAGGAGAATCTATGTCTGGCTATGACATTTGATTATTAATCAAATTATAAGTTATAAAATAAATGAGAAATATTGTAAAGGGAGACATCTTACGTATACTATTATAAAGTATAACCCTACCAACTGGCACAACTACTTACGTATGGACGAAGAAAGTTATCTGCTGTTGTGTTTGATCACACTTTCTATCGAGAAAAAAGGCCAAGTGATGCGGGTTGCCGTTTCCCCCCGCGAAAGACTCACAGCCACACTAAGAGTTTTTGCTACCGGGAGTTCTCAAATTTTAAAGAATCATTTCGCCCTAGGTCCTAGGTTATTTAATGTGAAACTATTCATCAAGCCCTTTGAAAAGAAAATCTTAAAGTTCACGCACACACGTCGGGATGGGACTGTAGAGTTTATTCCAGCGCTCTTTCCTATTCCGCTCAACCATCCTATGGAACTCCATCCCTTCTCATATTAGACAAGCGAAATCTCTAAAAAACATTTAAATTCCTTTATTTCCAGTACCTCCTCATAATCCAAGGTGACGCTTAATAACGATATATGTTCTCAATTAAACGATATCTAACTCTGTCTGAAACACACTCAGTGTTACCAATTAAAATAATTTTTTCTCACTCCGAATACAACATTTGGGTTCTTATATTGTATATAATTAGCATTGTATCAAAATAACCTATTTATTATTTCATTAGTAGAATGTCTTCTTATTTTCCTGTTCATATATTACATTAGTCCCTATGTATATATTATCATTGTTATATTAATATTTCTTCTTTATTTTATTTTTTATTTTTTTTTATTTTTTCATCTTATTTATTCAACATGTCTCTGACCAGATGTAACTAATATCATTTCTTTCTGTACAATTTGTTATTCTTAGGGGACTTGGTCCCAGAATAAAATTATTTTTCTATTCTATTCTATTTTACAGTTTTAAAAATGGTTTTTTTGATAAGATTTTGTAGATCTGTGGAGACCTCGACGACTTTCAAGATTTTCAAGATTTTCATCACAGACGTACGGATAAATCTGAAATTTTGAACTGCGCTGTCCAAACCTTAAAAGGAAGCAATTGGACTTCTGAAAGATCAGGATCGATGAACAATTAATTTTTCAATCCTATTTGACTTAATACTGGCTTAAATATAAGAAGTTAGCATCCCCCGCAGCACAGTGGGGCCATTCGTGAATCTAGCGGGACAAAAGTCCAAAATGAAGTTTGATTTTTTGATGCAGAAAGTGGTTGATCTAACAGGCTAAATGTTGGAAGACATGAAACGAAGTGAATCAGGCTGATGAAATGTCAATAAAGCGATTTAATAAATAACAAACTAATACCTCTTTAATTCTGTTCGATTTAAGAATTAAGTTAGTATTCTTTCAAGCTCTCGGCAGTGAACATCGTAATAAGTTTTCTTATTTTTTTACGTTTTCGATGAATTGCATTCATAATACTCAGTGTTAGTACATTTTATTTTTAATTTTACGGCATTTTAGATACTCAGGCGGTACGTCAATTAAAAAGTGTACAAGTAAAAAAAACATATTCATGTTTTAATCTGGAACTTTTTAGGTAGGTGAAGGTAGGTCTTAAATTCTGGTTCTGTGTTTTTGGGGACATTTAATTTTAGGGAATATATTGTATTTGGCTGCCCGATTTTGCCCGTTTATCAGTAGCACCAAAAATTGTGTTTCAGGCGGAGTACTCTCAGTTGTGCGATTGGAATTGGCTGAAGCGTTACGGGCTGGAGGTTTCAGTTTTAATAATTCCCAGGAAGAAAAAAAAAAGCCAACACAACGAGATAAAAAGATACAGGGAACATTTTCCTCGGAAAATGTCTCGCACAGTAACCAATAACGGCATAATGAATAATTTGTTTATTTCGTCTGATCCTTTAATTACCTGATACGGACTGCTACCAGAGAAAAATACGACTTTAGGTAATAGTGTTCTCAATTTGCTTGTAATATCAGACGCAGATACGAGTATGGTACCCTTACTTAGTGAACAGTATAGTGATGATAGACAAATCATTATAGACTATAATTTTCTTTTCAGTTTAAAACAATATAATGTGTTTGAGTTCTGCTCGTTTTAAGATTGAAATTAAGTATTAAAGTGTTAAAGCTTATAGTTTGATAACACATTGTCCTGATTTATATATATTATAAATTCTATTTATTACTGAACAAAACTTCAGAGAAATTGTTAGTTGTTACAGAGGTGTTTTTTCAGTCATTATATTGACATTATTATCATAAAGTAGTTATATTCATTTTTTAAAATTAAATTTATATAATCATCGATAAATCAATAAATGATTTTGTGAAGTTTTTTTTCTTAATAAAACAACAAGTCACAAATAAAATTTTAAATGTTTTATCAACCTTTCAATAACCTTGTTTTAATCATTTCAAGTTGTTCTGGTCGCTTGTGCCCCGCGGCTTCGCCCGCTCTCTTAAGTAAGGAACTTACAATTAGATTGAGCATTATTTCTTCAATGTTATTTTCACCCATAGCAGTAATTTTTAATTTTATTAAAATTGCACTGATTACGTGTTTGAAGTTCACGTAAAAGCATTATTGGGCATCCAATTTTTAATTTTAATATATGAGTTGGTAATCCAGACGGACAGAGACTATTAAGAAACCCATGCGGATAATGGGCTGCATTATCACTGCTTATTATTTTTACATACAATATCAAGAAGTAAAGGATCAATTTGATATGGTAATAATTTGTATTCGGCAGAAACAATTTTATAGATTTCATCTGGTTGGATTATAATTTCTAACCTTAAAAGCTCTTGATAGCCTAACAAAGCGTTTCTGTCACTTAACACAGTACATTTAAATTATAGTATATTATATATAGTGAACTTTACTATTGTAAATCTTCCTAGAACTATGAAGACGATATAGTTAAAATTTGGGTCAAATAGGTTCAAATAGTTTTACTAAAACTATTGCTGAATGGCGCTGGCCGCATATCTTTCGATTTTTAAACTGCACATGAATCCAAACGTCATACCACATATTTATAGTTTTTTTAATAACAATTTAAGGAAATTAAGTACATTTTCTTATAAATCTAGCTGTATACAGGGTGAGTATCTCTTAGTGTAAAAAAAAAAATTGGGTGAAACTACATCAAATATATAGCAAAATGCCGCAAACCTCCCTTTTCTATTCCAACCCGTTGCAGATATAGGAGAAATCAAAAACTTTTTTGAGGAAACCACGTTTTTTTCCATAAAAGCTGTAATATCTCCATTTTGTTTGAATATTTTTCAAATTTTGGCCACATTTTCGGGTTTAGCATCAAATTTCCTATAAGAACAGAGTACACGTAACCTTGAAATTTACAAACTTGGTATCTAGAGAACAGCTTGATCTTCACCTTATTTGGGGAAGTCACAATGTCTTATTTACTTCAACGCTCACCGTTTTTCGTAAAAACTATCCACAAAACGTCAAATCTCACAAAAACTTACAAATTTAATCAGCTTTCGAATGATATGTTAAATGTAATGATTTTGTTTCAATTTCATGGAGATATTTACTTTTAAAACCAAAAAAAACATAGTGTTCTCATTTGGTATACAAATCGGTTACTTGGGTAAATAAAACATTATGACAATCTCTTAATAGAAATGTGCATTTTAAACATAATAAACTCTTCATTGGAATAAAAAGCAAAGAAAAAAAAAATAATTGTTTAATAGAAAATAAAGGAAAACTGTCAATAAAGCGACACCAGATCAGAGCATCTTATGTTATTATATTTATTTATTTATTATTATCATTTAGGATTTATTTTATTAGTTCTTCAATGTAATGTTTGTAATGAAGATTTTTTTGTGTTTAAAATGTACATTTCCATTAAGGGATTGTCATAATGTTTTATTTACCCAAGTAACTGATTTGCATACCAAATGAGAACACATTGTTTTTTCGGTTTCAAAAGTAAATATCACCATGAAATTGAAACAAAATCATTACGTTTAACATATCATTCGAAAGCTGATTAAATTTGCAAGTTTTTGTGAGATTTGACGTTTTGTGCATAGTTTTTACGAAAAATGGTGAGCGTTGAAGTAAATAAGACATTGTGACTTCCCCAAATAAGGTGAAGATTAAGCTGTTCTTTACATTCCAAGTTTGTAAAATTCAAGGTTACGTGTGCTCTGTTCTTATAGGAAATTTAATGCAAAATCCGAAAATGTGGCCAAAATTTGAAAAATTTGTAGGCAAAATGGAGATATTACAGTTTTTATGGGAAAAAACGTGATTTCCTCAAAAAAGACTTTGATTTATCGTATATCTGCAACGGATTGGAATAGAAAGGTGAGATTTACGGCATTTTGCTACATGTTTGATCTAGTTTAACCCAATTTTTTTTTTTTACACTAAGAGATACTCACCCTGTATATTGTTTCAGTAGTTTTCGCGATTAGTGATCACAAACGAAAAATGGCTTGTCCTTTTATATAATAGTATAGATGTAAGGTAACATGGAACAAATGGCGACCGAATAATGATCCAAATAGTGGATATGTCAGAATGAATTTTAACTTATCCATGAGAATCAAAATAAATCCAAAAAAATCCCACCAAATAACGTTTACCCTACGTCTTAAACCTAGGACTTCTTGCCCTACAGTATCCTTTAATGATTTTTCACTTATCCCTGTTGAACAGATCCTCTACCTAGGACTCCACTTGGACAAACGTCTAATTTCGAATCCACATACAAGACTAAAACGACAAGAAACAACCCTTCGTTACAGACTACTTCAACATTTACTAGACAAACGTTGAAAGCTCCCAATTAATTACAAAAGACTCATTTACATGACTGTGATTAGACCTGTTTGGTCGTACGGAGTTGAGCTTTGGGGCTCTACTAAGCCATCCAATTCATCTCGTATCCAATCCTTACAATCCAAAATCCTTCGAAAAATCCTCAATGCTCCTTACTTTGTGACCAATAAACTTATCCATAAAGATCTGAATGTTCCATATGTTGCTGATTTAGCCCACACCAGATAACTATCGTTTCATAGTAATCTCCATAACCACTCAAATCCGTTAGTCTCTCAACTTGCTTCCCACACCATTCCTGATAATCCTCCGAGGCGTCTGAAACGAAGATGGCCTAGAGACCTTCTAGTGTAGAAGGTTTAATAAAGTGCTACTGATGAGTGGTTCTTTTCAAGTTTTGACAAGTTATTGCAATCGTTGCTAATACATTTACTTGATGTATATATTTTGTACAGTTGTAAATTTCAATAAATATATATAGAAATTAAAAAAAATTATTCGTTTATTGATAATGTCTATAGACAGGGACCCAGCGACTCTTCAACACTTTTCGAATAACGGCTATTTTAGCTCCTTTCAGTTTAGGGAAATTCCTAATTTTTAAAGATATAAAGTTTTGTTTCTGGGATTTTTTCTCTCTGTTTTTATTCAAGGTAACTAGTTGTGCTATTTGTACAATTTAGTCGCTATCCTGAGATCGATGCAGAGATAATCGATAGTTGAAGAAGCTAAGAAGAAGGGAGTAGCAAAGAGGAGGGTAGGAATATTCATGGGAGGGAAGGAGTTGGGACACCCCAGGGTTACGGTTCAGCTCCTTCCTCTACAACTTGTGCCCCTCTTGTAGCAAGGCAAGCCTCTTAAATAAATTCATCTGTTCCTTCTTGTCTTGTCGAGGGGGTCGTCTTCTTGCACGGAGAGCTTCCTCGAGGGTCCTGGAAGATATACTAGAAGAAATAACGAGGCAGGAAGAGAAGAAAAAAATACAATCCATATAGAAATCCCCTTTCCAAAAAAAAAAAAAAAAATTCCCATGAATAATTTATTCAAATAATAGTCTATTGAGTAATTTCTTTGTAATTTTCAAATTTGTGGAAATGAAACAAAATTAAGAAGAAAAATGTGGTGATCCACTTTTTTTTTTTTTTTTTTCTTTAAACAGGTTCTGACATCTGATTCTATATGCAGCAAGTGCAATTTACTATTAGGATTGATAAATTAATTGCCACTTCTATTGAAATTAGGATTGCCTATGGTCTGGGACGACCAGACAAATCAATAGTTTCTTAAACGAAATAAACGACATCCACCCTTCAATTAAATTCACACTGGAGTTAGAGAACAACAAAACTTTAAATTTTTTAGACATAGAAATCTCCATAAACAATAAACAACACGAATTTAATATTTACAGGAAACCCACACACACAGATGTAGTTATAGACAACAATGCCAGGAGACCACTAACACACAAACTCGCAGCATTTCATAGCATGATATACCGGCTTTTAAATATACCGCTAAATGAAAGAAATTTTAACAAAGAAATACAAACGATTCACACTATAGCTAACAACAACGGATACAGTAAAAACCACAATCGATAATATTTTAAGAAAACAAATACATAAAAAAACTATGAATAATATATACAAAACACCCCCAGAGGATAAAGCTACCCCCTAAAAAATATATTTTGATACCATACTACGGCCCAATATCCGCTAAAGTCGGGAAAGAATTAAAAAAAATTAGATTTAAACCCTGCATTTAAAATAGATAAGCCATTGTCATCATACTTCCCTTCACCGAAGGACAAAAATAGACCCTTTCCAAAAAAGCGGCGTATACGAATTAAAATGTAATGACTGTGAAGCAAAATACACGGGAAAAACCGGACGATCAGTAAATCAAAGAGTAAATGAACATATAAGAGCATACACTAATAAGACCCAAAATTCCAATTTCGCTATCCATCTAAATGAAAATAACCACAAATTTAATAAAGATTCGGGAGTAATAATATTACATCAAGTAGAAAATAGCCTAAAATCAAATACTTTTGAATCACTAGAAATAATAAAAATCGTTTAAAACCGATCCAGATTTTTGTTTAAATGATCAGATTAACATATCCAATAGCCCCATTTTAAATTTGTTTCCCATAGGAACGGAAAACCCAATGAGTCATAAGGGAAACCCCGTTGTAAATCTAAAACTTAACCTACCTGCCCCCCCTTTTACTTCTCACAAATTCAGTGTTTTAGTTACCTCGAAGGTGAGTGCCTATGCTTGATTTCTTGTCTTATCTTTTAAAAAACTTTAGTATATTTAATCTATGCAACATAGTACTGATGTGTTGAAAATTTTATTGTATGTTTTAGAACTGAAGATGAATGTTTAGCATTCGAAACTAGTTTTCAAATAAAATAATCTCAATAGAAGTGGCAATTAATTCATCAATCCTAATTGTATTGATCCTTCTATATCATCATGCGTACCCCAAGTAAGTCTATTGGAATTATTTTATTTGAATGCTTACTAGTTTTGAATGCTAAACATTCATTACCAATTCAAAAACATAGAAAATTCTCAAAACTTTAAGACTTTGTTGCATATGGTAAATATACTAAAGTTTTAAAAAATGTAACGACTAGGAATCAAATATACTGGTACACACCTGAGAAGATCTAATAGATATCTGAAATATATTCATAGTGAAACGGGAAGTAGAAAAGGCCAGGCTGGTTAACATTTTTTTATTTTACTCGGTTTTCCCTATGACTAATCGATTTTTTTCCGTTCATATTGGAAACAAGTTTAAAATGGGACTATAAGAAATTCATTTCCAGCTGGGAATGAAAAATCCAACTTCCAACTTCCAAACTCGCACTTTCTGCTTCCCCTTCCAATTGATATTTAGAACTAATGATGAATGTTTATCATTCGAAACTAGTTTTCAAATAAAATAATTTTAATAGTAGTGGCAATTAATTTATCAATCCTAATTGTGTTGAGCCTTATATACCATCTCAAGAGGCTCGTATGCTTATGTTAGTATACATTAAAATTCGGTGGTAAAACAAATAATCCATATAAATTTGGCAATTTAAAAACAATATGAGTTAATAACAGCTGTCTGTAGGTTTGTAGTGTTTATTGGCGTAAAACCTGTAGGTCTGACCGAAAATACAGGTTTTCCAAAAATAAAGGAAGTGAGAGAATAACACATATCGCACATTTAACTTAAAAGTGACACAACTCAAAAATATGTATTTTTAATCTATCAGCATGTTTAAGTTCAATAGTCTTCAATGAAATGTCAAAAACGAATTAACTTTAAATTCCAGCTGATACGTCTCACTTGTGGTTAGGATTAAAAGATAATTCAGGTACACTTTCGAAATTCCTGTGAAGTCGAAAGACTGTGAGAATTTCACATTTTTTTAATGCTGGATTTGAGTTCTGTCACTTTTGAAATACATGTGCGATATAGTTAGTTAAAATATGTGAATATAGGTTGTAAAATGACAGGAAGGTATTTAAGTATATAGGAAGGACAATGATCTAATATTATGTATGCTTTATGTTTTGTATAGTTTGAGGTTTTTTTGTTATGTTTTTCTATCATTTTATATGCTTTGAAATCCATATACCCGTATTGTCCTTGAGTAAAGGAGATCAATACAAGTTCCATAAAAAAATACAATTAAATAATAAAAAAATAACACACTGTCTAGGAATTTTATCATAAACTATTTGATATATTTTCATATCTCTTTCTATTTCCAATTTCCATTATAGGCTTATGTACTCAAACACGAAATGCTCTGGAGCCAAAACAACCACTATATTTATATCATTTATAAAAATAACAAATCCTTATTTAGCGAATGATCTCAGATTTATAATTTCATTAGTGCATATTTTGAAGGCCTAGTATGTTTTAGGAGCGAGCATGTTTTTAAATGCATAAAGTGTTTAAAGGCACTTGAGATTGTTATCTAAAAGTTTGATGTTGGAACCATTAAAAGTGATATCACAAGTGATTTAGTTTAGCGTCCTCCATCCGGCCGATATTTGAACAAATTATCTAAGTCGTAAACAATCTAAATCTAAATTCTGGAGTATTGATTCAGCGATATCAAAAAGAGTCATCAAAAATATTAAAATGCGTAAATAGTGATAAAACAGAAATTTTTTTGATTCAATACATATAAGGAAGTAGAGTTTTTTAATCAAACATATATGTATAATATTTTTCAAACTTTCGTAAAATATTATATTCTTATTATATGTTTATTAACTGAAAAACAATTATTGACAATGAAAATAATAATAATAGAAAATAGGTAAATAATCTATATTTGATTCCTAATCCAGTAAAATAAGGGTATAATCTCAACGGATCTTTATGTTTGCGACCGCGGCAGCCGTCGACTACTACCCTACTACCCTACCCTACTACCCTAAATCGTAAAAAAAAAAAACGTCCAAAATATTTTCCGATCACACGACAACGAAGCGTCATCTAATTGCTGGTTAAACTTACTATTAGATCTTATCTTGAGTATTAAAACATAAAATAAAGTTAATTTTTATAAAAAAACAAAAACCGACTTAAAGATTAAAGCTTCATGTATTTTCTTGAACTAAAAAGTAAAAAAATAATATTTTAATAAGTTCGAAACAAAGAGCATTAAAGGACAATCAACGAAATTATCGATATTTATATACCTATTTTCAGTTATTTTTGGAGTCGGTGCCAACTAAAACAAACAGAATTCGATAGAAAACTAGTAATTTAACTAGTTAACCCACTATTTCATCACCACTACACCGTTGTCTCGATAGTACAGTAAAATAAGGCTCCAAAAGGCCGTTTTTAAGAAAAAACTTTGGAACTTTTATTCTCAAAGGATCTTTATGTTTTTTGGGGTGCTGAATCCGAATCTGAAGTTTGCTAGCACTGCAACCATCGGCTTCATATTCAAAATCGCAAAAAAAAAAAAACCCGTTATTTTTGTGTCTTTATCTATAACACGATAACGAAGCTTTTGTCAAAGAAAGTCTTCAAATATTAAGTGTAGCTGGAACTAGTACCTACATAATGAAAAAAAGAAAGCTACGCGAAGTTACGTTATTGGTAAAAAATGGAGAAATTGGTCAACTTGACGTCAGTCCCTCAGCTCGGCGAAAACACGTTTGTCGTACTCTTTTGGCTACCAGGTATGCAATTTTAAATGTCGTTTATTTCTTAAAATATATACACAGTAATTTAAAAAAAAGTATAATATATTTTATTCAAAGTACTGACCCTCGCTTTCTACACATTTTGTCCATCTCTCGGGCAATATATGGATACCATTCCAAAAGAATGCTTCTTCTTTATTTGAAATCCATTCATCGAGCCATTTTCGTACGTTTTCGAAATTGTTGAAGTGTTGCTCCGCCAATGAGTGTCCCATCGATGAGAAGAGGTGATAATCAGAAGGCGCCAGGTCAGGTGAATACGGCGGGTGGGGTAGGAGTTCCCAACCAAGCGAAGAAATCGTTTCCTTAGTCAATCTGGCTGAATGTGCAGGAGCGTTATCATGCTGAAGAATGACTTTGGCGTGCCTGTGAGCCCATTCTGGGCGTTTTTCGATCAATGCGTGACTCAAATTGATCATTTGTTGTCGGTAGCGCTCGGTATTGACTGTTTCGCCGGGTTTGAAAAGCTCGTAGTAGACTACTCCCTTCTGATCCCACCACCACACACGCAGCATTGTCTTCTTCCCAAAACGATCCGGTCTTGCACTCGATGTGGATGGTTGTCCTGGCGTTACCCATGATTTTTTTCGTTTGGGATTCTGAAAATAAATCCATTTTTCATCGCCAGTTACAACTCGATGCAAAAAACCCTTTCTTTCGTGGCGTAAAAGCAGCATTTCGCACACAGTTTTTCGTTTTTCCATCTGTCGTTCGTCCAATTCATGTGGAACCCATTTTCCAACCTTTTGAATCTTTCCCATAGCTCTCAGGCGATCGGAAATGGTTTGCCTAGTGACATTCAAACTGTTCTGCCATCATTTGTTGGGTTTGGGTATTGTCTTCGTCTAATAAAGATTGCAATTCGAAGTCCTCAAACTTTTTTGGTCGATTTTCTCGTTTTTGATCAGTAACATCAAAATCACCACGTTTGAAACTTTGAAACCAACGTTCACATGTCCTGACGGTTGGAGCAACATCGCCATAAGTCTCAACAAGAATTCGATGACATTCAGATGCCTTTTTCTTTTGATTAAATAAGAAAATCATGACATGCCGCAAATGCTCTTTATTTGGCTTAAAATTAGACATTTTTAACACCAAAGAAAGGTATGATACGTCCACGTAAACGACTTAAAAACAACTGACTTTTGTAAACAAATGACTAACAAACAAAATAGCGTTTAGAGATAAGCAAATCCTTTAATAGGCTAAGAGCGCATTCTATTAGAATTAAAACGACATTTTAAACTTGCATACCTGGTATAACTCTGAAAATCTATTTGTCCGATACAACATTACTTTTGCTCATCTTAAAGCTGATTAAATTTACTATAAGAATCTATAAATGAAGTTTTAATCAAATCTCGTAAAATGTACATGCCAGCCCGCAAATAAAAACGTACAGATGTAAAAACCAAGTTTTTGGCACATTTGTCGCTCTAACTCCTCTAATATTTGTTCGATCCCGAATTTCTTTTTTCTATCTCAAAGGTGATTAAATCCGCTATCAGATGCTATATATGTAAATTATATTAAATCCTGTAAACCACCCAGGCTAGCACGCTAAATGTGTATGTTTTGGCAAAATATGTAAATTATGACATGTTCAGTAGACTGGTGTGGGTATTTCACGGTGTTAATTATAAGTTACATATATAGGATCTAATACCAAATTTAACCACCTTTATGATAAAAATATTAAATTTTGGATCGGACAAATGGTTATGGAGTTATAGCGAATAATGTGCCCAAAAAACATGTATTTTACAAAAGTAAGTGATTTTCAGCGTGGTAGCTTGTGTATTTCAAGAGTTTTAATAAAGATTTCATATATAGGATCTAATTGCAAATTTAACCACCTTTCAGATTGAAATAAAAACTTTTTGAATCGGACAAATACTTCCGGAGTTATAATATCCCATATAATATAATATCCCAAACGCCTAAAAACCCGTACTGTTGTTAAATCCATGGTTTTCGGCACATTTATTATTATAAATTATGAAATAATTCTTAGTTTTTGATAAATATTTTTTAAATATATTTTTTTATTTTTGAAGAGAAAAGATTTGACCCGGTTGGGATTTGAACCCAAGTCTCCTCTTCTCTAGCGTGGTGCCTTATCCTTTTCTTCCTTGCCTTTTCTTATTTCTTCTGTGCCTTATCTTTTCTCTTCAAAAATAAAAAATATATTTATCAAAAACTAAGAATTATTTCATAATTTGTAATATATATGATGTATGTCAACAAGATCCAATTAACAGTAATGTTCAAAGAACATTCATTCCCGATTTGTACATCGCAATTGCGAGTGCCCGGGGGTATGGATCAGTGAAGAGAAAAGATTTCCCTGGTTTGGATACGAGCTCGGTGGCCTAGTGGATAAGGCACCACGCTAGAGAAGTGGAGACTTGGGTTCGAATCCCAACCGGGTCAAATCTTTTCTCTTAAAAATAAAAAAATTATCATTATAAAGTATAAGAAACTAAGCAGTTCTCCAATATAATGTTTTTTGCAATCCAAGCAGTCAATCTTATATATGACATCTTTCTTATTTATATGTTTTAGTTCGTTCCGTGTTATTATATTTTTTATTTTATTTGTGTTATATAATGCAATGTCTATTTTAAAATTTTCGTTTTTTAATTTCTTTATTACTTTTTGAGTTAATTCTGGTATATATTTTAATCTTTTATATTTCTTAATATATATTGTATTGTTTATATTATTTGTTATTTTTTCATTATTTTTAACACTTGATCTATTTCTTCTATTTTATTTTCATTATTCATTGTATTACCATAATATTCGGTTATTTTCTTTTGTTCTATTACTCTAGTGTTTTTATTATTATCTGTGTTTGGTTTCAGTATATTACCATTCTTTATTTCTTAATATTTGTTTCCATTAGTATCATTATTTTTTTCATTATTTATATTTATATTCCTATGCCACATTTATTAATTATTTTAGTGGGCACCATATTGTCTTTTAAATCTTTAATAATCTCTCTTTTTATTTCGTTAGTATGATGATGATGGGACCTTGTTCCCCGAAACATGTCACATGTTTTTACTATTAATAAAGAGGAGTTGAATGCTTTTTATAATACTATTATTGATATTATTTTTTACTTTTTAGTTTAAGATTATACATGAAGGTTAAATCTTGAAGACGGATTTTGATTTTTTCTAAAAATTAACATTTTTCTAAATCTTTTTTATCTCGCGGGAAAAAAAGTAGATCCCCAGTTACTAAATGCAATGCCTCAGGGTAAGTATTTACACAAGATTTGTATTGTGACTTCAAAAAAAAAAATTTATCTTTGCATAGAATTTGAAACGTCATTTATAATTAGAAAGGATTATTTCATCTGTTTCTGTCCAATATTTTTTAGTTTTATCATGTACTATAGTCTGTTGGTCATATTAATTTAATGTGCAAGCCATGATTATGTTTAATAATTGCTCTATTTAGGTCTCTGAAAAACAGGAGAACATACACTAATATCACAAATTTGAGTTTTCAGTTAAAATCTACGTCAAAAATGCCATGGATTAATCTTATAAAATAATTCAATTTGTATTAGAGGAATTCGTGAATGTTTCATCCGTTTTAGAGTCAGGTTATTCCTGAAACAAAAAAATGACGACTTTTAAAAGGAAAACAGAATGACAAGTGGCTCGAACAGTAGCATTATCTTATCCAACGCTAATTGACAAAACCAATCCACTCACCGCCCTGAGTGGTTCCTTGTAATCCATTAAACAGTTGCGTAATTCATCTCAAACAGAACTTTGAGCTATTTCAAGCCTAGATCAAGGTAGGACACGAAAAATTCCGCCAGGCAGGCACTGACTGATATAAGAACAATTATACAAATGATGTATAATGACCTGCGTCCTAAATGGCCTATTACTAGAAAATCAAATAAAGGCGCTATATAAAAATAAAAACAAGTTAGCATGCGATCCTCTATCTATACAAGATGCCTGGGCAAGAAAAGGTTCTAACCTTGTCGCTACGTAAAGGGGACAAGATATGGCTGATCTTATTTATGAACTAAGTTTAGAAGCTTCTCCTCAGTGTAATACTTGAGATTAAAATGTTCGATGATTTTTGAAGCTCATATAAAAGCGATTGATTTGACTTCTTGCGTGAATAAAAATCTTTATACAATGAACAACAGGAAAATTTAAATGAAATGAAATGAAAAAATAAACTTTATTCTGGGACTTATTGTCTTTTAAGAATAAAAATAATGCACAATTAAGAGTACAATTGTCTGGCCAATTATTTACAAATTAGATGTTCCAGTAATTAAAGCATACATTTTTTAAGGAAAAAAAAAATTAAATTGAATAAAAAAAAATAATAATAAATATATGAAATAATAATTATAACATAAAATACAATCGTATATATATATATATATATATATATATACATATACACACACACACACACACATATATATATATATGAACGTATAAAAGAAAGAGAGGAAAGAAAAAAAAAAAAAAAAAAAAAAAAAAAAAAAGTATTCATTTGATTATTGACATATTTCCGGAAGATTGATTGTCTAAAAGGTACTGGAATAGGTTATTTTTAAATGAGGTTATGGAAGCTGCTTTACGAATAGAAGTGGGTAAGGAATTCCAGAAGGAGGTAGCACGAATGATGAAGGATTTGTCAAAGGAAGCGGTTTTATGTGAGGGTATATATAGGTTAAAGGTCGGGATCTAGTGTTTAGGTGGTGGATAGAAGAACGCAGAGTTAATAAATCAAGAATATAGGAAGGGTTTTTGGTTTTTAGACATTGGAATATGAAAGTACCCAGAAAGTATTGCCGTCGAAATTTAGGAAATAGCCACCCAAGCTCAGAGTATCGGCAAGTAACGTGTGACCGCCTAGGGATCCCGAAGATAAATCTAATGAAACAGTTCATCAGTCTCCTCAGCTTCATCTCGAGATCCCCAGACAGTCCCCCATAAACCAAACAACAGTAATCAAAGCAAGGGAAAACAAGAGAGGACACTAAAAGTTGACGGGTACTCTGGGAAAAGAAATCTCGGGATCTATAACGTTGTTTAAGGATTATGATGGATTTTTTGGAAATTTGGGCGATATGGTTATTCCAGGAAAGGTGATGATTAAAGGTAACTCCTGAATTTATTTAGATTAGACTCAATTTAGATTGAGAAACAAAGAAAATTATAGATAAAACGCCTAGCGAAAAGAAGAGAGCATCAAATTTGCTGGAATTTTCTCTTAAAGAATCCAAGGCTGATGTCGCTAAACAGCTCATCCTTGCTGGAGTTGGTTCTGTATCCAGGAATGGAGCCTGGTCGCGCTTCGTTTGCAACGATCGAATAACTCCTGGAGTTCCTGCCGCAATTTCGATGAGACTTCAGGTGGTGGGCATTTCCAGACCTTCACAGGAAAAGGTAAATGTCCTGTATGTCACATCAACAAAACAATTTTCTCTGATCGAAAATGACAGTTCTTAAGAGAAACTGTCCTTTCAGTACCACATCACTTCCAGCATCAGTCGTGCCGTTTAAACAATAGCCTTTTCATTTTTTACGTAGGGAGATTCGAGTTGCCCTTCTAAAATTTTTCATTCTTTTTCAAGGTCTATTTTTATTTCTTTATTTTAGAGTCATATTTTATTGATTTTGGTTTATTATTCTTATAAATAGTTAATTTTAGTTAATGTGGAATTCAAATCGATTCTAAGTTGATACCAATGTGATGCTGAAAGACTGAATTTCTACCTTTCTAAAATCTCAGAAAGCAGCTGATATTTATTTTTTTCGGTATAATTTACAATTTTATTACACGTTTAATGAGATTTAAATTTATATCTTCCCTAATTTTCATAGACGGTAACCAGGCAAGGGAAACCACTGTTCCAAATTTTTTGGAAGAGTAACTTTACGGTAACCAGGCAAGGGAAACTACAGTTTCATTTTTTGACAAATGGCGATAAAAATAATTAAAACTAATTTTGGCCGGAATAAATAATTGTTTCTTGATTTGTGAAGGCTAAACTTCAATTTTTCAAAATAATTCTAAAAATATGTCCAATACTCCTATTTTTGCCAGGAAAAGGGTAAACAAATTTTCACTTGAGGTTCGCATGATGATATAGAAGGATCAATACAATTAGGATTGATGAATTAAGTGCCACTTCTATTGAGATTATTTTATTTGAAAACTAGTTTCAAATGCTAAACATTCATCTTCAGTTCTAAAACATACAAAAATTTTTCAACACATCAGTACTATGTTACATAGATTATATATACTAAAGTTTTTCAAAAAGATAAAACAAGAAATCAAGTATAGGCACTCACCTTCGAGGTAACTAAAACAGTGAATTTGTGAGAAGTAAAAGGGGGGAGGCAGGTAGGTTAAGTTTTAGATTTACAACGGGGTTTCCCTTATGACTCATTGGGTTTTTTCCGTTGCTATGGGAAACAAATTTAAAATGGGGCTATTGGATATGTTAATCTGATCATTTAAACAAGTAATTCATCAATCCTTATTAAACAAATTTTTATCAATTAATTAACAAATCAATTAATTAATCAACAAAAACCGCCCAACACTGGCAAATCGCAAGGGTGTTGTTTTTGTTGTGACATCTTGTTGGTCACTTGCAATATATTATTAAGTTTTTTTGGGGACCATATGCCCCATCCTCCATATTCACCAGACCTCTAAGTGACTACTACTTATTCCGGTCTCTGCAGAAATCCATAAACGGAATGCAATTCCAAAACAAACAGGACGTTCCAGTATGCAATTATCAACAGACGATCTATAATTAATCGAAAGATGGGAACAAGTTATACTAAATAATGGTGAATATATTGTAGATCACAATAAATCTTAAAACCGAGTTTTATTTCACCCTCAAAAACCGAACGGACAGATTTGCTCAAACTCAAAATTAAAAATTTCATTGATTTATTTTTGGTCATTGAAATTGTATTATTTACAATTGAATAAAGTTTTTTTCCCATCAGAATCGTGTTTTGATTTCTTATTTTCCGTTTTCCTTATTAACCAAATATAAATTAATGCAGTATAATATAAAATAATAAAATAAATATGACAACAGAAAAACATCAATAACAATAAACCAGCAACTCAATATAACAACATTGGTTTGGTAAAACATGATCAAAATAACAAGAATGTCCTTATATTTTCTAAAGGCAACATTTTGCAAGAAAGCAAAAATATGATACAAGTTTTGTTACTTGTAATTGTTATACTTCCAAAAAAAAAAAATTCTGGGTGATTATGAAAGTAGATAGATTGATCTAAGCTGTGGACAAATATGATGCAAATAGATTTGATGGCTTCTGAGCTCCATCAAACCTTAGGTAAGCCATAAAAGGGGATGTATGGCTGCAATATGGAACTGTTAACGCCATTAGAATAAGCTGTATTTTTTTTATTTATGCATAGTGGTTGCAGTAAATTCCAATCCAAATTCAATTTGAATCATTAGACAATATATTATTGGTGAGGTGAGCGATATAGGAGGTCGCTGCTGCGGCTTTAGGCTTTGGCTGCCGTTACCTAGCAACGGCCATATGATAGTCAGCCCAACTTGATAATTAGTTGTGTAAAGTGCAATACAAGATGGCGAATAGTTGGCGTCAGTGTTAAGGCAGTTGTTTCATCATTGATAGTTTGAATGTAGACGTGGGCCCACTAGCTCTTCGACCTCTTTCGAAGATGTCTAGCGTTCACGACATCTTGGAACATCTTGCGAAGGTTCCTCACTCATCGAGACCATCAAGGAAATCATCACCATCTCGTTGCGGCTGTACCAGTCATAGTCGTGCCGCTCCTTCAGCTAAGCTCTTAACCAATAATATCATATCTTTTTATTTTATTTATTTATATTTTGTTTTGTTTTTAAATCATTTTCCTATTTTTTATTATTAATAGGTTACTTTAAGTTTTGATTCAAAAAGTTCAATAATTATTTGTTTTTTAATTCATCGTTTGTAAATAGTTAATGTTTGTTTTCTTATATATACAGGGTGAGTATCTCTTAGTGTATAAAAAAAAAATTTGGTGAAACTAGACCACAAATGTAACAAAATGCCGCAAACCTCACTTTTCTATTCCAACCCGTTGCAAATATACAATCAATCAAAGACTTTTTTGAGGAACCTTACATTGAAAATCTAATAAAATAAATCCTAAATTATAGTAATAAATAAATAAATGTAATAGCATAAGATCCTCTGATCTGGTGTCGCTTTATTGACAGTTTTCCTTTATTTTCTATTAAACAATAATTTTTGTCTTTACTTTTTCTTCCAATGAAGAGTTTATTATGTTTAAAATGCACATTTCCATTAAGGGATTGTCATAATGTTTTATTTACACAAGTAACTGATTTGTGTGCCAAATGAGAACACCACGTTTTTTCGGTTTCAAAAGTAACTTTCTCCATGAATCGAAAAAAAATCATTACGCTTTAACATATCTTTCGAAACCTGATTAAATTTGCAAGTTTTTGTGAATTTGACGGTTTGTGGATAGATTTTCCGAAAAACGGTGAGCGTTGAAGTAAATAACATAATGTCACTTTCCCCAAATAAGGTGAAGATCAAGCTGTTCTTTAGATACCAAGTTTGTAAAATTCAAGGTTACAGGTACTCAGCTATTATAGAAAATGTAATGCTAAATCCGAAACTGTAGTCAAAATTTGAAAAATACTTAAATAAAATGGAGATATTATAGCTTTTATGAAAAAAAAAAAAAACGTGGTTTTCCTCAAAAAAGGTCTTTGATTTATCGTATATCTGCAACGGGTTGGAATAGAAAAGTGAGGTTTACGGCATTTTGTTACATTTTTGATCTGGTTTTACCCATTTTTTTTTTATACACTAAGAGAAACTCACCCTGTATAGTAATATATAGTAAATATATTATATATGTTTGGTGTATAGTTTCGGTTTTCTCAAAATAGATACGAATATTCGAAACCTTAGTTTATTTATTTATTTTCCTTTTGTTTATTTTATTTTAGTTTTTGGAGCCTCAAAAGACCCTGTCAATTTGGGGGGGGGGGGGCTCCAACAGGAATGGAAATGTATTTCCCCAAATAGGTTTGTCCTCAAGGGGTTTTGGCTAGATATTACCAATAATATTTTTCGGATTTATTTTTTTTTTTTTAAATGTTAATTGTGATATTATTGCTGGCCATAGTCTATACTATACAACATTATGTAGTACCTACCTTTATAGAAATAATGAATTTTACTTTAGACGTTAGAGCAGCCATATTTACATATATCTTTTGGAGTTAGTCTGCTAAAACAATTGATTTCTCAAACTTGTTCCTCAGATAAAATCACATATATTCTAATATATAAGTCTAAATCTTTTCGTAATCGTATGGTTCATAAGGAAAAGGCATTAATTTCAATATTGTTTGTTATTTTTTTCACATCAATATTAGTATATTACTTTCAGGAATTAAAGGAGATGAACTTTTAAGAGAACGTTGGGAGTTTTTAACTTCCAAGGCGCGATATTAACAATTATAAACTTATGATAGACTTCAAAAATTAGTAACAAATCATCGTATAACACTATAAGGAAGGTTATGCCAGGTTATTATAGCTTAATGGAAATAAATCGTGGAAGTTGATAATTAGCTAACGCCGATAATAAGCTATAAATTCATATAAAGGAGATCTAGCCACGGCCTTATTCATAACTGTTTATATTATCCTAATCCAACAAACATATTTAAAAGGATATTATAATTTATGAGTAAAGTTGTGCCAAAGTGAGTTGCTCCCGCCCCCTACCGGAATTCGTTGTCGAATAATCTACTCCCTACGTAGCACAGTGGGGCCATTCGTGAATCTAGCAGGACAAAAGTCTGAAAGCGATAGTATCGATAATTTAATTTTTTTTTTTTTATCATCCAGAACAACTTGAAATGATTAAAACAAGGTTATTGAAAGGTTGATAAAACATTTAAAATTTATTTGTGACTTGTTGTTTTATTAAGAAAAAAAAACTTCACAAAACCATTTATTGATTTATCGATGATTATATAAATGAATTTTTAAAAAATGAATATACCTACTTTATGATAATAATGTCAATATTATGACTGGAAAAACACCTCTGTAACAACTAACAATTTCTCTGAAGTTTTGTTCAGTAATAAATAGAATTTATATATATATAAATCAGGGCAATGTGTTATCAAACTATAAGCTTTAACACTTTAATACTTAATTTCTATCTTAAAACGAGCAGAACTCAAACACATTATATTGTTTTAAACTGAAAAGAAAATTATAGTCTATAATGATTTGTCTATCATTTATCACTATGCTGTTCACTAAGTAAGGGTACCATACTCGTATCTGCGTCTGATATTACAAGCAAATTGAGAACTATTACCTAAAGTCGTATTTTTCCACTGGTAGTGGTCCGATCAGGTAATTAAAGGATCAGAAGAAATAAACAAATTATTCATTATGTCGTATTGGTTACTGTGCGAGACATTTTCCGAGGAAAATGTTCCCTGTATCTTTTTATCTCGTTGTGTTTCCCAATTGCAAATTTTTTTTTTATATTTTCCTTCCAAGAAATTATTAAAACTGAAACCTCCAGCCCGTTACGCTTCAGCCAATTCCAATAGCGCAACTGAGAGTACTCCGCCTGAAACACAATTTTTGGTGCTACTGATAAACGGGCAAAAACGGGCAGCCAAATATATTCACTAAAATTAAATGTCTCCAGAAACACAGAACCATAATTTAAGACCTACCTTCACCTACCTAAAAAGTTCCAGATTAAAACATGAATATGTTTTTTTACTTGTAGACTTTTTAATTGGCGTACCGCCTGAGTATCTAAAATGCCATAAAATTAAAAATAAAATGTACTAATACTGACTATTTGAATGAAATTCATCGTAAAATGTAAAAAAATAAGAAAACTAATTACGATATTCACTGTCGAGAGCTTGAAAGAATACTAACTTAATTCTTAAATCGTACAGAATTAAAGTGGTATTAGTTTGTTATTTATTAAATCGCTTTATTGACATTTCCTCAGCCTGATTCACTTCATTTCATGCCTTCCAACATTTAGCCTGTTAGATCAATCACTTTCTGCATCAAAAAATCAAACTTCATTTTTGGACTTTCGTCCCGCTAGATTCACGAATGGCCCCACTCTGCGTAGGGGCAGCTAAATAAGATACATAATATATATATATATATATATATATATATATATATATAGATATATATATATATATATATATATGTACCTCGGAGGTACACAACACTATGTCCTTTTTCTTTACCAAACATACATTATTACGTATTCTCATTCACCTTTTCTTCCTTTATATAGAGTTATATAATTAAATTAATTGTAAGGTAAGTTACATAAAAATGTTTTTATTTTATTTATGTCTTTTTTTTGGGGGGGGGGGGGGGGTAGGTCCTTAAGAACTCCAATCAGGGCAGGAAGGACGGGTTACCAACCTATTCTAGCCTGGATGGGAAAGTCAAGATTTACTTCGTACACATAAGTATTAAACAGTCCAGGAAATGAATTTTTTTTTTTTTTTTTTTTTTTTTTTTTTTATTCTCTCCTGCAAAGTTACGGAAATGTGACATAGTGTTTCTTCCCTTTATCGTTTGTGATCACTAACCAGGAAAACTACTGAGCTAATCTGTACCAAATTTTAACTACATCATCTTCATAATCCAAGGAAGGTTTAGCAGTAATTAAATTTACTGATTGTTTCAATTGTTATTAAAAAAGCGAAAAATATGTGGATCTTAGTGAAGTTTGTAAATCGACCGATAGGTGGCGAGGGCCATTCTGTGTGAGAGGCTACCAGTACAATGGTACGCAGTTATCTAGAACTTGAATTTGATAGGAAAATTTACTTATTTTCAATTAAATTTCTCTTTAAAAAGAAAACATTATATGGTGCGATATGTAAAGTTTGAAAATCGATTGATAAATCGTTAATGAACTAAATTTATATGTATACTATTATACAGGGTGTCCAAAAAGAGTATCGGGTATTTGTTACTTCAATAATACAAAAACTACTTAAAATAAAAAAAAAGTTATTGTTATCTCGAAAACTGTGCATCGTATGCAAAACATGACTACTTACTAAATTAATGCTAACTAAATTTTCT
Source organism: Euschistus heros (assembly GCA_003667255.2). NCBI lineage: Eukaryota > Metazoa > Arthropoda > Insecta > Hemiptera > Pentatomidae > Euschistus > Euschistus heros. Next base: position 1,002,811 of record RCWM02000373.1, on the reverse strand, counting down.
ACAACCTTGCGTTTTCTGTAATCCAAGGTTTTTCTTTGGAAACTTGTTCAGGGTAGTTAGAGAGTAAACATACTATAAGTCCTGGAGTTTTCGGGTCTGGGAAAAAGAAGGGAGGGGGCGTGGAAGGTCTCTTTTTTTGGTTTTGGGCTCATATCTCGAAAACTGTGAAGAAAAATACAAAACATGACTATAAACTAAATTAAAGTTAACTAAATTCTCTACAACTTTTGTTATATAAGCATTTTTTATATTCCGTCCAGCTTCCGAGATATACGCTTGGCAAATGACTTTTAGTATGTTTATTTTACCGTAAAATTTATGTACCTTTCGACAAGTTGAAGATAAATTAGCATATATATTTATGTGTATTTTGAAGAAAATTTAATGTTGTACAATATTATGTATAACACCTTTTGTTGAATGATGGACGTTCTAAAAGATATATATGAATGTTTAACAGAAAACGTGAGGTGAACATTTTTCTTTTCAAAAATGTACACATTTGCCAAGCGTATATCTCGGTCGTAAAAAGTGCAAAAAAAAAGTGGCAAAAACCCTCTAAAAATGTCCCTTTTTTGCATAAGAATTATTATAAAACAAAAAGGGCCTTTTCAATACTTTTTTTATTGATGAAAAAAGGAAGCTCTTTAAACCCAAAGAAAAATAGGATTCACCCCGTCCTATTATCTTTATTATTTACTGAGATATACCTTTTGTTTATCTCGATATCGATATTTTCAATGCAAAACGGGCCGTTTTCGTGATTCACATTTTGAACTTCGAATGACCGGGATATTATTCTTAAGGGCTTATATTTTCATTATGAATTGCTAAAAAAATCGATTTCTTTGAAAAAACATGCAATAAAATCGACTTGAAAAAGCCGCCCGTTTTACAGCTATAAACAATTGAAGCTGGAGCGTCGGTATGAACCGATTTTGTTATAAATATAATAAATTAAAAAGCTTACCTCTCAACGATTGATTTGAGCTATTCAAAGGGTAGCTACCATAAATAACAGCCGAGTTACGATTTTTTTTTTAAAAAATCACTACGTCATTGTTATGGCTAAATTAAAAAAAATCAATCTCCAAATAGTACAAAAAACGGGTGGATGGGCTTTCGGGAAACTTACTCGACAAGTTTTCAGTATCATGTGTCCAAAATTATTCCTTTAAAAATTTGCGAATAATCCTCCTAGCCAGTACGATACAATTTTCACAGTGTTGATTGAAGCGTCAGCACGAGCCTGAGCTCTTAAACAATCCACTGCTTTTCGTGACCTTTGATCAGCCTCTTTACTGGAAAGCACGTGAATTGATAGCGTCGATTGATCCATTGAATGATCCATACGGGCTTCAATCTGCAATTGTACGGTTAGGAGGATTTCACACTTTGATGTCATTTCTTTCTAGTCTTTCATATTTGATGGATGGCAGTGGCTTAACAGAAGCTTTCACAACTATATTTGCAGCAAACTCTGTCGAAAAAATTCTTTCTGGCCATGCATTTTCACGTGCGATTCGAGGACATATTTTAAATTTTGTTGCTATATGCAAACGAATATTAGAAAAATGTTCTTTTACCGACGAGAACAAAGTTATCTGGATAATTTGATGAACTCCGATGAATTCAATGAAGAAGATATCAGTAACGATGTTAATTTCTTACAAATTTCTTCTAAATTTCAAAGTCAGTTTACAACATTCAAATCGATATGGACCTACTGCTCAGTTGTTTCTCCAGTATCTACATTGCATTTTCATTGTCTTAAATTTCTATCACGCGGAGAGACCTGGAGATTGCGAAAATAAATGACGTAGTGATTTTTTAAAAAAAAAAAATCGTAACTCGGCTGTTATTTATGGTAGCTACCCTTTGAATAGCTCAAATCATCGTTGAGAGGTAAGCTTTTAATTTATTATATTTATAACAAAATCGGTTCAATACCGGACGCTCTAGCTTCAATTGTTTATAGCTGTAAAACGGGCGCTTTTACAAGTCGATTTTATTGCATGTTTTCCAAAGAAATCGATTTCTCGGGAACGGTAGAGATTATGAAAAATGTGTATATAATAAAGGTTGTAGGAAATTTAGTTACCATTAATTTAGTAAATACGATGCACAGTTTTCGAGATATGAGCCCAAAACCAAAAAAAGAGACCTTACGCACCCCCGCCCTTCATGTTCCTAGACACGAAAATTCCAGGACTTATAGTATGTTTACTTTCTAGTTACCCTGAACAAGGTTCCAAAGAAAAACCTTGGATTACAGAAAACGCATTCTATACTTCATTGACTGGACTAACTAACTGTCCATTAAAAAGAAGACAAAATATTATTTTTTATCAATAACCCATTTCCGTCCCATCCTAAAATTTTGTCCACATGTAGTCAGTAAAAATATAAATCACATACATTTTTTTCGAAAAAATCGAAGGGTATGTATTTTGGGAATTACAAAAACCGTTTTTGGATGTTTCGAAAAAAAATCAAAATGAACCGAAAATATATCAAGTGATATGTCATATTAAAGGGCATTTCAAATAGAAAAGAATGCCGCAAATTTGAGCTCTCTGGGAGCAATGGTTTTTTAATGGCGTAATTTTGAATATACTGAGTGAGGACCGAAAACAGCAGCTTTTTGAGTTTTTTATAACTTTTTAAAGCTTATAACTCAAAAACCAAAAGTCAAAAAAATGTAATATTTTACATTTTAACGGGTTTTGGTAAGTAAAGCTGCTATACCAAAAATCATAGAAATTGGAGAGGCCAAGGTCCAAATCTAATGTAGAATTGGTTGATTTGGCCTGGAATGACCCAATAGAAAATATTTCCTGTCGATCTGGATTACCAAATCATACTTTAAAATTAAAAATTGGTTGTAAAATTATGTTTTTACGTGACCTGCATTTGCCAGGATTTATTCGATACTGTAAAAGTATATACTTACTTACATAAATCGAGATATATGATTTTTAATTGTTATATAAGAAATATATGGTTGGCTGTAGGATATCATAGAAAGGAGACGATCGAGGATGAAGTTAGGAAAAAAAAAAAGAACGTCCAAATAAAAAACTTTTTATATTGTTCCACCGTGTTGACTTGCCTTGCAGATTATATCAGGTTGGCCTAACTATTCAGGTGAGAAGACATTCATCAGAGTCATTGATCGTGTCTCCTTTCGTGATATTGTCATATAAATAATCGAACAGTAATTCACAAGAACTCAATGTACAGATTACTGTATAAAGTAGATGATTTTCCTAAGTTTTAAAGAGAACTAATCTTTGATTTTACCATATTATGTAAACACAGCAATAAACCTATGTTAATTATATACTGATCGAGAAAACTGTAAAAATTGTATTATTCAATGATAAAGGGTAGATATCAGATCCACACACTGAAGTCAAAACAAATACTCTGCAGGGAAGTGGGGAATGTCACAGGAAAGTGCTTGTTCAGGAAATGGGATACTCAGCAAAGTTTTCAGGGCGCGGGGAATAGGTTTAGCATTCTGAACAATTTTATTCCTATCTTGTTCAGCTTGAGCAACAAAACGAATACAAATTCATACAAGTACAATACAAAAACAACTCAATTCATTGAATATGAATACAAACGTGTATAGAGTAATCTATGCGATGCATTATTTTCTTCCAAAAAAGAGTGTAGCAAAATTTCCTCTATGGCGTAATATATAATTATTTATAACATTCTTATTACTAAATCGTTTCTTTTTTATTTTTTTATTTACAATTTATTGAAATTTACAACTGTACAAATATCTATCTATCTATCTTCATGGCTCTACAACCCTAGATGGGTCCTGGCCTCCTCAAGGAGAACTCTCCATGTTTCTATGTCCTCTGCGGCCGCCGTCCAGTTACGAACACCCAGGATGTTCTTTGCATCGCTGGAAACAGCATCATCCATCTGAGCTTCGGTCTACCAACTCTTCTATGGGTACCCAATTTGGCTTCCATGATTTCTTCGCGGTACCTGGTTTTCCTCCATTCTGACAACATGCCCAGCCCAGCTCAGCCGATTCAGTCTAATTGTCCGCACAACGTCCGCCTCTCCATATAACTCATACAGCTCTCGGTTCTTCCGTCTTCTCCATGTGTCTCCATCTTTTACGGCCCCGAGAATTCTTCTAAGTATTTTCCTCTCGAAAATCAGAAGATTTTTTTCATCTTTTTTAGACAGTGTCCACGTCTGGGAGGCATACATTAATACCGGGCGTATTAAGGTCTTATAGAGCCTGGTTTTAGTTTTCTTGGAGATCAAGCTGCTCTTCATGTATTTAGTGAGACCAAAGAAACATCTATTAGCAGCTGTAATTCTTCTATTAATTTCGAGGGACATATTATTGGAGGAGCTTATGAGCGATCCGAGGTATGTAAACTCTTGTACCCTTTGGAATGTATTCGGCCCTATATTTATGCTGTCTTCTGTGGGGCCAGCTCCATCGCCTACATACATGTACTTCGTCTTATCTGCGTTTACTATCAGACCCATAGGAAGTGCTGCTTTCTGCAGCGCAAGAAAGGCAATTTTTTAGTGCTGGGAGTGACCTTGCAATTATATCTATATCGTCAGCATAGCCCAACAATTGTACCATTTTCGTGCTTATGGTGTCCATTCTTTGAATTTCAGAGTCTCTGATTACTTTTTCAGAGCTATGTTGAAGAGAAGACAGGCGAGAGCATCACCTTGTCTCAGTCCTTTATTAGAATGAAATTCGGAGGAGAGATGGTTTTGAACACGGACCACACATGAAACATCCGTCATTGTCATTTCTATCAGCCTGATTAGTTTAGGAGGTACATTCATCTCTTCCATTGCTTGATAAAGTTTTGGTCGTATAATGCTGTCGTAGGCATTTTTAAAATCTACGAACAGGTGATGAGTTGCTACTTTGAATTCTAGTCCTTTTTCAACGATAGTGCGTAGAGAATATATTTGGTCTATTGTGGATTTGCCCTTTCTAAATCCTGATTGGTAATTTCCTATTTCTTTCTCAGCATATGGAGTTAGTTTATTATATAGAATGTTAGAAATAATTTTATAAGCGCAGGATAGTAGAGCAATACCCCTATAGTTAGAACACTCAAGACGGTCGCCTTTTTTATGAATTGGACAGATAATTGTCCTGCTCCACTCCCGTGGCATCACTTCATCTACCCAGATGGATATTTTTAAGTTGTGGAAAGTTTTTAGAAATTTTTCCCCACTGTATAAATATACATTAAGTAAATTTGTTAAAAACGGTTACAATAACATAGTAAAACTTGAAAAGGACTTCTCATCAATAGCACTTCAATAAAAATCTACACAAAAAGATCTCTAGGCCATCTTCTTTCCAGACACCTCCGAGGATTATCGGGAATTGAGAGGAAAGAAAGTTGAGAAACTAGTGGATTTGAGTGGTTATGGAGCTTACTATGAAAGGATTGGTATCTGGTCTAGGCTAAATAAGCAACATATGGAACATTAAGATCATTATGAATAAGTTTATTGGTGACAAAGTAAGGAGCATTGAGGATTTTTCGAAGCATTTTAGATTGTAAGGATTGGATACAGGATGAATTGGATGGTTTAGTAGAGCCCCAAAGCTCAACACCGTAAGTCCATATTGGTCTAATCACTGTCATGTAAATGAGTCTTTTGTAATTAATTAGGAGCTTTGAACGTTTGTCCAGTAAATGTTGAAGTAGTCTGTAACGACGAGAAAATCGTTTCTTAAACTGAGAAAATCAAATTGTTAATTGTAAATTAAAAAATTAATGATAAAAGTGTGGTTGACTGTTAAGATGAATGGAGAAGAGATAACCAGGGATGCAGTCAGACGAAAAACTAGAGGATCGTCAGTCATCGTTCGTCTTCTCTCCAGTGTGCTTCGGTAGCCCTGAAGAAGAGCTGCAAGACAGGTCGAAACGTTGGCACACAATTAAAGTATTTCTACTTGATGTGGTTTTTCTCATTGACTGCATCCCTGGTTATCTTCTTATCAGTAAATTGAAATTTGTTTAAGAAAACAGATATTTTTGAATGGATGGTTCACTACGGATGCAATACAGAATTGAATCATTAGGCACTTGTTCGGTTTATTAGTAAATGAATAAACATGAATAAGCCAACTTCTTGTTTCCAAACTCACTGATTACATCTGCTCAGTCGTGACGTGCACCGAGACACACCTATCCGTGACATTCGGATGTCACTTGATCCAGTGCCTGTTTGTTCTGCTGATTATCGGATTTGTTCCTCTAACCGGATTATCGGCAGGTGGTGACAGGTGATCCTCCTCAGAAGAGAGTCACCATTGTCACCAGCTTTGATGGACTCCGGACAATGCAGTGGTGCAGCCTGCTGGCATTCTCTATTGGCACAATAAGCCACTCACACTGTGACTCATCCAATCCGGGATATCTTATGTCCAGTCATGCTTAAGGAAAATGTTCGTCAATTATATCAATGTGTATGCAAATTATAGAAGTTCCTATTTCCTCTAATCTTTTCAAATAATCATTAATTGTTAATTTAAACATCCAAGGAAGAGCAGAAATTTGTCTATCAAAATGAGATTTTTAAACTTTTCTTTGTTAATGGGCATGCTGAAATTCAGGAAAATTGTTTTAAAAAAAAAATCAGACTCACCGTTTGCACATAATTGGCCGTGTTCATATGATCATGCTAGGCCTTCCCCAATATGATTTGTTCAGTACGCAAAGGATGTTTTAAATTTTGAAATTTCATAATAGAAACGCTTTTACTAACAAAACGTATTTTTTATTTTAACTAATATACATCACGAACAAACGAAACATAACAAAACTAGCCACACAATTGACAAGATCCATAGTCAGTTGGAAATATTAAGTAAACATAAAAAGACCGTAACTTTTCTCTGGACCCCTGGACATTCCGGAATTCCTGGAAATGAAGCAGAGGATAAAGCTGCCAAAGAAGCTTCTGTGATGAATACCGCACCACTAAAAATATATGAACCCAATGATGTTAAAGCTCTTTTGAAGAACAAAGTAAAAGCAAAATGGGAAATCATGTGGTTCGAAACTCCACTGACGAACAAACTAAGAAATATAAAAAAAAAAGTACGAAGCAGTGGACAAGCGCTATAAGAGGTAACAGAAGAGAAGAAGTTGTTACAACAAGGCTGAGGATCGGACATTCTAACCTGACTCACGCATATATGATCACAAAAGAGACCCAACCACATTGTGAAAGATGTCAATCTCCAATGACCATTAAACACGTAATAGAAGATTGCACATTATTACAACAACACTTATAAAAAAAATAAAATACCCCGATCCACAGAACTTGCTCTAGGGGACTCAAAAAATTCTATAAACAAAATTATAAATCTATTTAAACAATCACCTTAACATAAAATATAATACGAAAATTATGATACAGGACGAAGAAAAATAAATTTCCAACATTTAAATGAAAAGGCCGTAATAACCTGGAAGTTGATCGCCCAAATAAAAACCTCAATCTACAATCTACGAACAAACAATAAATAATTATTTAATATAGAATTGATTTTTTTCATGAAACCCTATTTAACATCCAGCTGCGGCCGTTACCTGGAGCATCATTATAACTAATTTTAGATTTATCTCCCTAAAGAAACTATATTTAGAGAGAACATTATAATTTTAAAGCAAAAAAAGGTTATAATTAATCAATTTTTTGACTTATTTAAAAGTTTTAAATGCATATTTATTTACCTATTTTCAAAAAACAATACATTTTTTGTGAGATCAACAATTAAAAAAAAGTTGTCGAGGGAAAAAGAGGGGCATGATCACATGATATCATACAGTCATAGTAACGGCCATTTAAAAACCTGCAGGATTATTATTTTTTATTAAAACTCATACGAGATCATGATACGACTATATAGAGTCTAACTCTATAACCTCATCAGTTGGAAAATAATATTAACAAAAATTATAACACATAGCATTGGTGAGAATCTATTCTCAAAATTTGACTAATTTAAAACTTTTTTCTGATGAGAGAACTGCTTTAGTTTTGGTCACAAATTAACACTAGTACCTCTTGGAGAAGGGCTGCAGAGGTATAAAGGAATAAAATACGGGTGGAAGAGAAAGGTGTCTTTTTGAATGGGGGTACGTATTGTGTGATCATATGGACAAGTCAGTCCTTGGGGGGCTAATTCAATTATCAATTTAAGTGATTTGATCCTTTTAATTCTAAAAGGTAAAGCCACCAAATTATAGATAGACGTTCTCATGAACTATTGTTTTTCACTGTCACAGAAATATTATGTTTTTGTCACATCTCTCATTTTATTTCAGAACAGTAGAGTTATGAAATGCTCTCACTCTAACTGAAGAGAATAACATGATTTCAACTTTCGTAAATTAGTTTCGTAAATAGCGACTGAAAGAATTTTTTGATCTTTAACAACTATAAATTATTTTTAATAAAAGCTTTTCTTGAGTAATCATTACAATCTGACACTTATGTGAGCAATGGGTAATATGAATGGCTTAAGATTAAATTCACACATTATGACCAATAAGAAATAAATAAAAAAGAATAAAGGTCTCGGAGGAGAATGGGAAGCAAGTTGAGGGACTAGTGGATTTAAATGGTGCCAAAAAAGACTTGTATCGGAGATAAAAGATTGTAAAAAGATCTCCAGTATAAATTGTAATTAAATTCTATATAGAGTATTTACAAACATCCCATGAAACACCCTGATCCAAGCTTGCTCCTCAATTTGGAGGGCAAGCCGAGCTCAGAGAGTTCCCAGCGCTGTTCTCCCAGCTGCGTCACTAGCAGAATCCAGTGGAGGATGAGAGAGAGCGCTATGCCAGTCGCACAAAACTTCCTCTTTTTTTTTTTATATACATTTATTGAAATTTACAACTGTACAGAATATATATATCAAGTAAATGTATTGAAAATGATTATAATAACATGTTAAAACTTGAAAAGAACCACTCATCAGTAGCACTTTATTAAAACTTCTACACTAGAAGGTCTCTAGGCCATCATCTCGCCTCGGAGGATTATCAGGAATGGAGTGGGAAGCAAGTTGAGAAACTAACGGAATTGAGTGATTATGGAGCTTACTATGAAAGGATAGGTATCTGGTGTGGGCTAAATCAGCAAAATATGGAACGTTAAGATCTTTATCGATAGGTTTATTTATGACAAAGTAAGGAGAATTAAGGATTTTTCTAAGGAATTTGAATTGCAAGGATTGGATACATCTATTAGATGGTTTAATGGAGCCCCAAAGCTCAACTCCATGTTTCCAAATAGGTTTGATAACTGTCATGTCAAGGAGTATTTTGTAACTAATTGGAAGCTTTGAACGTTTGTCTAGTGAATGTTGGATTAGTTTTTTCTTTTTAGTCTGGTATGTAATTAGTTTACATGTATTTAGTTACTGGATTTACAAAATTCTGGTTTCGATACTTATTTATGTCCAGCTGAAATACCCATCCAAAAATGTTTTCTTTTTTAACATTCGCCCTGTCTTTTTGTTTTTTAATAGTCTTCTTCGAATTGTTTCGCTTTTCAACACAATTAGTTACTTAAACTTGAGTTTTTATTTATGTAAATGTATGTATTACATTTTCTTTTTCTAAATAGGTAATGTAAATAGTTGCATATTTTAGGCATTTAATTGCATATTTTACCCTATATTTTTGCATATGTATGTGCATATTTTTGAATTTTTTTTGCATATAATTCACAGCCCTAGTTATGATCCTATTATTCAAATATTGTATTTTTGATATTTATCCTTATAAACCTGTATTTAGATTACCTTATAAACCTATCGGAAATCAGATCTGATTATTGGAGCAGGTTGGTTAGGAATATTAGGTTCGACTTAACATGTATTTATTCCGCAGCGAAGACAATAAGTTCCCAAGCGGGTCGGCACGAGCTATATTAAGCAGAGATCTTTATAAGCCTTCGGGATTCTTACGAGGCTCCGGGCCGTGGCCAATTTCCATAGTTAATTAAAAAGGCGTTAGTTAGGCAAGGCGGGTTATATAACTCTAGGGGAGGGGGTTGGTAATTAATTAACTGTGACGGACCTAAGTTACGGAACTAAAGTCTCGAGGATATAAGTTGGGGGCGGGTCTTAGCTCACCGCCGCTCATAATTTTTCTCGAAGCAGAGCCCTCAGTGGCTGAGAGCTGGAAATATGGTCCCCCGGGCAGGAGTTGGCGGTCCCGGTTTATCGTTCTATATAAACAGGTGGGAACCCTTAGCTTAGGGGCCCCAAGACACGGCGCCAATTATTGCGAGGGGAAGGCCCGCGGTATTATCTTCCCCTCCTTTATGGCCAACCTTAGGGATATATTAACCTCCCTTTATAATACAAACATGATGAAGAAATTATATCGATTAAATATGATAAATAAATATACTAATAAAAAGTAATAGTGTGCACAACTACTTCTTTTTTGTATTTATAATGTATTTATAATTGTATAAAAAAACATTACCGTTTTTGAAACAAATATTTGTATTATTATTACTTTGATGTAAAATACAATTAATAACCAAAGTATAGTCCATTATTATTTACCGTCATTCCCCAGCATTTTCAACTTCCGCAAAATTATCAATTTTTTTTCCCTTGAAGAAAATAGGCCATGGATCGAAACAAGTAGTAATCCGAAGGTGCGAGGTCTGGACTCATATGGTAGATGAGGCAGGAATTCAAACCCATAACGTTCTGTAAACTTTTCTACTGATTGTTGAGGAGTCACTTCGTGAGGGACCAGTCTATAGGTCTTTTTCACCTTCCCCATGGAGAGAAGATGGCGACTAACAGTATCTTTCGACACACCACACTCTCTGGCAAGTTCGCGAGTACTTGTCGACGGATTTGACTCAACAGCTTCCTTCAGAACCTCATCAATATCCAACTTTGGCCGCCTAGAGCCCTTCCTCCTTTCCAACTTCGTATCTACACTTCTAAATTTATCAAACCAACGCCGCGCAGTTCGCTCTTCAAGAACATCTCCCCCTTCATATTAAATAATTTCACGAGTTGCGTCAGCGTCTCTGGAATTTTTTTTTTCAGTAATGTTTTAAAATTACGAGAATTTAGTAGGACACTGTCATGTTTCTTCTTTGAAATAAGTAACTGAACTGAGGCTTTTCTTTTAAGAAGTCCAGTGTTAGAAACAAGCTTAGGGAATGCTCTAAAGGGATTATTAAGTATTGGTAAATAATAAATAGCATTAAGATATTTACAGACTTTTGAACTCTGGAATTTGATAAAACCGTCATTTTTTTTTATACTCCCTATTACTTTATTTATTGAGTTTAATCACTACTCTCCCAAAAAAATGTTTAGTTGAAATATCATCAATTTTTAAGACGGTCAAGATGTCACCAGCAAACGAAACAAGGTCCCAGGAAAAAAAAAATGCTGAACTTTTTTTCTCAACAGATTAATGTTTTTTAGGTGCGAATCCGAATAGGAGTTTGCTAGCACGGCAGCCGTCGGCTTTATACCAAAAATTTCAAGAAACCGCCCAAAATAGCGGTTATTGTCTGTTTATCGGTTTAAGACAACAAAGGGTTTTTCGGAAAATGTCTTTATATATTAAATTGTAGTTGTAACTTGTGCCTACGAAATAGATATAAACAATACGGAAATCGGACCTTTTTTCGCGAATTTATGGCCTTGGGAACACTTTAGAGATTGGCTAACTTGCTGTTAGTCCCACTTCTTCGCGAAAAAAAACTTTATCGGTACTCTTTTGGCTCTAATTCCAAATCAATTGGTCCCATCCAAAATTTCTCTTTTTCATCCTGAAGCTAGTTAAATTTACTATTAGCAAATAATATATGAATAGTTACACAAGAAGATTACAGGTTAAGAGCAAACAAAGAAATATACAAGGAAATCAAAGACATAGAAACTGAGATAAGGATCAGGAGACTAAAATTCTCCGGAAAGGCTAAATAAAGCTATATTGCAGAAACTCTGAGGCTCCCAGAGCTCACAAGGATACATCAAGCAGTTGAAAGGAGAAACAAGAAAAATGGGGATAAACGACCAAGATTGGTTGGACAAAGAGGAATACAGAAATAGGTTGCATGAGGTCACAGTTCTTGTGGGCAGGAGGAAGCCTATGAGGGGGATTGCCTGGACGGAGGAAAGGAAGCAAAGGTAATCAGAAATAATGAAGGAGAAATGGATAGAAAGAAAGAACAGAAGGAAGAATCCACAGTCATGATATTCGGTCTTTAAGCCCGTTTCGTGATTTTTTTTTAAAATATACGAAGAGTTAATAATGTCCCTTAAAAGACACATGCTAAAATCCAAGTTTTTAAAAACATTATTCGCTATTACTCCACTTATATTTGTCCGATCCCAAATTTCATTTTTCCTTTTTAAAACAGGTTTAATTTATTATTATATTCCATATATATTATATAGTGATTAAATCTTGGAGAATACCCACGCCAGGACGCTTAATGCGTATGTTTGGGGAAAATATGACAATATTGACATGTTCAGTGGGCTGGAGTGGTAGTTGTTTCACGGGATTTAAATTACATATATTAAATGCAAGCCACTGAATTGTTTCTTTATTAGCAATTGTCATCCTATTATGTACATTATTATCAGATTTGCTGGCTGGATGTTTTTTTTTTGTTTTGTTTTTTTTAAATACAGTTGCAAATTTCCATAAATTAGTTGAGGTACACCATGATGGTATAGAAGGATCAATACAATTAGGATTGATGAATTAATTGCCACTTCTATTGGAATTATTTTATTTTATTACCATATAAGATAAACCATTGTAATCATACTTCCCTTCACCTAAAGACAAAATAGACCCTTTCCAAAAAAGCGGCGTATACGAATTAAAATGTAACGACTGTGAAGCAAAAAACACGGGAAAAACTAGACGATCGGTAAATCAAAGAATAAAAGAACATATAAGAGCATACACTAATAAGACCCGAAATTCCAATTTCGCTATCCATCTAAATGAAAATAACCACAACTTTAATAAAGACTCGGGAGTAAAAATACTACATCAAGAAGAAAATAACATAGAATTAAATAGAGATAATAAAATCGTTTAAAACCGATCCAGATTTTTGTTTAAATGATCAGATAAACATATCCAATAGCCCCATTTTAAATTTGTTTCCCATAGGAACGGAAAAATCCAATGAGTCATTAGGGAAATCCCGTAGAAAACCACAAAAATTTAACCTACCTGCCCCCCCCCCTACCCCCTTCTACTTCTCACGAATTCAGTAAGAAGTCCATTTCTGTTTTAGTTACCTCTTAGACCGCTTAAGATGGGTGCCCACCCATGTTTGATTTCTTGTCTTACCTTTTTAAAAAACTTTAGTATATATAATCTATGTAACATAGTACTGATGTGTTGAAAAATATTTTGTATGTTTTAGAACTGAAGATGAATGTTTAGCATTTGAAACTAGTTTTCTAATAAAATAATCTCAATTGAAGTGGCAATTAATTCATCAATCTAAATTTCCATAAACTTTTTTGAGGATATTTCATCAATAATTGTAAGTGTAATATTAATATTATAAGAAACAATAATATTTCCTAAAAATATAAAGATTTGATATTTATTCTATATTTTCTTTTTAATATCCAATATCCTGGACTGGACTTGCCATAAAAATACACATACTGTCCTCCCTTGGCTTTAGTAAACAAGAGACTTGCCTATAAAGGCTATCTGTCCCCCGAAGGCACAACAACAAAGCGGACAGATACAATATGTCAGTGTGTTTGCTGTCACCTCCCCCCCGTCGCTACGATCTATCGAGATTGGTTCTGCACGAGTCCAATCGAAGCTGTTTGTTCACTCTCTGCCAGCGAGGGCTGTTTGACGTGCGGCTAATTGGTACTGACAGTGTAATCTGCTAAATAGTAGTTGTAGGTCGGGATCGGACCTTTGGGTAGGGCAGCAACTCTAGCAAGCTGTATTAGTCCCGAAATAAATTTTTTTAAATATGTCTCCAATATTTCTTATTTTATTTATCAGGCTAAATATCTCGGGATTCCACTGGACGCAAAACTCCGATGGAAAGAACACGTAAAAAAAAAACTAATTCTACTCAATTTGAGTTATCAAAAGTTATATTGGCTCCTAGGCAGACGATCCAAACTGTCTGTAAACAATAAATAACAATATATATACTACAAATATAACAAAGTCATGAAGCTAATCTGGACGTATGGAATCCAGCTGAGGGGATGCAGGAGAGACTCCAACAGAAAAATAATTCAAAAGTTCCAAAATAAAGTGTTAAGGTGCATCGTAAATGCACCTTGGTACATGAGGAATGATGATATCCACAGAGATCTTCGGGTGCCAACCATGGAAGAGGTAATCCAAAAATCCGGCCAGTCACCATATGGCTCATCTTCTGGACTTGAATGCCCTGGTGAGGAGGCTAAAGAGAAGGAAGCCCCGTGAACTAATATAAGGTCTTGTTTTTCACGTTCATGAAAAATAAAACTATATTGTATGCATATATCTTTTAGTAGTATATTATTATTAGAAAAAAAATTACTAATAAGCTCGTAAAGAGAGATTGATTGTAATATAAAATAAAAATTATTTTTATATTTTTAACATAGCACTTCGCTACATAGATTATATAAATTCAAATTTTAAAAATGTAAGACCGAAATCAAACATGTTGGTACTCACCTGAAAAGGCAAAATGAAGCAATATATTTTCATCTCTTCATTTATTAGACGATTTACCGACAACCGGAAGTGAACATATCGGGAAAAAATTCTAGTAGCATTAATTAATTTGTATACAGATTGAGTATCTCTTAGTGTAAAAAAAAAAATTGGGTGAAACTAGATAATAAATTAAGCAAAATGCAGCAGACTTCACCTTTCTTTTCTAATCCGTTGCAGATATACGACAAATCAAAGACTTTTTTGAAGAAACCACGTTTTTTTCCATAAAAGCTGCAATATCTTTAAATTTTGACCATATTTTCGGATTTAGCTTTAATAGCTAAAAATTGTCTACCATATAATAGCTGAGTACCAGTAACCTTCAACTTTACAAAATTGGTATCTAAAGAACAGCTCGCCTTCCCCTGTAAAAACAGAATCATCTGCCCATAAAATTCACCTCAAAAAATGGTATTCTTCAACACAATCTGCATTCAGAAGTTAACGGCAAAATGAGGTATATTTCATTATCATTGAGTTTTAAATATTACATTAAAAATCTAATAAAATAAATCCTAAATTATAGTAATAAATAAATAAATGTAATAACATAAGATCCTCTGATCTGGTGTCGCTTTATTGACAGTTTTCCTTTATTTTCTATTAAACAATAATTTTTTCTTTGCTTTTTATTCCAATGAAGAGGTTATAATGTTTGAAATGAACATCTTCATTAAGGGATTGTCATAATGTTTTATTTACACAAGTAGCTGACTTGGATGCCAAATGAGAACATCATGTTTTTTCGGTTTTAAAAGTAAATTTCGTCATGAAATCGAAAAACAATCATTAGCTTTAACATATCATTCGAAAGCTCATTAAATTTGTAAGTTTTTGTGAGATTTGACGGTTTGTGGATAGTTTTTTTCGAAAAACGGTGAGCCTTGAAGTAATATAAGATAATGTCACTTTCCCAAATAAGGTTAAGATCAAGCTGTTCTTTAGATACCAAGTTTGTAGAATTCAAGGTTACAGGTACTCAGCTATTATAGGAAATTTAACGCTAAATCCGAAAATATGGTCAAAATTTGAAAAATATGGATATATTGCGGCTTTTATGAAAAAAAAAAAAAAAAAAAAAAAAACGTGGTTTCTTCAAAAAAGTGTTTGATTTATCGTATACCTGCAACGGATTATAATAGAAAGGGTGAGGTTTGCGGCATTTTGCTACATTTTTTATCTAGTTTCACCCATTTTTTTTTTTTTTTTTTTTTTTTTTTTTTACATCATGAGATACTCACCCTGTATAATCGGCGGAAACGTTGGTGAATATAGCTCCAAAACATACCTGACCCGCACTACACCGACCAGTTCGATTCTTATGTTTCACTTTGAGTCCACATTTATCGATAGCTTTTTGCTATAACCTCACATGTAAACACCCACTTCTACGTTTTCAAATTGGATTGTGTTGTTTAGTATGTTATATTGATATTTAGTCTTCTTAAATGTAAAGAAAATAAAATAGAAGTTAACATTAGTTTCATAAAGGATTTAGTGTTCTTTGAATTGATGTTTTCATATTTCCTCTTCTCTAATGTGTAAACGAGTTAGAAAAGTTAACAAGATTAATTTCTAGGTGAATTTGGTGTTTTACATATGTTGAGGCCAACATGTGTTTTGTTTATCTACATGAGGTCATGTAATTCTTGATTCAAATTAAGATTGTTATAATTATTTTTACCTCATGTACAATTGAATTAGTTATAAAAATTCAATTTGTTTTTTAGTTTATCAATTGTATAAATTTAATTTTATGGTTATTAATAAAAACATCTGTCATATATCGAGGCCGACGGATTAGTGTCTGTTATATATTTGGATTGAATTGATTGTTTTAATTGATTAATTTATGTGTGGGTCTTCTGGCGGCTGCGTGAGTCACGTGAAGTGCCACCTCTCCTCCTCAAGAATTGGCAGTGTGTTCCAGACATTCAAGGAAAGGCTATGCCTCCCACCCTCGCTGGGATTAGGTTGGCGACCTGTATGATTTTCGGCGTCAGAAAGACGTTAAACCTGAACAGACAGTTTTCCTTATGGCCAGTTGTTATGCTTAAGTGGGTCATCATCGAGATTAATTAAGCTAGATCTAAATGCAACATTGGTGTTACTTGCGGAGATGAGTTCCTTTAATGTGTTCTGTATTTATCACTATTTGTCGTTAATAGTATATTTTTATTGCTAATAATATTGAATATGGATAGATTCATGGTGTTTATAAATGAAAGTACAGAAATTTAACATGCTATTGTCAAATAAATATCTGAATTTGGTACATTGTTTATTAATCTTTATTCATTATATTGAGCTACCAGTTTCACAAAAGTGGACAATTTTCGGCTGAGTTCACTACGAACCCCTAGCCGCCGCAACAACATATTTATATTTGTTATAAATAAATTTAAGTGAGAAATTATCGGTTTACATATTTTGTCAATAGATTCTTTACTAATTGCCCTAAAGAGAGACAGATTGTATTATTAATTCAATAAAACACATCGATCTAAAAATGAATGTGAGAAAGTATATCAGAACTTTCATATTTTCTTATTTCCACTTCCCTTGTGAAAACATAGCAGAAATTAACATCATAATTTTCAACAAGGATTCTGGTTTTTTTTATATTTGTATTTTTTTATTTACACTTCCTTGACTTCAGAAAGTTTGTCAGAAGTTAACATTACTTGTGATTTAGCATTATATTTCTGATTCAATATAATATTAATTCAACATTGATTTAGAGTCTTATATTTTGATATTTTCTGATTTCCTTATTTCTCATTTTAATATTAGAAGGTAAACAGAAGTTAATATTAGTTTGTACATGGATTTAGAGTTCCTCCGTAAATGAAGGTGTATAACCTTTCCCCTCAAAAAGTAGCGGCTAAAACATCGAAAAGAATCGGAACAAGGTTAGAATCGATAAAGGGTCTTCTGGACGCGTGAGGGATTGGAGCCCCGCTTCTGGAGGGGTGCCAAACATCGATATAATAAAACGATATCCCATTACTCGACTGTAGCGATGATAGAATAAAGAGGTGTTGAATGGGTCCCAGGGGATGGGGATCTGCTGTGGACAGATTTCAGCTGAACTGTTCCCCTGGAAGCGCTTAGGGGTGCCATGTTTTCCCGTAAGACTCACAATATTAACTTATTATTGTCAAAATAGTGATTTATCTTATAAAAATATTTTTATTTAAGGATGTATAGATACAATTATTGTTTCTTTTATAATTCTTTTCTTTTTTTTTAATTCTTTTAAAAGATATTTTGTATTTTTTTTTTCATTTTATATTATGATTCTATATATATAAAATGAAAGTTGTTTAATGGTATATTGGTTTTAAGCTTGACTCTGGTCTATTTTTTTGGTACAGCCTATATTTTTCTAAAATGTAGTAATTACATAATAATAATAAGTTGCTAGTCTTCCATCGGGCACCTCCCCAGGTGGCGGATAGGGGAATGCTCACCAGATATGGTGGGCACCGGGGAAATAAAATACCCGGGGCGGAACAAAACTAGCTCAAATCCAGGTGCGGCTGAACCCAGAATGGGCGACATCCAAGTCAGCGTCTGATCCTCATGTTAGTAGAGGCGGTTGATAATGAACCTGGCAGAACGTATAAAACGCAACTTCCCATTAACAATGGTGCGAACTAGAAAACAAACCTCGGACAAATCCGGAGTGAGGGCTGCTCCGGAGGGAACTGATAGTCAGCCTTCGATGTCGGGAAGCAGAGCGAGCGGTGCTCCGGCGTTGTATGATCCCGTAAGAAGGCCTTCCAACGAACTGACCTCGGACTTGGGCTTGGAACCTGTACAGGTTCCCGCACAACGAAGAGTACCTCCCAACCCAAGTGATAGGCTGAAGCGGATGAGATGGACAAGGGAAATGAACATCGCTGCCATCCGTGCCTATTTCTTAGCCACAAAACTTGAGACAGAAAAGACTGGATACCGGACAAGACTGCTACAATTTTGGAATGAAAAATACCCTGATATTATAGTCACGGATCAACGGATCGCAGACCAAGTAAGAGTCGTACTACGGAATAATTTTTTATCTGAAGCGGAAATCGATTGGGTTAAAAGAGAGATAGCCAGACAAGAACAAGAATATAACAGTGAAAGCGACAGGAACAGCATTCCAGTACCTGTTAATCTAGTACCACCACCCAATAAAAGAAGATACCGACATAATTCAAATGAAAGAAATTTTTGAAACTGAGAATCTTTTATTTGATGGGATACCACTTAAAAATCGTCCAAGATTACCAAAAGTTCCTTATGGAATCAACACAATTAAAAAGCTTCGAAAAGTTGATAAACTTAGAAGTTAGAGACTGCTCTAACAACAGAAATGACAATCGACGAAATTTGTCATCTTATATATGTAGCAGCTAGAGTAGTAATAAAATGCTTAGGGCTGGAGACAGCAGGATTGAGAGAAGAAAGACCTAATACACGGTCATTAAAACAAATACCACCATGGGAAAAAAGATTAAATAGGAAAATATTTGAAATAAGGGGCGAATAGGAATTTTAACGAATTATTTGAAAGATCCAGAAAAAGCTTGAAACAAACTAAAAACTAAAATTGATGAAATTATAGTCACTTACATAGGATCGGTACAAAAAGTAGAATTCCTAAGAAAATTAAAAGATTTTATGGATAAACAAAAACAGAAACTAGGAGTATTCGCTTGCAGGCTACGTAGATATAAGGAGTCTTACATGCGAAAGAAACAAAACAAACAGTTTAAAGAAAACGAAAAAGCGTTTTATAGAGACTCTGGAAAGCAAGACTGTAAGAGGGGTCACCTGTGGTGTAGTGGTTAGCATGTAACCACTAAACCGAAGATCGCGGGTTCGCAGCCCGGCAGATGACCTTAGGATTTTTTAAAGGGAGTAAAAAATCCTTAGCTATGCCGTCTTTCGGAAGGGACGTAAAATGGGGTCACCGGATCCCTATCCTAATTATACCTGGATAGGCAACAGGCAAACATGACTAAATTCTGGAAAGGTGTCTGGGAAAACGAATATAGTTATAATGACCAAGCACTTTGGATTAAGGAAGCTTACCATAAACGTGAAAGAGTAGAATCTATGCAACCCGTAACCATAACGATTGAAGATGTAGTCCAATCCACAAGGAAATTACACAATTGGAAAATTCCAGGGATTGACCGAATAATAATATACAAAATTATTGGCTTAAAAACCTAGCAAGTGTACACGGTCCGTTGGCGGCATATTATCAACGTCTAATAGATGGGAAAGAACAGCCTACACGCGAATTTTGTCAAGGAATTACCTATTTAATACCAAAGAACAAAAAAAGTAACCCAGAACCTACAGACTATAGGCCCATAACTTGTCTCAATGGTGTTTATAAGATCCTGACAAGAATCATAAATGATAAAATTATGAAACATTTAGAAGAAAAAGACTTAATAGCGTATGAACAACTTGGATGCAGAGCTAACAAAAAAGGGTGCCAAGAACTCCTCGTCATAGATTCATTCATAGCTGCACAAGCAGTAAAAAAAAATGAGAAATATTTATGTCACGTGGATTGACTACCAGAAAGCCTACGACTCAATACCGCATGGGTGGCTCCTGGAAACAATGCGTATTCATAAAATTAATGAATCTGTGATAGATTTACTCTCTCGTCTAATGATTAATTGGAATGTAATTCTCAGTACGAGACGGCTTTCAGGTGATTATGATGAAAATTCAATTAGAATCAAAAGAGGTATACATCAAGGGGACTCTTTAAGTCCGACTTGGTTTTGTCTTGCTTTAAATCCACTCAATGATATGTTGAATGTATGTAAAAAAGGTTATACTCTAAGACCAACAACAGGACCCATCGTATCGCATAGTTTTTATATGGATGATTTAAAGTTGTATGCAAAGACTGAGAGAGATATGCATACCTTAGTGGAAATGGTCGCTACATTCAGCAAAGACATTTCAGGTATGAAACTCGGACTGGAAAAATGCGCGTCTATAAAAGTCATAAAAGGTAAATTGACATTTAGCGAAGGAATTGAACTTTCAAGTGGCGAAAGAATACCAGGGTTAAATGAAACCGGAGAATATAAATAATTAGGAATAGCCCAAATTCTGAAAATGAAAAAGGACGCAAGAGTGCAATTCGAAGAAAAGTTCAAAAGAAGGGTAAAAAAACTGCTCAAAACACACTTATCTGGGGGGAAACTAATAAAGGCAATAAATACTTGGGCTCTGCCTTCGTTAATGTATTCATTCGGGATCCTCAAGTGGTCAGACACTACTCTACAAGAAATTGATAGGTTTGTAAGGACAGAAATGGTGAGAACAAGGAAACGACATCCCAAATTTTCAGTGAGCAGGCTCTACATACCAAGGAAACAAGGAGGAAGGGGACTTCTAAGCGCTCATTTTATGTGTAGGCGATTAGAAGCCAATCTGAAGCAATACTTTTGGAATAACCAAAAAGAAAAACTCCGAATCCTTTGCTCAATGGATAACAATTTAACTACTCTCAATCTTACAGAAAGGCAAGACAATATGGAACCATCATGCCTAAAGCTGGTTGAGGAATGGAAAACGAAGCCTTTACATGGACGATTTTACTATTCATTAAAAGAGGAGTCAATCGACTTAGAACTGTCCACAAAATGGCTCGTACGTGGCGATATTTTCCCGGAGACGGAAGGTTTCGTGATGGCGATGCAGGACCAAACACTACCAACTAATGTTTACCGGAGACGGATATGCGGGGAGGATATCCCTGAGGTATGTCGAGTGTGTAAGCAAAGTCCTGAGTCAGCGCAGCACTTAGCTTCGGGCTGCACTGGGTTAGCAGGATCGGAATACCTGCGCCGACATAATCATGTGGCAGGAATCATCCACCAAGAAATTGGCAAAAAATATGGATTGATTGACAAGACGGTGCCATATTATAAATATAAGCCGAAAAATGTATTGGTAGCTGGTGGATATAGGCTGTACTGGGATCAGCAAATATTAACCGACCATCCAGTCGCTCACAATAAGCCAGACATCTTGTTGCTGGATATGAACAGGGAACCGGCAAGATATTTGAAGTAGCTATACCTGTTGATGACAATGTCCATAAGACAATAGTGACAAAGATTTCCAGGTATCAGGATCTGGCAGCGGAGCTGAAGGCTATATACAAGCTGGATAAAGTCAATATTTTGCCGGTGGTAATATCTTGCAATGGACTGATTCCAAAAACTACAATAAATTCTTTTAACGAAGAAAGAATATTACTTGGAAAATTAGAAGATGCACAAAAAGCAGTACTTTTGGACACAACAGCAATACTCAGGAAAACGCTTAACTTATAAAATTTCGGTTGGTGAAAACCCCCGAAAGAATACAATCACCACTTTATGTGCGAATAATAAAATAATAATAAACCTTTTTCTGCAACCGTTAAATAATGGAAAGATTATTCAATTAAGAACAGCTGATTAACGTTCCATTTTATTCTCTCGTGATATTTAAACGAACAAAAAAACTCATGATTGCACAGCATTTAAAATATTTGCAAGAAATAATACAAATATACTCGTTCAAAACAAATGGATTTCTCAACTTTTTTTAACTAGCTCTAAACCCAAAACGGCAATTTTTTTTAGAACGGCCCTAAGGGTAAGCAGCATTGCGTTGAAAGGAACAGCTGTTTTTATCCATGAAAATCATATGATGATGAACATAAATCTTACAGGATGTGTATAAGTGTTCAATTTCTTAAAGATAATTTAGAAGACAATTTCAGAAATTGAACACGAATACATCTTATATATGATTTTCTTTTCTTTTTTTTTTTTTAATTTATATATTTATTCACACCTGTCAATGAAAATTAGACAACCAGTGAATGTGATGTAAGAATTTAAATGGCTTGAGAGGCATGAGGGGGAGCAGAACCCAGCGGCACACCCAGTCTATATATGATTTGAATTCAATATTTTAGAATCATGTTTTATTCTTATAAGTTAGTGATGTGTCGATTCCAAATTTCAATTCTCGATTCCACCAATTCTTGAGAAAAGAATCGGCAATCGATGTTCTTATATCGGTGCAGCTGACGTTGATGTTAATAATGAGATAGACATATTATTCATTTTTCATGTTTAATAACAAAACTAACGTAATAATAAAAAGTGGCCAGAGAATGGTACCATTTTCATATAATTTTTTGTTAATCTTGAAGGACTTTTGTAAATCCAGAATGAAGATTATTTTTAATTACATTGTTCAAACTGTTTTCTCCTTAACACGCTATTAAAAAGATACCTACAGAAATATCGGTACAATCTCCATCCACAGAGTTTAGCAAAAGTTTAAGTAATATTTAATTAATACATAAAAACTAGAGCCATTGAAATAGTTATTCTCTTAAGTAAGAATCCGAGAAATACATTATTTTTTTCCTACATTGTATGAAATGTAATTACATTAGATATTATATTCTGTAGATAATAAATGTTTCTTGCTGTTTACTATTAGATTTATTGAATAATTAATGTCATTTAATTTTAACTAGGCTTCTAATATGATTTTTTTTTTTTGTAATAGCAATTGAAGTTTTAAACGTATGTATTGGTATCGACAAGTTTTGTACAAACACATCACTAAATCAAACTAATATTTAAAGCAATACAACAATTAAAAAGTTAAAAACTTACGTTCGCTCCAGACGTCATAGGCTCTAACACCAGATTCAATACACTCATATTCCCAAAGAATCACGAACGGAAATAATACATTAAATTATATATTAAATAAATTATAACACTACTAAATCACAAAGCACTGTAACACCACCTTAAAAATTAAACTTCACGGAAAACCGCACAACACGACCGTTAGTAGAACTTCTCGAATCTTAAATGAAACTGAACAAAATAAGCCCTAACTGTAGAAGGCTGTGAAGGTATCAGCTGATTTAATTATGAATACTGTGATCTGATTGGCTGAGCCGGGCTGTACTACCCTACTCTTCGATATATTTCATTTGTTTTTACTCACTTATTAGTTTTTATACTCTTCATGTAAAAAACATTGGACGTTTCCAGTTCTGGCCAGATTTGGTGAACATGCAGAGGCGTAATTTTTACAATTGCTGAAGACTAATTGACATAAATAATAAATTTTTAAAAAAATTCTGAACCAAATCCTCAAACATTCCTATTTTCTATGTTAATAATTTTCCGTATTTTAAAAATAATACCATTTATGGTCAAATAAATGAAATCACTTAAAAACAATTACTTTTACTAAATTAAATAAAAACCATTTTTTGCCGAAAGATTCTAATTATATTTCCTCCGCACTTATAAATTATTATTTTAAACTTTACGTTATATTGTGCGTAAAAATGCTTCATAGTTCTTTAGTTGTAAGCAATGATAATACAGCCCATTATCCGCATGATGATGATTGATTGAAGCAATACTTATAAAGGGTAAAAGTGATTCCTGGAAATCAAAAATGGTTCTTTTTGATGCTATGGTCTCATCAACACTTCTGTATGCAGCTCAGATCTGGAGTTTAAACTACCTGGAAACTATCGAAAATATTCAACTTAAATTTCTAAAAACACTATATTTCTGGCCCAAATGCACACCAAATTATATTGTAGGATTAGAAACAGGACGGAATCCGTTATTCATTCCAGTACTAAAAAAAATAATAAATTTTTCAATTAAAATCATGGCATTACCAGAAAATCGGCTACCCCGTATCTGCCTCGAAAGACTTTTAGATTTACATATCAATAAACCAGATTTTCAATATAACTGGGTGTCTCAAATTAAACAATTAACCATTAACGGCAATATACCAGAACAATTTCAAGATTTTTTCAATCCACAAAAATTATTATCTAATAATAGAAAAAGCCACTAATTATTTATTATCAACAGACATTAATCGTACTTTAAATACAAGGTATAACTCATTATTTACGAAAATTTCAAATTTTAATAACCCTCAGCCGGAAGATTATTTAAAATATAACATTAATATAACCAAAATAAGAACCGTTAGCCAACTGAGAGTAACCAAATGTGGGTACTTGTAAATATTTTTTAAAAATAACAGTTTACAGATTAAAACTAATGAAAAATGTGAAAATTGTAGCTTATTCATCTTGAATAGCTTAAAACATCTGTTGTTAGAGTGCCAAAGACACGATAATTTTCGAAAAAAATACCTAAAAGACTATACAGTTCAAACAGATGATAGTCTATCTTTGGAAAATACTTTATCATACAATAGCATTGAAAAGATAAATAACGTCTTCCTATTTATTTTAAATGTATAAATGCTAGCAAAAATTAATTTAATTGATTAATTTCTTAAGTAATTGATTTTTTTTTTAATTAAATAAATAAAATATTGGATTCTATTACAATTGCTGCTACAACTTCTGTCACCCTAGACTATAATCAATATCGATCATTATAAATTGTAAAAATGTATGTTTTTATTTTTATTTTATTTTTTTTTTGTTTGTATATATCATTATAGCTTGTAAGCAAAAAAAAAAAAAAAAAAAACTCTTTTGTTCGTATAAATTGTTATAATTTGAAGAAATGCTCTTTCTGTTAGTACTGATTATATAAAATGTAAAACTCTTTTTCTATTTGTATTTATTGTTTATTTACTATTATGTAATTATTATTGTTATTGGCTAACTCAATTGCCATAAAGTTTATACTTTAAAGCAATCTATTAAAAAAAAAAAAAAAAAAAAAAATTATCCGCATGTTATTTATACCTTTATAAAACCGTGTATCTACACTGATTCCCTGACAACTTGATTTATTAGCAAAATGAAATAACAATTATAAAACTCTTTTCGTTATTCTCTTTATTATTAAAAGTAAAAATATGGTTTCCAGCAAGTCCTTTTTCGACTTTTTAAAAATAAAATTAATTAAAAAGAGCCATGTTATATATCAAATGAATTAAAATCCGGGGCCCGGGAAACTGTAAAAATTAGAAGGAAAAAAAAAAAGGGAAAAGAAGGGAAATATGAGATTTTGTAGTGGGATATACTGGGTGGATATGGTGGCGTGGAGGGGGGAAGCACAATATTGGAAGCACAATGGAGCAAAATGGGAAGAGAGGATTATTGTCGTCCGAAGCACGTTGACAATAGTCTTCCCTAGCTCTCTTAATTAACTCTAGCCAGGCCTAAACCTACACAGCGCTTCTGTCTCTCTGTTATCCGGGTATCGCTATTTTGGGTTATTACAACGGAAAGTGTGATTATTGTTATCAAAGGTCGAAACTTGGCATGTGGTTTCTAAAAAAATATCCAATATCTCAATAATAATTATAGTAACATATCATCCACGAAATTTTTGCAAACATTTTTTTTTTTAATCTTATATTAATTTAAATTTAAATTGGAAAAAATTTAGTTCAGGTAAATTAGACCAAAAAATGACCAAACCTTGAACTCTAAAAATAAAAAGGTCTGGCTGCTGGAAATGGTTCACCATCCTTAGCTCTAAATGTGGTAAAAAGTCTTCCTCGAAATAGCGTCGGGTTTGAGCGAGAGGGCGGAAAGGGTTGAACATTTTATTTCTTTATCTATCGTAACCCATGTATGAAAAATTGATCAAAACCCGTAAAACACCCATGCCAGTACACGTACAGTTGTGAAATCCTGGTTTTTTCGCCACATTTCTGGCTATAACTCCAAAAAGATTAGTCCGATCTCTAATTTCCCTTTAGAATCTCAAACCTAGTTAAATTTACTATCAGATTCAATGTATGAAATTTTAATTAAATACCGTAAAAAACCTATGCTAGCACGCTATATGTGTATATTTTGAAAAACAAATGACAAAAATCAGTGGGCTGGCAAGGGTATTTCGTGAAATTTAATCAAAACTTAATATGTATGAACTAATAGTAAATCTAACCAACTTTGAGATGAAGAAATGAAATTTGGGATCGGATTAATTGTATTGGAATTATAGCCAAAAATATGCCAAAAAACAAAAACAAAAAAAAACTTGGATTTCACAACAGTACGCGGTTTTTAGCGTGCTGGCGTTCGTATTCCTAGGAACTTAATTAATATTTACATATAGGATCTGATACTAAATTTAACCAGCTTTGAGATGAAAAAAAGAAATTAGGGATCGGATAAATATTTTGGAGTTATAGCTAGAAATGTGCCGAAAAAAAGTGGACTTAACAACATTATGTATGCTGACAAGGGTGTTTTACGGGACTTCATCAAAATTTCATATATAGGTTATGATAGTAAACTTCACCAGCTTTCAGATGAAAAAAAAAGAAATTTTGAATCGAACAAAAAGTTTCAGAGTTAAAGTCAAATAAGTACTGACAACGTTTTTTCATGGAGAAGTGCGACTTACTGAAAATTAGTCAATCATTGGTGGTAAACCGTTCTAAAACAATTATTCTGAGCAAAAAATATATTGAACCAAATTTTCTGTAAATTAAAATTGCTTTAATAATGTACATAACACAAAATTTGGTAAAACTAACGGTTTCCGGGTTATTTGTTAAATAGCTCTTCAAAAATTTTCAATCCCCCCCTCCGACCACCAAACCCGATGCTATTTCGAGGAATACTTATTACCACATTTAGAGCTAAGGATGGTGAACAATTTTCAGCAGTCAGACTTTTTTATTTTTGAGCTTCAAGATTCGATTCCAAGCCTTCGATCGGGTATGGCATCCAGGACTGCTTTATAAACTTCGCCAATTCCTTCCATCTACATATTTCCTCATCCTCCGTTCCTACCTTTCTGATAGAGTATTTAGAGTTAACCACAATTCTAAATACTCATCCATCTTCCCCCAGACCGCTGGTATTCCTCAAGGTAGTATCCTGGGTCCCATTCTTTATACCGTTTATACAGCTGATATTCCAACTCATCCTCATACTATCCTCACAACCTTTGCTGATGACACCAGCGTATTTCTGCATCCCATACACTCCAGTCACATATTACTTTCCTTGAAGAATGGTGTCATAACTGGAGAGTCAAGATAAATCCTAGCAAATCCCAACAAATAACCTTTACCCTCCGTCGAAAACCTACCTCATCCTGTCCTCCAGTATCCTTTAATGGTGTACCGCTAACTAATGTGGAACAAATACGATACCTTGGATTTCATCTGGACAAGAGACTTACCTGAAACCCTCATACAAGATTGAAAAGACAAGAAGCTGCACGTAGATTTCGAATGCTACAACACTTACTTGACAAACGTTCAAATCTCCCGATTCATTATAAGAAAGTTGTATATATGACGATTATCAGACCTATTTGGACTTACGGTATAGAGTTGTGGGGATCCACTAAACCATCGAATTCTTCCCGCATCCAATCACTCCAATCCAAAATTCTTCGAAAAATCCTTAATGCTCCTTACTTTGTCACAAATGAATTAATCCATAATGACCTTAATATCTCATATGTCACCGATTTAGCCCGAACCAGATACCTCTCCTTTCATAATAAACTTAACACTCATCCAAATCCACTTGTTGCACAGCTAGCTTCCCATTCCATCCCTGGCAATCCTCCGAGGCGTCTGAAAAGAAGATGGCCTCGTGATCTTCTTTTGTAAATATTCATTAGAGTACTACCAATGGGTAGTTCCTCTACAAGTTCTATTCATGTCATTATATCTCACATATACCGCCTATTTACTAGATGTGTTTTATAATACAGTTGTAAATTTCTATTAATAAAAGAATAAATAAAAAAAAAAAAAGATTCGCTTCTAATTTTCCTGTACTGATATCCCAAGATAAGCAGAGGTGGAGCAGACTAAGTAAAGCGGCCAAAGATCTACAAGGTTTGTAGAGCAAACCGAAAAAAAAAAAAATTGAAATTAATGGTTTTACAAAAAATAAAAATAGTGAGCTTTGTAATGATCTATATAACATGTATGTGCTATCCATCTGGTAGCATTTCCAAAAGAATGTTACATATTAGGAGGTTTTACAGCCATCTTCTTTTCAGGGGCCTCAAAGGGATTATTTGGCATCCATGGAGATAATTATGAAGGGATAGATATCTAGTGAAGGCAAAATAAGCAACGTTAGGTTCATTAAAAATAAGTTTATTTGTGAGAAATTAAAGAGGGTTTAGGATTTTTGGCTGCATGTTGGGTTGCAAGGATTAGATGAAAATTGGCAGGATGCCTCGACAGAGCGTCATTGTGTTAATTTAACTTGATTTGGATTGATGGATTAATGGCCACTTCTATTGCAATTATTTTATTAGAAAACTAGTTTCGAAAACTAAACAATTATCTTCAGATCTAAAACATATAAACTTTTAAAAACATCAACACCAAATTCTAAATACAGGGTGGAGCGCGGTAATTTGCTTTTTTGCTCTGCATGCTGTGACGGCACTGTCGGTCGAAGAGAGGGGAGAGTGGGCGTGCCTTACAGTGTCTGACGGGAGATTTGTATTCATCCGACTTTCAGTTGCCATCATGCAGTGGACACGTGAGGAGAGGTCATTTTGTGTAGAAGCGTATTTTTCAAATGCCCAATCGATCATTGCAGTGCAGCGTGCTTTTCGTTTACGATTCGCTGTTCCTCCACGCGGAAGTGTTCCTGGACGGCAATCAATTGTAAATTGGGTGAATGCATTCAGAACAGCAGGGAATGTGTCATGTCACGCCAGCACGCTCACCAGATTTAGCCCCATGTGATTTTTTCCTTTGGGGTTACCTGAAGTCTAAGGTGTATATCAACCGCCCCAACACCTTGGAAGACCTGAGGAACAATATTGAAGCTGAAATTGGCAGAATACCAGTGGAAATGCTTGTTAGAGTTCATGAAAACTTCAGAAAACGTATGCAGCAGTGTGTGGATAGCGAAGGTCGACATTTGCCAGATACACTATTTAAAACAATGTAATTTAAAATTCCATTACTGTTCAGTATAATTGAAATATAAAATAAATTTTTCTAATGATCATAATTTTTTTATTTCATTCCCAAATCAGCAAATTACCGCGCTCCACCCTGTATTACTATTGGAAATGTTTATCAAATCATTTAAACAAAATTCTGGGTATGTTTTGAACGATTTTTTTATTTCTAATGACTCGTGAATATTTAATCTGCATCTTATTCACTATATACATGCTGCCATTCAACATAGCGCCTCAAATATTACATAGTAATTGCAATACTATCACAGTTCTATAACCATGATAAATAAATTATGTTCAGAAATAATAACATATATTTCTTATTTAACTGCCAATATATTAGGATAGAAATAGTAGACACAATATTATGATAAGACCCCATTAAATTTAGATGTCACAAATCAATAGAGAGTGCTATATGTCACTAAAGACGATAACTAATATTAATATAATATTTAATAAGCACGCAGCTTATAGTAAAATAGCATACAGTTTATGATATATATAATAAAAGTTTGCCTATATGTATATATACATATATAGACATAAACGAAGATAAAGGCCTGGGCTGTTGAGATAGGCATTCCTCACATCTGAAGTATTCGAAAACAATTAGGAACCTCCCGAACTCCATTAAAGCGCCCCCTTCCGGGAAGATTTCCAACGAAGGAGCTTGAATTCCGAATTTTTCTTTATAGCAAGAGAAAGGAAAAGAGTTCCCTTATTCCCCTCCCCACTTATTTTAAATAAATGGAATTTTTCTGATATTTTCGATAAGATTAAAAATTGAAAATCACAACAAAAAAATACGAAATATGTGACAGTATTAAAACTCTTAAATACACTTAAATGGAACCGAGGGAATTTTAATTTCTGTTAGAGGAGTTGACATAATGAATCAGCTGAAGAATATTCATAAGTCGGCTGGGGTTATTAACAGTCACTTTCGCCCCCAAGAAGATATTTTTAATTTCGTCCAAAGAGGGGGGGGTGAGGAAGGTTTTGAGAACGCTTTAGGCCTTCTTCGGGAGCCGTTCTAAGATTTAGATTTAATATTAATTTGAATCTTAACTTTTAATTGAGCCGCAGTGGGTCCGAAAGGAATAAAGGCAGTACGATGCACTCGACGGCCGGTTACTCAGTTTATTGAAAAGAAAAAATCAACAAATATCTTTATAATAATATTGTGAGAAATGAGAAATAATTTTTTTTTTTTTTTAAACCCTTGTTAAACACATTCGCAGCCAATAACACCATCTGGACAAACGTCTTACATGGAACCACATACAAGACTGAAACGACAAGAAATTGCCCGTCGTTTTCGACTTTTTCAACATTTATTAAGCAATCGTACAAACCTTCCGAATTATTAAAAGACATTCAAAAATCTTCCGTTTATCCTGGTTGCTAGGGTAACGCACTAATTTTCAAAATCGTGACCTCTGACCCAGACCCTCGACGACATAAAATTTATAACAAAAGTGAATATAGTTAATGTAAAGAAATTGATAAATAAAGTAAAATAATGGGGTATATAAAAAAAAATGAACGTTTCTTAAACAAATATTTGTATTATCATTTCTTTGATATAAAATACAATTAATACTCAAAGTATAGTCCATTGTTATCTACCGTCATTACCCATCTGCTGGCCAATTGCTCGATGCCACGCTGATACCATTCCTTGGGATGGCTGTCAAAGAACTCTTGGACAGCATTTTCAAATTTCACAAATTTATCAAATTTTTTTCCTTGAAGAAAATGGGGCATGGATCGAAACAAGTAGTAATCCGAAGGTGCGAGGTCTAGACTATATGGTGGATGAGGCAGGAGTTCATACTCATGAAGTTCTGTAAACTTTTTTGCTGATTGTTGAGGAGTATGTGAGGGACCAGTCTACAGGTCTTTTTCACTTTGGAGAGAAAATGGCGACTAACAGAATCTTTCGACACACCACACTCCCTGGCTAGTTCGCGAGTACTTGTGGACGGATTTAACTCAGCAGCTTCCTTCAGAACCTCATCAATATCCATTAATGGCCGCCCGGAGCCCTTCTTCCTTTCCAATGTCGTATCTTCACTTCTATTTTTTTAAAATCAACGCCGCGCAGTGCGCTCTTCAAGGACACCTTTCCCTTCATATTTAATAATTTCACGAGTTGCTACAGGGGCTGTGAAATTTTTTTTCCAGTAATGTCTGTTACTGGTAATGTGTAATGTCTGTTAAAGAAATTAAGAGAATTTCGTTGGTCACTGTCATGTTTCTTCTTTGAAATAAATAACTGAACTGAGGCTTTTTTTTTTAAGAAGTCTAGTGTTAGGAACAAGCTTTGAGAATGCTCTAAAGGGATTATTAAGTATTGGTAAATAATAAATAGCATTAAGATATTTACAGACTTTTGAACTCTGGAATTTGATAAGACGGTCATTTTTTTTTTTTTTTTTATACGCCTTATTAGATAGGAAGTTAATTGAAAAAAAAAAAAATTAAAATTCCCAATTCCAAGACAATTTTCATCAATCGTCTCATCGTAGCTGTGACCCGTCGCAGTCGCACCCTTCCAAACTCATAATTGAAGAATTGGTGGATGAAGGGATTGTGTCACATATTGAAAAAAAAAAAAAAAAAAAAAACTATGTAGTTCTTTGGATGAAGAATTTTTTTGCAGATGTGCTAAGAAGCAAAATCTGAATATTTTAAAACAACTGGAGAAACAGATATGAAGAAGATGAAGGGACTGCGTACATAAAAACTACTCTAAATCGTGTTTTGTAACATAACCCCTTTATCCATCATTCCCTCTATTAAGATATTCAAAAATTAATTATAAGGTACATCTAAAATTTTAATTAATTTCCGGAGCATACAAATTTTCATCATTGAGGCTTCTCAGAAAGTTTTATTTACTGAATCCAGGAAAATCTTTGTTTTTCCTCTCTTGTTATTATAAAATAATATTATATTTTCATTATTTCCAAGAGATCTCAATCAAAAGCTGCTCTCAGATAACCTGTTGCGATAACAGATGGTACTTTCGGCATTTTAGCCACCTGAAGAAATACATTAACTGTAACTATGCGTGGTGCCGAGAGTTTTGTGATTTTGTTTGTTGTTAAAATTCCATCGTTGGTTTCTAGGTTTTGATCTAATTTCCGATCTCTACCCATTACCTTAGAACATCTATACAATGCCATGCTAGATCCTTTGCTGCAATGATAACTTTCTGTTATTACAAGTCCGGCTTCCTGAAAAATCTTCTTCTTTCTATCCTTGACTTTTCTCTTCCAATGCCTAATACCTTGTTTATTGGAGTCCTGTTCTACTTTATCCTCCAATCTACTTCTAAGCCTTTTCTTCTTTTTTTATTGAATAACATACCAATTTTTTTTTTCGGGAGTCGTTCCTCTATCATGTTAGCAACATGTCAACTAAGCATATTCTCTCATATAAAATTAACAATACCTTTAAATGAGCTTTTAATTTCTTTTCTTTCTTTTTTTAATTGCGAAAAGGCGAAACATGAACACGCAAAGCTTCACGTTTGGTTGGCACGTTTGCACCTTCTCCCAGGCAGCATTTAATTTTTTTTTCATTAGGGCTCTTCCTTCTTCAGTCCATTTAGCCCCTTCATATTTCTTGTGATCTCTCTCCAATAAAACTTCCCTCTTGTTTACTTTGTTCGTAGCAGTTTTTATCTGTGATGTCTGTTTCTTCGATTCCTTCGTTTTGGATGTTCTGTATGACTTCTGATGCCCACCCGCTTAAATTGAGATTTGCTGTTGCTTCCAGTAATTTCTTAGTGAGTCTGTGTCCGGCGAGTCTGCGAATATGACCATAGATTTAAGAGAAGTGCGGGATTGTAAACGGAACCCCTCGTAGGTCAGTTTTGCGCCAAGAATTTTCCTGATAATTCTAGTATCTTCCTTCAAAATATTTTCTCCTCATACAAGATTGAAAAGAAAAGAAGCTGCACGTCGATTTCGACTACCAAAACAGTTACTTGACAAACGTTCAAATCTCCCGATTCACTAGAAGAACTTATCTATATGACGATTATCAGACCTATTTGGACTTACGGTATAGAGTTATGGGGATCCACCAAACCATCGAATTCTTCCCGCGTCCAATCACTCCAATCCAAAATCCTTCGAAAAATCCTAAATGCTCCTTACATTGTCACAAATGAACTGATCGACAATAACCTTAATATCTTATGTGTTGCTAATTTGGCACGAACCAGATACCTTTCCTTTTATAATAAACTTACTCCTCATCCAAATCCACTTGTTGTACAACATGCTTTCCATTCCATTTCTGGCAATCCTCCGAGGCGTCTGAAAAGAAGATTGCCTCGGGATCTTCTTCTTTTGTAAATATTTCATTAGAGTACTACCATTGGGTAGTTCCTCTACACGTTTATAGCAAATAATTTATTTTTTCATTGTAATCCCCTAATTTTTAATAGGATCCTGGTATTAGTTTTAATACAGTTGTAAATTTCTGTTAATAAAAGATTTTTAAAAAAAATTCTAAAGCAATTAATAGAAGTTGACCAAGTGAAAAATTAAATAAAAAACAATTGATAAAAGTGATGGAATTATTAAAGAATTGAAATGAGCTAAGTTCTGAAACTGTAAAAAAATACAAAGGCAACTGGGGAGGCGTTCTAAAAGCAAATTTTAATTAAAATTAACGCAAAAGTTGATATTAAAAAAATTGGGGTGTTCGAACGGGAATTTTTCATTCAACCAAAATACCGCCTCAAAGATTTCGAATGTATTAAAACATTCAAAGTAAATTATTGCTAAATGCATTATCAATTTAATGAAGACAAGTTTATCGTTTTGATAAGATCAGCAATAATGGCGGAGACCCATATCCCAGTGCTTTGGTAACCCTTGGATTCAATAAGTTACAAGATAACAATATAAGGGCAAAGTGGCTAAGTGAGCCCAGAAGGCAATATCCATTTATAGGAGCATAAAGTAAATGCTAATGGGACCAATAGTGCGGTTAATCCCTACACAGAGGTAACGACCAACAACAGTAACACAGTGTAATTAAATCTGATAACGGCGAGCAAATGAGTTGTGTTGCCGGGAGGACAATGCCCGTATCTCGGCGAGTGTTAATGAAACCCTGCCCGGGGTTACATTGTCCTCCCTCTCTCTCTAGATTAAGCCCTCATTTAAATGTCTCTTATCCTCCCTTTATTAAAAAATATATATCCTTTACAACGGATTATAATTAAGCATAACATTGGTTCATAAATGTATGTTTTTGTGTTTGAGAAATAAATTATGCTTGAAGGAAGTAAAGAAGTTTTTAGACTTTCTTTGAACTTCTTA
This sequence comes from Euschistus heros, assembly GCA_003667255.2. NCBI lineage: Eukaryota > Metazoa > Arthropoda > Insecta > Hemiptera > Pentatomidae > Euschistus > Euschistus heros. The sequence continues at coordinate 967,681 of RCWM02000373.1, read as the reverse complement.
GTTTTTTTTACTAAGCAAAAAAATAAAAGAAACAACAAAGCCCCCCTTCAGCATGTCGGCTAAAGAAATATGTAACTAGGGATGGTCTAAACCGATATTTTTCAGTAACAGGTACGACCGATACAGGTCCAAAAAAAATATCTGTTACAAAATACCTGTTACTTGTTTCAAGGTCAGCGCCTCTCCATACTCTTAATTGTTTATCCTGTTACACTGATATTTTAGCATAACTGTTACTCGAATATCTGTTACCTATTCAATATCGGCTCTAATCAACAAGTTTTCATATGCAACTAGCTTTTTAATTATATATATATATATATATATACAGGGTATTCAATATTCGATGCCCACCACCTTTTTTTTCCCAAAGTATTTGAACGATTGAATTTTGAAACGAAACTCTCAGGGTTACTGTGTTACTTAACTGTGTTAAATTAAGTTTCTTTTCAGGTTATAGTATGCTCTCCAACCTTCTCCAGTTCTTCTCCAGCGACCCTAACTTTGGAATTCCTAATGAGATGTGGTATTTTTTACGACGAATTTCAATAGAAAATAAAATTTTGAATCTATTTTATACTGGTGATTTTTTTTATCCGGGGCACCGTTTCGCCACAAATCGCGAATAATCATTTTAAGAAAATCAGCAGTCTAAAACTGGTATTGCAAAATTAAAGTAAACTTTGAACAAAAATATGAAATTGAGGCCTTCCCGCGACTGGTACAACGAGCGGCGAGAACAGTAGTTCAATAAAATAAGGCTCCAAAAGTCCGTTTTCAATAAAAAAAAACTGCTGAACTCTTATTCTCAACGTATCTTTATGTTTTTTGAGGTGCTGAATCCGAATCTGAGGTTTGCTACGGCAGACATCGGCTTCATACCCAAAATCGCAAAAAAACGCCCAAAATATAGGTTAGTTTCGGTATAACCGATAAGTTCATACGTTATAATCCTAGCTATAACTAATATTTAAAAACGTTCTCTAATAAAACCTTCGTTTTCGTGTTATACGTAAAATGCCGATAAGATACCAGGCACGTATCGTATTGGTTAATTATCCATGTGTCATCAGCCTAATAAAAAATAATCAGTCAAGATAGTACAAGGATGAGTTGGAATGTCAGCTACATACAAAGTGTAGACTCGGATGCTTCCATGAGGAATACCATCAGACTGAGTAAAATATTTTTTTTTAATCTGTTCTATTATAAAAAAGGACAAGTCATTTTTTTGTTTGTGATCACTAACCGCGAAAACTACAGAACCTCGCTGTACTAAATTTTATCTTCATGGTTCAAAAAAGGTTTAACATTAATAAAAGATACAGATTTTTAATAATTTGTTATTAAAGAAGCGATAAAATTGTGGTACGCGGGGGTCACCTGTGGTGTAGTGGTTAGCATAGCAACCTACCAAACCCAAGATCGCGGGTTCGCAGCCCGGCAGATGACCTTAGGATTTTTTAAAGGGGGTAAAAAATCCTTGCTATGCCGTCCTTCGGAAGGGACGTAAAATGGGGGTCCCAAGCCTGTGCGATGTCAGGTACTCGTTAAAGATCCCTATCCTAATTATACCTCCATAGGCAAAATTTAGGACTCCCACCGTAGCATCGTCCGATTAGCCATAGCAGCATAAGGTGACGTTAAATGAAATAAACAAACAAATTGTGGTACGTGGTGACGTTTTAAAATCGACCGATAGGTGACGAGCGCCATTGAAGAGAGGTTACAAAGGTACGGTGTTATATAGATCTTTAATTGATAATAGAATTTACTTAATTCAATTAGATTGTTATTAAAAAAATATATAAATATGTGGTGTGATGTGAAGATCCCAGTTTGTGATTAAAGACTATTAAACCCCATTTTACCAAATTTTAATTGCATTATCTTCCTAGTTTTAGGAAAGGCTTACAATAGTAAAGTTTATTATAATAATAATTTAATATGTACAGTGTTTATTACTAGAAAATAGGTTTGTCATACTGTCGTTAACTTCTATGCAGCGAGGAGATATACAAATAGAGCTGCTATTTAGATAGGGCGGGGCTACAGGCTGGTGGGACTAGTATTCCCCCACCACTACGCTACCCAGGGTTAGCCCAGTTCCCAACTCACCAACATTATTTTAGATTGCTGCTGATGCAGGTATAGGTAATAAAATTCCTTCAAACACAGTGTATCATTTTTTACTTAAACTTTGTGAATAAAAAGGATTTTTATTGAATATAAAAGTTATAATTACTAATAAAAATTCAAATATTTCAAAATATTGTGATACTTTTGACGTGGAGTTTATTATAAAAAAGTAATTGCATTTAACACCATCGCGAACTATTTGACTAGGTACAATGAAAGAATTTTGCGTTAGTTACTTACCTATAAAAGCTAAGCTGCTTATCATTTTTAGTCCCAGTCTTGTTGTTCTTACATCCAATTGCAGCACAAAAAGGCATACTTAATGTGGAATGAATTTATAAACAAAATAAAAACTCAACGAGAATAGGTTTTTGTAAACAATAAGAAATTAAAAGCAAACACTTGTAACTTTAGTTGTAACTTTTGAGGTTAGGGTAGTATAGTGGAGGGGGAACGAATCCCACCCCCACTCCACTCTTGACTGCTCTATTTGTATATCTCCTCGCTGCTTCTATGGTTAGAAATAAAAAACCAACCAGATGAAATCGATAAAATTATTTTTGCCTTAATTTTTTTTTTACAAAACCAAAACGCCGACCCTTTTTTTTTTTTATATTGTGTGTAAAAATATGGTTCTTGGGCCTTTAGTTGTAACCATTAATCATGAAGTTCATTTTCCGCAAGAATGTCTTATTAATGTTATTAAGTTCTTTACTTTTGAGAGCAAGCCAAGACGCGACAGAGAATGCTAGTGTTGTATAAACAAATCCCTATGGTATTTTAATACTTGTGTTGTATACAATCACCCTGTATATAAAAAAACATCACTACCACAGCCTCTGATATCTATTTCATTATATTATACAGCAATCAGGGCCCCTAGCCAAGGCGGAATCCAGGAGGCAGTTGAAGACATCTGTTGGCCATTGCCTCCTCCGCTCCTGACCCCAACCCCAACGTCACCTTTATCCACTCTTCCCGACCAACGTCTATATCTCACTCCCTCAATAAGATTTTAGGATTTCTAAGAAAATATCATATGGTCCTTTATAGGCTTGGTACAATTCCTATTTAAGTGAGGCCTTTATGGTTAAAACTTCTTATTAAAATATAATACCACTAAAAACCTTATAAAAATAAAGCTTTATTAAACGTAGAAGACGTCATTTATATAATTGAGCTACCCTATATTGAACTCCGAGGTAAATATACATTTATGGATGAAAATGTCAGAAGTTTTTTCGTTCTTAAATTTCATTAAAGGGCCCACACACTGGTATTTCAACCGCCAACCAGCCCACAGACGCTCAACACCGTCTTCAACATTGCAAGTTGAGGACAAGGTTGACAACCAGGTTGATAATGTGTGGGCCCCTTGAAGTATTTCAAGTTTCGTTTTAACGAATTTCATTATTACGTTTTATTCTAAATACTGTAAAATCTAAATGTATGTTATTTTCTCGTTAAAATGTTTTCATATTAGCTCAAACAATCCTTTTCTCTGTCGCTGTCTCTATTTTTGAAGTGTTTTTTACATTCTTGGTAAAGTTGCCCTATTGTAGGGTAACTTTGCCAATGCTATTTTTCTGTATTTTTTAAATTTAATTTAATGGTTAAATTGTAATTATTGTATATATTTTAAATAAAAGATCTAGACTCTAATTATAATGGGTTCGAAACAGATTTGAAAGCTATTGGTTGATGCAAAAGTTGTAAGGAAAAATAAAACCTAATAAAGTTGCCCCAGTTTACGGTATTTTGTTATTTAATTCATTGCCTTGTAAATAGAATTAATATTTGTATTGTTTCGATTTTCCCAAATAGATACTGATATTCGGAACCTTAGTTCATTTTTTTTTTTTTTTTTTTTTTTTTTTTTTTTTTTTTAATGGAACCTCATTAAAAAGACCCTGTCAATTTTACGGTTACCAAACATGGCAAATAGAAAATTGTAAAACAAAATAAAAAAAATTTAATTAACATTGTGACACTATCATGAAGAAAACTGAAGCAAGAGAACAACCTTCTCTCCTTGGCAGGGTGTCATTATGTTAATTTAGCTTTTTTATTTATTTGTTTTCCAATCTTCCACCTTCTCTGATGATGGCCATCAGCGACATGGCCGAAACGTTGACAAATAAAATAAAAAATGTTTGTTAATTATCAAACATTGCCTCAATCTTTTTCAGAATGACCCCACTCAAAATCTTATTCAATATAATCATTCAGTCATTCGACATATCTCTTCAATTATAAACATAATTGTTTTTTTAGTTAGATATTTTGGTATAATTTATTTGAATTAGTGATATGTCGGGAACTTTTCGAGTTTTCGGTTTAAAAAATATAGCTATTATAAAATATAATCCATAAACAAAGACTGACCTAAAAGATTGCCATTGTTCTTAGAATGGATAGTACTTCCGATTATCTGAAGGGAACATCAGGTATGGCTGGCTTAGAAAAGCTATACACCAAACGTCCTGAATAATGATAAATTGAGAAAAGAAAAAGGAAAGGGAGGGCAAATAAAGAAGTCTTTTACTAGAACTGACATGAAGGATGTTATTTGGCTGGATAACATGTGTCTCATGTAGTGGCGCAACCAGGATTACTATCATGGGGGAGTGGTCTGGGTTTTAAATATCCCACGATATAAAAATAGTCAAACTATTTTTTATTTTACAATAATGAGAATATGGGAAAATGCTCCTTAAAGTATAAATTTAATTCAGTATGTCATTTTAGTTAAAGAATAAATAAATACAAATTTGTCGTTTCGGTCGTCTGAGGGGGGCTTCAGCCCCTAAGCTCCCACCCCCTTGGTTGCGCCAGTGTCTCATGTTAACTCCATTCAACTCACCTAAGAGTTCTCTAAAATAGATAAGACCAGAGAAAGGGTTTTATTGACTCGTTTCATTATAAAATTAAAGGCTCCCTTGAGCCTGCCAGCCAAAGGAAGTATACATGGAACATGTTTCAGGAGTCCGTCAATGCTCATATGTTTTCGAATTTTTTTTTTTCGCTTACCTGTGAAAATAATTTGTGAAAACACATTTGTCTGTGAGAGATAAAATATCAAATTAAGTAGCTCATTTCTGCTGACCGACTATGCCTTTACGATTTTCAATTATTTTAATTAAATTAACAATTGGTGATTATTCGAAATGAACTAACAAGGGGACGTTTGCAGTTGTAATTCACAGATTTGAATGCCGATTTTTTTGTGAGTAGTAGGGACCTATAATAGTGCAAAACTAGAGTTATAGCCGCCAATGGGCATTAGGAGCCGAAAAAAAAAAATAAAATATGAAAATCACGTTTTATTTTTTTTCTCAGCTCTCAGTCAAGATAGAGAAATGATTCTTTCACGTTTAATTGTAGTTATGTAAGGTATTTGATATAAGAATACTTTCGTTATGCTCAAGACACCACCCGGCTTTAGTGTGCTCAAAAACTCTAAACAAATGACAAAATTCCATGGAAATCCGCTGTAAATCAGTGGAAACTTTTTTTTATGAAAAACTGACCTCAAATCTCGATTCACAACCCATAAAACCCTTATATGTGAAATTTTATCAAAATCAAAAAATATTGATTTTTTACCCCTTTCGAGGAGGTTAAAATTTTGAAGTTGAGATTTCATCAACATTTTCTACCGGCCATAACAACTGCTGTGTTCAACTGATTGAAAATAATATCAGTTTTTAGTTACGAAATTTTCCTCACCTATATTATATAAATAAGACTGATATAAAATGATCTTTTTCTATTATTATTTTAGTTTTTACACAATAAATTTCAACTATACATATATTTATATACATTCTATATGTATATATTTATATATATATATATACTATATTCAAATATATACATTTTTTTAAACCAAAACCTGATATTAGTTTTAGATTATTCATCAATCTTAGGATTTCTATGCAATTTGAACTAAAAATATGTCATTTTAAAACGTCTTCTTTATATAATATAGGTGAGGAAAATTTTATAACTAAAAACTGATATTATTTTCAGATTCCTCATCTCAAAAAACATGTAGAAACTTAATTTTGTCGAAATCAAAACTAATTTTTTTTACCTTTAAAATTTTGTAGGATTTTAGAAGGCCATGCATGGGCTGTCAATTTCTGAAAAAATGTAAATAATTTCCGCTATCTCACATATTTCGCAACCGATTAAGACAAAATTTTGGGGTCATCTAGAAGCCTTAAAACTGCATAGTTTAGCCCAAATCCGGAGGTCGCAGAATATTCCCTTATTGAAATATCTCAAGTTATAGCTGACCTTGGATTTTTTCATTCACATCAGTTTTTGTCCACTAAAATCGGGAGTAAATCCAATGTTATAGGCATGGATAAAAAACAGAATGTATGCTGATTCTAGTGATGCTATTACTATTGCAATCGGTTGAACACAGCAGTTGTTATGGCTGGTAGAAAATGTTGATGAAATCTCAACTTCAAAATGTTAACCTCCTCGAAAGAGGTAAAAAATCAATATTTTTTGATTTTGATAAAATTCCACATATAAGGGTTTTATGGGTTGTTAAATCGAGATTTGAGGTCAGTTTTTCATAAAAAAAAAGTTTCCACTGATTTACAGCGGATTTCCTTGGAATTTTGTCATTTGTTTAGAGTTTTTGAGCACCCTAAAGCCGGGTGGTGTCTTGAGCATAACGAAAGTATTCTTATATCAAATACCTTACATAACTTCAATTAAAAACGTGAAAGAATCATTTCTCTATCTTGACTGAAAGCTGAGAAAAAAAATAAAACGTGATTTTCATATTTTATTTTTTTCTCGGTTCCTAATGCCCATTGGCGGCTATAACTCTAGTTTTGCACTATTATAGGTCCCTACTACTCACACAAAAATCGGCATTCAAATCTGTGAGTTACAACTGCAAACGTCCCCTTGTAAGTTAAGAAAATATAATTCAAACGTGACCTTTTCTCATTCAAACCAATATGGCTCCTAAACGGTAGGCCCTATTGACAAACGTTATATAACAAGAAATATTCTCCGTTAAATTTATAATCAGACAAATATCGGCAAATTTACGATCCGAACAACGCCAACAGAGCTAGAGCGGATCAAACTACGCGTAACGTCCTCGCGTTCCCCAAAAACCTATCACGTTCTCCATAAATAAACATACATAAAACATATAGGTTTCAAACTTGACTTCTTCTATTCCAACCAAAATTTTGAACAGACGAAAGGGATCGAGCAAGATCGGAAAAATCCAGACTATTTTTTTTATTTCGTATTAGGAAAAACAGAGTCAAAAGGAGCTGACTCATTAGAATTTGCAATGGTGTTATTTATTATAAGAAGACATGAGCTCCTAAATGCTCCTAGTCTCCTAATATCAAACTATCGAACTAAGCGTTTCCTAAATATGTATCGCTTTTGACCAGCTACGTCATGGTAAAACATCTTCGTTGTTGAAAAATAACTAAAACATGTAACATTATTGTTTCACTCTTTCACTCAACTATAATTGTTTTTAATGATTTTCTACAACTAGAATTCCTACTCTATAGGGGCTGGGTGTGCCCTAATAAGGTCTCTCGATCCCTGGTTCATGCCTTGACCAAAGTTCCTTCTTTCTTTTTTTCCTTTAAACACATTCATAAGAAAACAATATAAGATTAGTAAAAGCGAAAGAGAGATATAGAGTGAGAGTGAGATAGAGAAAGAGAGAGAGAGAGAGAGAGAGAGAGAGAGAGAGAGAGAGAGTGAGAGTATAGAAGACAGGCGGCCCCCCTCGGCTATTGACGCGGAGAGGGCTTTAATAAAACTGTTGCCCCCGGATGGGGGGAGGGGGGCTGATAGATGGCTGGCCGATATTAAAAGGGAGCAAGGTCGGGCTGTGGGGGGGGGGGAGGGGGAGAGGGGATTAATTGCTTAGCCTTTATTTATTTATACTTATAGTCTAGCTCTCTATGTTTTCCTAGTACCTCAAGTCTTGTGTCTTGGACATTTTACATGTATATGTAAGATTATGTATAAGTATCATATATACAGGGTGTTTCAGGGTTAAGTAGCCAAACTTAAACATCTGAACTAAGGACCTTAAATTAAGAAAAAAATGTCCTATGGAGTTATGTCCGCAAACGCTTTGTTTAGGAGATATTCACACCTAAAGATTTTCTATTGTTATGAATTATTTAGGCTTAGTAAATAAATAAAGATGAAGTGGATGAAGAAATAAGGGAAAGAATAAAGGCTGGTAATAGGTGTTATTGGGCCCTCTATAAAATAATAAGTAATAAAAGCCTCCCTAAACCGGGGTCACCTGTGGTGTAGTGGTTAGCATAGCAACCTACTAAACCCAAGATCGCGGGTTCGCAGCCCGGCAGATGACCTTAGGATTTTTTAAAGGGAGTAAAAAATCCTTAGCTATGCCGTCCTTCGGAAGGGACGTAAAATGGGGGTCCCGAGCCTGTGCGATGTCAGGTACTCGTTAAAGATCCCTATCCTAATTATACCTGTATAATATGCCATAGCAGCATAAAGTGACGTTAAACGAAATAAACAAACAAACCTCCCTAAACCATTTTTAGACCGGTCGTATTGTATGGGAGTGAAACCTGGACGCTTACTGCTGAGAATGAAGGCATTCTAAATAGATGGGAGAGGGAAATTCTGAGGAAGATTTATAGCCCTACTAAAGATGAAAATGTATGGAGGATAAGAAGCAACCAGGATCTAAGAGACCTGATTTCGTTGCTACAATTAAGCAAAGACGATTAAGATGGCTAGGCCATGCTCATAGAATGAGCTCCCACAGAATGCCAAAAATCATTTTGAATGGGCATCCCGAAGACATTGAGGAAGACCTAAAAAACCTTGGTGTGAGGTACTGGAAGAGAGCAGCTGGTGACCGGAATAAATGGAGGGGAATCGTAGAAGAGGCCAAGGTTCTGCGTAGTAGTGTAGTGCCATTGATGTTGTTGTTGAAAATAAATAAAACTTTTTTTAGGGCGGAGAAGAAGATATTCAAGGATGCAGTCAAAGAGGAACACCACGTCTAAGTAGAAATACTTTAATACATGCTAACGTTTTGACCTGCCTTGCAGGAATTCTTCAGGGCTACCGAACTACCAATCGAAGTTATTACTAAAAAAGTCAATCTTTAACTCCACGTTTCAACTTGTACATTTCCTGTCACAACACGTGCTGATCAAGGAGTATTTTCCCCACTTTGTGGAATGAAGAAAGGAGTACGACTATATTACAATGTTTCCTATTTATAATTTTCTGGACAGGTTCTACCTTCACAATAAGAGGTATCTTCAATCAGAAAAATAATCTTCTCTGGTAAAATGAAAATCCACATGCAAAGCATGAGCATCATTTTCATGTAGTTTTTATAACTAATGTTTCTTTTTCCACATAAGTGATCAAAATACTCAATAAGAAAAATAAAAATAATTCAAAATATCAGCTCTCTAGATTTTTGTTTCTGAATTCACTCCATTTTTCAAAATAAAAAAATATTTCTGGAGTCACATTCCATGTCAATTCAACCAATGGTTTGGACCTTCACCTATCTGATTTCTATGATTTTTGGTACGGAAGTTGTACCTACCAAGACTAGTTAAAACCTAAAATATTACAGCTTTCTGACTTTTGGTGTTTGATTCATAAGCTTTTAAAAATTTCAAAACTACTGTTTTAGGTCCTCACTCAATATATTCAAAATTATGCCACTCAAAAACTATTGCATCTAGAGAGCTCAAATTTGCGGCATTCTTTTCCATTTGAAATGACTGCATATGGGTAAAATTTCAGAACGGGGCAGAAATGGATTCTTGATAAAAAAAATATATTGCCTCTTTGTTTTTAAGGGATAGTGGAAATTTTTTAAACGACATAGGTGCGGAGTGGCTACCTCCAACAGTAATTTTCATTAAAGGCCCGAAAAATATTTTGCTGCTAGCATTTACATATTTTACTCAAGGAAGTATTTACAAACAGTGACAATGGGCCGTATTCATAAAAAAGAGCAAAACCTATTACTTGAAGTATAAGGTTATGCTTTAAAAAAAAAAAAAGGATAGCCTTTTACTTGAAGTATTTTAAATTTTAAATTAAATTAGAATTATTATAATTAATATCAATACTAATAATTATATCAATTATAATTAAATTTAAATTAAATTATTTTAAATTAAATCACAAAAAATGGGCCGTATTCATAAAAAAGAGCAAAACCTTTTACTCGAAATATAAGGCTCTGCTTTAAAAAAAAGTAAAACCTTTTATTCGAAGTATAAGGTTATGCTTGCAAGTAAAAGGTTGAAGTATAAGCATTTCCTTTTTTCCATATTGCCAATGATCACCTTATACTTTTTCCTTTTCGTTACCTGTATGATTTTAAATTAATTTCACAAATAATGATAATTCGCAATAACCAAACATGAGAAAAAATAGGGGTATTTCAATCGTGAGTTTTTTTTATTGAACCAATATAGCTTCTTATAGGTAGGTCGGTAGCTGTTTGCGATAAATGTTATAGAACAGAAAATATTTTCCATTAAATTTCTGATAGGGAAACTTTCGGCAAATATTCGGATCCGAAACTGTTTTTATATGGAAATTCAACGTACTATAAATCATATAAGATTCGTCAAAACCTGTCAATTTGGATTGAGGTAAATTAAAATTTTAAAAATGTGTTATTTGAGTAAAAAAATAAATTATTTATTTAAGTGTGCAATTAATTTAACAAGACATTTTTCACATAATTATTTTTCAATAATAGTATAATAAACAGCATTTAAACTTCTCTTTATTAAAAGTATAAACTAGTGACATGTTTCGGGAAACAAGGTCCCATCATCAGACTGAAAACAGTATTTAACAATTTATTATAATCACACTATATTTTCAACATCTAAACAATACTATTCATATTTCTATCTATCACAATGTATATATAAAAAAATTAGCAAATCAAACAGCAATAAAATAGCCCTTTTAGAACACGTACAAAAACTGGACCACAAATTCAATTTTGATAACGTTAAAATCTTACAACATGAAACCAAAACACATAATAGAAAAATAAAAGAAGCGATATACATTAATAAAACAATAAATAATGCAATAAACTACAAAACAGACACAGATAAAATAGGATCCATATATCCTGGTATAATTAATGAATTAATAATATAAGATTGGCCAACTTAGTACTAATAGCAATAGTAGAGATTAGGATTGACCCTTGTACCCTTGAGAGTAGATGAATTATTCTATTGACTATGTAAAAGAGAAACAGACACGGTGTGTTAACACCAAGAAATCATTTCAAAGGTAATTTATAATATATACATTGTGATAGATAGAAATATGAATAGTATTGTTTAGATGTTGAAAATATAGTGTGATTATAACAAATTGTTAAATACTGTTTTCAGTCTGATGATGTGACTTTGTTTCCCGAAACATGTCACTAGTTAATACTTTTAATAAAGAGGAGTTTAAATGCTGTTTATTATACTATTATTGATCAATAAAAGTAACTCCTTCATTGAAGAATTTAATAAATAATTATTTTTTAAAATGTAAACTTGAGTGTTATTAAAATCGTTTATTATAATACTCAGGTATAATATAAATCCAATATAAAAGGGACGGTATACCACTTTAAATTATCGAACAAGTGTAGGTAAGCGGGGTTTATAATATTTCACATCCACAACATCTGTCATCATGCTGAAAATCGCGGAAAAAAACCTTTAACTACAGAGGTGAGTCTGCTACTGCTAAACCTCAAAATTTTTGAAGGATATGCTTTATACTTGAAGTAAAAGGTAAAGACTATGAATAACCATATACTTCAATTTGAAGTAAATGAATCAATCGAGTAGGAGCAAAACCTTTTACTCGAAGTATAAGGTTTTACTTCAATATTTTATTAATACAATTGGAAGCATTTGCTTCAAATTATGCAAGTTTTTTTTTTTTTTTTTTTTTTTCTTATCCTTCATTTAATTCCATTTATAAACATAAATAACTATAACTATATTTTAAGATCTTAGATTGCCTGTTGGCATTTGAAGATCAGTGTCCCTGGCTTCTAGTAGGTACTCTGTAGACCGATGGTCTTCTTTCTTCTGCATTTCGGGTAAAATGCATAAAAAATGGTATAATTGCCACAGTAGACCTATTCTAGAAGATGAACGCTTAATGATAACAATAATTAATTATAACATTATAAATTAATGATAACAAGGATGTCCTTCGGCCTCAAAAAATCGTCAGATCCTGGCTTATCTGTAAAACAGTGTCCTTATAAACCGTTAACCTAGCAATCCTTAAGGACGAAAAACTAATAAAATTCCGCCATCTTAAAACAGCAATCCTTAGGGACGAAAAAGCTAATTCTAATTGTGGATGGAGAGAGTGGCCAAGGATGTCCTTCGGCCTCTAAAAATCGTCAGATCCTGGCAGATCTGTAAAACAGCTTTTTCGTCCTTAATGTTTTAACTGTTTTTAAGGATCTGACGATTTTTTGATGCCGAAGGACATCCTTGGCCACTCTCTCCATCCACAATTAGAATTAGCTTTTTCGCCCCTAAGGATTGCTGTTTTAAGATGGCGGAATTTTATTAGTTTTTCGTCCTTAAGGATTGCTGTTTTAACGGTTTTTAAGTTATCCGAAGGATAAGTTGTCCTCCAGGATACTGTTTTAAAATATTTAACGGTTTTAAGATGGCGGACCTTAAAAGGACACTTTTTTAAAAATGTTTAACGATTTAACTGTTTTTAAGATGACGAAAGGATATTTATTCGTTGTTAACCCATTCTACGGGAGGCTGGAAACATCCTTGGCCACTCTCTTCATCCACAATGAGAATTAGCTTTTTCGTCCTTAAGGATTATGCAAGTATAAGGTTATTTTCTAATAAATTAATATGACCCAATGAATCAATCGAGTAACAGCATAACCTTATACCCGTTGTAAAAGGTTTTGCTTCACTTTTTTATGAATACTATTTGCTTGAAGCATTTGCTTCAAATTTTGCAAGTATAAAGCTCGTTTTTATGAATACGGCCCAATATCTTCATTTACTTTACAATCATTTAATATATTTTTTGCAAAGCAAGAGAGGATAACATCCCCTCATAAGCACTTGGTTGTGGGTAAAAGAAAGAATGATTTTTTAGCCTTTTCAAAATCTTCTGTTGTACCGTAAATAAAGACATGGCTTCTTATATTCTTAGTTGTAAGATCATAAAGTTGTCGCAGTCTTAAAATCTGTTGATCAGATAGCATTTGTAGGCTGGCCTTAGCAGCTCACAATTTAACAGTCCCACGACGAATTTCAAAAACCTTTTTTGGACGTTTCGAAAAAATTCAAAATGTAAAGAAAATATATTGAGTGATATGTAAAATTAGAGAGTATTTCAAATGAAAAAGAATGACACGAATTACAGCTCTCTAAGTGCAACTTTTTTTAATAGCGTAATCTTGAAGTGAGGATCGAATACAGTCGTTTTTGGGATTTTTTAAAGCTTATAAATCAAAAACCAAATGTCAGAAATATGTAGTATTTAACATTTTAACGAGACATCGTAAGTACAACTGCTACACCAAAAATCGGAGAAATCGCTCCGGTGAAATGTAGAATTTGTTGATGGTGAACACTGCTCAAAAATATGTTGTATTGTCAAATACAAGACTCATAAGACAAGAAACTTCTCCTCATTTCCGACTTTGAGGCTTTCGGGCTCCACTAATCCTTTGTAAAATCCTTAATGCTTCTTATTATGTCATCAATAAACTTATCCATAAAGATATCAATGTTCCATATGTTGCTCATTCAGCCCAAACCTGATACCTATCCTTTCACAGTAAGCTCCATTCACTAGTCTCCAACAAACAATATCCAAATTAACTAGTCTCTTAACTTGTTTCCCATTCTATTCCCGATAATCCGCTAAGGCGTCTGAAAAGATGATGGCCGAGAAAACTTCTAATGTAATACTACTAGTGAGTGGTTCTTACAAATTATCGACAAGTCATTGTAATAATTTCCTCAAATTTATTTATTGTATGATTGTATACAGCTGTAAATGAATGAATTACTGTATTTTGTAAAAATAATTACAATCACAGCAGGTCTGACTCCAGAATGAACAGTTAAAATGAAAAAAATATATATATATATATATATATATATATATATATATATATATATATATATATATATACATACATTGAAACAAACATAAAGTCCATATATCACACATAATATAAAATTAAATAAATAGACTACACATAATAAGTACAACTTAAAAAAGAGAAAAAATAAAAGGAAAATTTTCGGCTGAAAAAGAAAAACAAAATTTTAGACAAATACAAATTAAACAAAATACTTCGAGATAACCAATCACCATCTGAATTAAATGTACGTGTTATAAATAAATAAATAGCTTTTAAATGCTTCATGGTCTTAACGGTTAAAAGATTTTCTATGGTCAACTCAGGAGTAGGTTTGGGCAGGAGATACTTGCTTAAATACTTTTGCCTTTGTCTCCTAAATGCAGAAAAATCCAGCAAAAAGTGTGTGACACCATCGCTAACATTTGTGTCACAAAACTCACAGGATAGATCACTGTTAAATTGCCTATGCATGCTACCGTACGACAGTCGTGTATTCCTTTTGCTGGCCATCCTCAGTTGAGCGAGAATTCTCTGGTTTTCTATATGGGTGCTGAATTGTAGGTACGTTTGAGGTATACCAAAGGTTGCGACATTTCTATAATATAGATTAAACTCGGACTGCGCCACTCGATCGAAATCTAAACTCATGAGATGATTCCTCATTGCGTCTTCGAGGTCGACACCGTGCTGTTTAATGATTTCTAAGTTTGAACAAGTCAAAATGTCAGAAGCTCCCACCATAGCGAGCAGTTTACCAAGCTCTCTCAACCAGTTATGAGGCATAGTGGTAATTTTTCGAAATCCAAAGAGCCTCTTATAACATATTTTTGGCAGTTGATGGTCTTCCATCCCCAACATTTTTACCCACCACTTCAACATCCTTTTAAAAATTTTTAAAAGTGCGTTAGTCGAACCAGTATCTACCCTTATGTAAAAGTTAGGTGTGTTACGGGGTAAGTAAATACTTCACGTATTTTAATCTGCCTTGCTCTAATAAATCCGAGTATTCACTCCCCCAAATTTCAGCTGAGTGAAGTATACATCTGTAAATATAAATAAATAGTTTTCTTTTTTTTTTAAACTGCTAGCAGTGGGTAGTTGCTTTTCAAGCGATTGTCATATTATTATTATCTTTATGTTCAGATGTAAATTGCAATAATTGCATAATTAAAAAAAATGTTTATTAAATTTCTTTGTTAGAGAGCATTTGTTTTTCTTAATTAACCTAGTTCCAGAATGAAGTTTTGTTTTCTCATTCTAATAATTCTCCTTACATTTTCAGCAATTATATAGAAATTAATTCAATACATAGATGTATTCATAAAGGTTCATGGAATTTTCCAATCGACTTACGGCGTTTCCTCATCTAGCCAAACCGCAGAGGCAAACGCCGCTGATGAGAAGGTTCTAACAATCACTCTCGCACACAATCTCCGTAGGAATGATTTGCAGCTGCCGAAGATATTAGACTAATAAGAGCGAAGGAGTGTCGGGCCTCTTTGGCGGGAGATGGAAGCAATTTCACCCCGCTCCTGTATAATTTTCTCCTCCCGAGCGTGATCTCCGCTAAACCGGATGAAATTTGAACCCGCGAAGAGAGAGGATGCACAATACGGATCAAACGAAATAATTAACGCTGTCACTCATCAAAGACCTTTACTCCAACTGGAATTTTTCATAATTTCCTCCTTTGTAGAAGGGCAGATATCACTTCCACTCCATGAGGTCGACAAAGGAACGACGAGGAAAATTGGGAAACTGTATAATACAGGAGAGGAATGAAATGAGGAAGGAAAATTGGAAAAATTGCCAGTTTTCCAGGAACTTGGGTGAACTGTACTATTCCATAAACAGGGAAAAACGTGTAAGCTCAATATAGAGCAATATACTCGTATTATATTACTTTATGTAGTCAAAAAGTGGGGGAAAGAAAAGAAAAAGTTAAAATTAAATGTAAGCATCAAAGAGAGGAAATCGAAATGACTAAAATATATAAATACTAGCCGTAACGAAGACCGAGGTAAAACGAATCATGACATACTTATAAAATATCAAGAGGCCTTGAATACTGTAATATCGATAAATAGATATTAAGAAGTTCTTGTGCATAAGGGTTTGCCGAAGAAATAACTGCCCAACTTTTATTCTCAACGGAACATTATGTTTTTTAGGGTGCTAAATCCGAATCTGAGGTTTGCTACCACAGTAGCTTCATATACAAAATCGCAAAATACCGGTTACACGAAAACGAAGATTTTTTTAAAATCTTTAAATATTAATTGTAGCTGAAATTATTACCAACGCAATGAAAAAAACTACTCCGAAATCGAACCATTTACCGCGAAGATACCGTCTTGGAAAAAAGTGTAGGAATTGGCCAACTGGCGGTTAGTCAGACTTCTCCGCGAAAACATGTTTTTCGTACTTTTTTGTCTATAACTCCGAAACTATTTGTCTGATTCATAATTACTTTTTTTCTTCTTAAAGCTGATTAAATTTACTGTTAGTCTATTAAACATGAAGTTTTAATAATGTCCCTTAAAAGCACGCTAAAAAACCCGTTTTGTTGTAAATTCCACGTTTTTTTGCACATTTTTCACTATAACTCCAAAACTATTTCTTCAAATCAAAATTTCCTCTTTTTATCTAAAAACTGGTCAAATTTTTTGCCAAAATATACATATTTAGCATGCTAGCGTGGGTGTTTCACGGGATTTAAAAATTAATTATTTATATATATATATATATATATATATATATATATAGGGTAAAAGACCCAATAGTGGACACTGACCCAATAGTGGCCACTTGGAGTTTTAAATGCTAATAATAAGTTTTATGGAGGTCCAATCAAGTTGAATTTGCCAAGCAAGGTTAGTAGTGTCCTCTACAGTTGATGTGGTATACCAGGAATGGCGTAAGGAACCATGGGAAAACCAACCTTTGCCTTTGCACTTGGCGTCTTCTGTTTAAAACTGAAGTTGGCTCTACACCTGTTGGATTTGCTAAGGAGGTAAGCGAACACATTTATTTTTTTCACACTTAAATGTTGATAAAATTTCAAATATTCAAGATATCTACTTATAGAATAGAATTTTTTCTTTGCGTTTTCCGTATTTTGTTTCGCGTTAAACAATTTCTTGTTGCGGTAAGATTAGGTGTCCACTAATGATTCGATATAAGATTCGTGTTTAAATAGTGGACAACCCCTGTACACTAATGGTGCTTTCGATTATATTTTATTATATTTGTATTATATTATAAATTCTTAATTTTATTATCTATTGTCAGGTTCAAAGATGACATCGAGGTCTGGATGGTGGCGATACGATGAGTAGGAAATGGAGAACGCTGCCTAAGATGTGTCACTAGGTATTCCTCTAGCAACTGTTGCAAAAAACAGGTGTTTTCCTCGAACAAGTTTAAGAAGATTGATCAATGGCACAAAAATTAATAGAATAGGGCGTTTTCCAGTCCTTCCTCAAGATGGCGAAGAAAAACTGGTATTTTGGATTACAGCAGTTCCAAACGCAGGATTTCCAGTTCACAAAAATGATCTTTTGGACAGTGTCCAAAAACTATTAAAAGAATTAAAGAGGAAAAAAAAAAACGACTTAAGTTGATGATCGGCCTGTGCGTATTTGGTTTCAAAGTTAAATAATGTTGCTGCTGGCTGGGGTCTGGGAAGAGCGGAAAGCGGGTGGATGACATGCGCTCTTTTCTACGAATACCTCTCGCCTTAAAAACGCAACACGAAAATGTTTGGCCCTATGTTCGCCGAATCTGTTTCGTGTTATGTCATAACACATAACACGAAACAACGAAGAAACAGTTCTCTGTCAACGTTTTTAATCCCAGTACAAACTTCCAAGGCCTCTAGTTTTCGGGGCATCTGGGAATGAAAAATATCTATTTCTTAACTCAATTGATGTCCCACGGTAATTTTATTGAATAAACTCGTTCTGATTGATACAGAATTCTTAGTTCTTATTATACCCACTAATTTATTTTATATTTACTTATGAATATGAATATTTATTTACAGTTGAAATCTTTGATATTTAATTAATAAATTATATGTGCATGATAAGTACTTCCTTAATTTATTTTCTGTCCTTTTACAAAAATATAGGACAAGAATGTTGTTCCACATGAGCCATTATTCTGATAAATGTACATAAAGTACAAATAAGAGGCTTAAGTTATCTTACAATAAAGAATTTATAGTGTCCGCTGAGTTTGTGTTTAGGTTCGGTTGTGTGTAGACGTATGGGTATAGAGCTCCTGCGGATTAGCCGAGTATAACTACAGACTGATAAGTTTTGTTTTATATATATTTTATATTTTAATTTTCCATTTATTTCGCCTCTTTTTTCAACTCTATTTCATAAGTTTTCGTTGTTTTGTTTTATTTACTCTCTATTTTTTTTTTTTTTTTTTTTTTTTTTTTTTCTCGGAACGGCCTTAAAGACCACGCGAACATCATGATTACGAGTTCCTTCATTTATTTCTCCTTCTCATCCAGTACTCCCTCATCATTTTCGAATGTCTTTGCTTCCTTTCCTCCGTCCAGGCAGTTCCCCTCACCGATCTCCTTCCGCCCACAAGAACTGTAGTTTCCTGTAATTTCTTTCTATAGCTTTCACTGTCCAAACAATCCCGATCCGCTATTCCCAACCTCTTCATTTCTTCTGTCTATTTCTTCTTCATTACTCTCTATTTATTTTATTTAAAAGAAAATTTATTTTAGTTTTTTCTATCATAAAATTGCATGATTCAGCTACAAAAATGGCTGAATCCCCACCGCTAAAAAGGAAAAAAAAAAGGTAGATTTAAGTTTACTACTGCAGGAAGTAGTGAACAAAAAAAAAATTGTATCAAGTTTTTCATTATAAAGCGACTTGAAACTGAAAACAATGGGGATTTGTTAGATTTTAAAAGAGTTTCACCTTTTTTGATTCATAGAAGTTTAAAAGCAATAATAGGTGAGGCTAAATTAATTAAAAAATTGAGAGATGGGACACTTTTAGTTGAAGTATTTTCTGATACTCAATCGGAAAAAAACTTTTAAAGTGCAACAATTTGTGTACTAACTTTCCAATAAGAGTAGAGCCCCATGCTAGATTAAATTTAAGCAAAGGTATTGTTTGGTGCCCCGATCTGAATTATGTTGACATAGACGAAATTAAAGAGGAGCTAAAGCCCCAGAATGTTACTGACGTCAAAAGATTAACCTTTTTTAGGAATAATGAAAAACAAAATAGTCATAACTATTTAATAACATTCGACAACCCCTCTTTACCCTCTGAAATTAAACTAGGATTCCATAATGTTGCCGTACGACAATTCATTTCAAACCCTATTCGGTGTTATGTCTGTCTTAAATTTGGTCATACAAAAAAAAAAACTGTAATAAAGAAGCACTATGTAAATTTTGTGGAAAAACAAAACATGAGGGGTCCGAGTGCAATAATCCGGTAACTTGTGTTAATTGTTCTAGTAATCACGATGCTTTTTCAAAAAACTGCCCAGTTTTTATTAAAGAAAAGGAAATCAAACGAATTCAAGAGGCAGATAAAGTAACTTACATTGCTGCTAGAAAAAAATACGATCTGTTGCACCCGATAACAACTCAAATATCCTTTGCTAATATTGTTAAGACTAAAAAATCAGTTTGTGTACAAACGGAACAAATAATTGAAAATCAACTAACAATTATAAAATCTGTAGCGACAGCTACGGCTAGTAAGACACCCACGCCTAGCGGCAGTACCAGCAGTAATGCTATCACTGATACCCCCACCCACGTCCCACCTCCCACCACACTCTCACCTCCTCACCCAAATTTCTCTTTATTTTCCTTACCCTCCGTATCAAAAATCCCTACTTCCCAAAATTCCCAACCCTTAGGTGGGATATCCGAAAAAAAAAATTCGGAAGCCCGTTCCACCAACTGCGAAGTCGTCCCTGAACCGAGGATTTTACCTTCGGCACAAAGGGCGTCTGATGAGCCTACCAACCCTCACCTTTCTCCTGATGGTCAACAGACCGAGTGGACAATGGTGGAAGGAAGAAGAACCAGAAGTAAGACCAGAAAAAAATCACCAAAGCGTGAAAAAAGCAAAGAAAACATGGAAACTAATTAATAAGTTGTTTTTAATTTTATTATTATGTTTTTCATTTGATTTTTATTTACTAAATTTACATTAATTAATAATATTATTTATCTAAATTCCGACCTATTTACATTTTTTTATTTTTATTTTTTTAATATGTCAACTCCAACCAATATAATACAATGGAACTGTAATGGTATAAAGGGAAAACATGAGGAACTTAAGCTTATTATTAATAAATATCAACCGGTAGTTTTATGCTTACAGGAGAGTAAGTTACACCTCAATAAAACTTTCACGCTAAAGGATTACAATATCAATAGAAACGATTTTGACTATAGAAGTAGAGCATGTGGCGGGGTTTTGATTGCCGTACATAAAAGGGTCGTTTCTGAGTTAATTCAGATAAATACCTCCCTACAAGCAGTGGTAGTCAAGGTCTTTCTGCACATTCCTATTTTTTTTTTATAACGTTTATCTTCCCCCTGATAATTTTGATGAGGTAGATTTTGTCAATATTTTGAGTAATACCCGTTCTCCATTTATTGTTATGAGCGACGTAAACGGTCATCATACCTCCTGGGGTTCTTCTTACTGTTCAACACGCGGTAATACTATTAGGCGAATTATAGATGCCACTGATTCGATAATTCTAAATTCAGGACAGCCAACATATTTAAGTCCAGCATACCATTCATTCTCGTGCATTGACCTGACATGGTGTTCACCTAATTTATATACTCATTTGGATTGGCAAGTTTCTCCAGATCAATATTCTAGCGATCATTTCCCCATAGTAGTCAGTTTCCCAAACATTAACACACGGATAACAAAACATGCTAGATGGATAACAGAAAAATCCGACTGGACAACATTTCAAAACAATTTACAGATAACAGCCTCTGATATACCAACCACAAGCAATAGTGATGAAATCAATCATCAAATCACTAAATCTATATTAGCAGCGGCGGAACTTTCAATCCCAAAAAGCTCCACTAATGTCAAATCGAAGAGTGTCCCTTGGTATGACAATGAATGTAAACTAGCAATTAAGAAGAGAAGAAAGGCTCTTAAAGTCTTCCAAAAGGAACCAACTCTTCAGAATTTAATAAATTATAAAATGAACCGCTCGCTGTCTCGCAGAATAATCAAGGAGAAAAAAAAAAAGAATCATGGGAACAATTTTTGAACACCATTTCATCAAATACCCCACCAAGGATATTTTGGAAAAAGATAAAGAACATTATGGGAAAGTTCGTTGACTATCAGCCAACCCTTCTAATCAATGACCAGATAGTGCAAGATCCCGATTTATTGGCCGAGCATTTTGTTGAATATTATTCGAATATTTACTCCACCCAACCACAACCGACAATAGAAACCGAGACAGATAACATTGACGATCAAAATGAAAACTCTTATAACTTACCATTTTCAAAAGCAGAATTACTTTCATGTTTAAAAGAGCTGAAACCATCCTCACCAGGAGTAGATGAGATACATAATGATATGTTAAAAAATCTACCGATTCCGGCAATGGACGCGCTTCTCGCACTCTTTAACCAGATATGGAGCACAGGGGATTTTCCGGAGATATGGAGGAGATCAATTATAATTCCAATTTTAAAAACTGGAAAAAATAAGTTGTTTCCCTCGAGTTACCGGCCCATCTCACTCACAAGCTGCGTATGCAAGTTGCTAGAAAAGATGATCCTAAAAAGGCTCAGTTGGATACTAGAAAAAAATAATTTACTTTCAAACGTACAAAGTGGCTTCAGAACAGGACGCTCTACTATAGATCATCTGGTAACAATGGAGTATGAAATCCTCAACAGCTTTGCTGAGAAAAAAGAATGTATAGGTATATACTTCGACATAGAAAAAGCCTATGATAACTTAAAAAGATCTCTTGTCCTTCAGCAACTACGTGAATGGGGAATTAGAGGTCGGCTTCTCATGCTGATCTGTAACTTTCTACGAAATCGGACCTTCCAAGTTAGAATAGGTAATCACCTGTCTTCAGTAAAAGAAATGTCCAACGGAATCCCACAAGGAAGTGTCTTAAGCTGCGCTCTATTTGCAATAGCTATAAACAAAGTAACAGAGATAATCCCGAAACAAATCAAAACCTTTCTATTTGTCGATGATCTAGCTCTTTTACTATCATTTAACAACGCAAATAGAATGCAAATATTACTACAAAATTGCTTAGCGAATTTGGAAGCATGGTCTATGAAATCCGGTCTAAACTTCTCCACCCAGAAAACTAAATGTCTACTTTTTTCCAAACGCAGGACGCCTACTCCTTTTCCAACGTTAACCTACAGAGGCACGAACTTACATTGCGATACAAAAGTTAAATTTCTAGGGCTAACCCTTGATTGTAAACTTAACTGGAAAGAGCATATTAGATGTCTAAAAGAAGAAACACACTCAAGAGACTGAATATTTTAAAAGTTCTGGCTGGACGTTCATGGGGAGCAGATAGATCGAGTATGCTTAAGGTGTATACCAGTCTGATAAGATCAAAGCTTGACTATGGTAGCTTTGTTTACTCATCGTCGAATCAAAATCTGCTTTCGGCTCTTGATTCAATCCATCATGCAGGCATCCGTCTTGCTACTGGAGCCTTCAGAACCAGTCCAGTAATTAGTTTATGTGTGGAAGCTGGTATTGCTCCTCTCGCTTTGAGAAGACATCAACTTGCCTGCGGATACATTGCAAGACTAAAAATCAATAATAACAACCCAGCATGGAAACCCATTTTTAAACCGAAGACTAGACGATTTCAAGAAAACCGAAGACTAGCTGCTCCATTGGGTATAAGGGCTGGTAGATATATAGAGGAAATTAACTGCTTGCAACCAACAACTAATGAAATTGATTATCCACCTTGGACTATAAAACTACCTGCAATAGATTTAACACTTAAAAAATTCAATAAAAACAGCACTACAGAACTTACGTATTTAACAGAATATATGAAAATGAAGCAAAAAATATAGTAATAGAAAACAATTTTATACAGACGGTTCCAAATTAAATGATAACGTTGGTTGCTCCTTTGTATCCGACTCCAGGATTGCCAAGTATAAACTTCCTTCCCTGACCAGCAACTTCACTGCCGAATGCTATGCGATATGTGCGGCACTCTATTCAATCATGCAGTGCGATGAAGAAAACTTCGTAGTATACACGGACTCCCTATCTGCTCTAATGGCCCTAAAAAACATCTACAGTAAAGACCATCTTGTAAGGAAAGTACAAGTTTATGCCTCAATGGTAAAAGATCTGAATAAGAACATATCCCTAGTTTGGATTCCATCACACGTGGGGATTAAAGGTAACGAAGCAGCAGATCTGGCTGCCAAGGAAGCAGCATTGTCATCGATTGATATTACAAGTATTTACACCTCATCAGACATTTGCCACTTTCTAAAATATCAAGTTAAACTAGCCTGGGCCCAGCTCTGGGAAAACACTGATGAACTAAATAAGTTAAAAGCTGTAAAAAAGGGATTAAAAAAATGGAAAAGTTCCAACCGTAGTAACAGAAGGGAAGAGGTAGTTGTAACTAGACTGAGAATAGGCCACACCAGACTTACCCATGGTTACCTGATAACAAAGGACAGTCCACCGAAGTGTACAACATGCAATAACACACAACTAACAATTAGACACATACTGGAGGACTGCCCCCTATGGGATAGTTATTTTCAGGAAACGCATTTGCAAAGATACCTCCCAACTATTCTTGGCGATAATAATAGAAATATTGACACAATCATCCAATTTCTCAAAAAATATAATCTTTTTAATAAAATTTAAAAAAAAAAAAAAAACTGTCACTAATATAAAGAAATAATATAGATAGAACTACGGACACTGAAGACCCTTGATGTTGAGTGTCCATAAACAATTCAACCTAACCTAACCTAGTGTCCACTATTGGCGCATGAGTGTGTCCACTATTCAAATTTTTTCAATTTTATGTGTCCACTAATCATGCAAATTGGTCCTTCGGGATAATATATTTTAAAAATATATCCAATTCATAGTTTGCATTTTTGGGAAAAGTTTTGCTTTCTTAGAGGGTTTGTGCATATACAACTACTTCTCAGTAACATTTGAGGGCTATAATAAACCCAGGACAGTTCAAAATGTCGAAATAATTTCTTAACCTGTCCACTATTGGGTGTTTTACCCTATATATATATATATATATATATATATGATCTAATAGTAAATTTAACTAGCTTTGAGATGAAAAAATGAAACTTTTATTTGGAGTTACAGGAAAAAATGTGCCAAAAAACGTGAATATAATTGTACTATATGTAACTGCCGAAGCTGGATCACAAAACAAATGAATAAAACCAGACAAAAGCGCCATTTTATTATACTTCCTGGTTGTTCATAAACGAGGTTTGCTATTCCAAAATATAGATCAGTTAAATGCTCATTCTGGTACTGAATAATAAACAACAAGTAAATGTGTTAATAGTGAATACTATCAATACTAGTGCTACTAGTGAGTAGTTCTTCACTAGTAGCACTTCAATAAAATAATCTAAACTGGAAGGTCTGTAGGCCATCTTCTTTTCAGACGCCTCGAAGGATTATCAGGGATGGAGTGGAAAGCAAGTTGGGAGACTAGTGGATTGGAGTAGTAATGGAGCTCGCTATGGAAGGATAGGTATCTGGTTTGGGCTAAATCAGCAACATATGGAACATTAAGATCTTAATGGATAAGCTTATTGGTCACAAATTAAGCAGTATTGAGGTTTTTTCGAAGGATTTTGTATTGTAAAGATACAAGATGGATTGAATGGTTCAGTAGAACCCCATAGCTCTACTCCGTACGTCCAAATAGGTCTAATCACAGTTGTGTAAATGAATCTTTCGTAATTAATTGGGAGCTTGGAACGTTTGTCTAGTAAATGTTGTAGTAGTCTGTAACGACAGGCAGTTTCTTGTCGTTTTAGTCTTGTATTATAGATTCCATTTACCTTTTTAAATTATAATTATAAAATGAATTATTTTGTTAATTTTTGGAATGTACTTAATGAAATTAATTTGTATACAGGGTGTCCCAAGTTATATGGACCAGGAACTTTTTTCGAGAACAAAGCAAGATAGAAAAAAAAGTTAAATGGTAACCCCCATAAATTTTTTGTGTAGCATCTTTTCGTATGTGCAAATATACAAAATACTGGATTCAATTTTTTTTTTATGCGACCTTATTGTTTTATTTACATAATCTGACAGAAAATGTTTTTGAATGAATTTTAAGACCTTTTTCAGGAATATGTGTCAAGAACTTTCCGAGATACGATTTTTTTGAAATAATTGATGAGTGATGGTTAGATTTTCACTTTTCCTCTCCTCCTTTCTCAACCTGTCTGGAACTGGCTTATAAAACATTGAAAAGGAAAACAGTAATTTAAAAAATTACCGTTAACAGTTTAGAATTAAAGGAGTTGTTTCAGATGCTTTCCGTTTATCTTATCTTTATCTTTATTGTTTATTCATACGTTGTTTTGGAAATTTACGAAGAAAATTTAAATGGGGAGCGATATCTCAATTTTTTGAGAGATACGCAGCCTGAACTTTTGGAAGATATCCCGCTAGTGACTCGCCGCACT
Organism: Euschistus heros; assembly: GCA_003667255.2. Taxonomy (NCBI): domain Eukaryota; kingdom Metazoa; phylum Arthropoda; class Insecta; order Hemiptera; family Pentatomidae; genus Euschistus; species Euschistus heros. The sequence goes on along the minus strand of RCWM02000373.1, from coordinate 941,576 downwards.
ATGTAGTTCCGGAATGGCGGCTGCCCCTTCCGTGGAAGTCATTTTTAACAACTTCTTTAATTTTTTTTTTCTTTATAAACTGTCAAGGTTGGTTTCATTTTTTAACTCTAAAAGCCAGTCCCAAGTGAGGTTGAGAAAAGATGAGGGGAAAAGTGAAAATCTAACCATCGCTTCCCAATAATTAAAAAAAATCATATCTCGGAAAGTTCTTGGCAGATTTGCTTGAAAAAGATCTTAAAATTCTTTTTGAAAAATTGGCTTACAGTTTTTCATTCATTCTCGGCGCAACAGACGCATGAAGCGGTCCTTGCCCAGCTCAACGGCTCTTCCACAGTCTTCCCTGTCAGTGGCACGTCTGATGGATATTCCAGCTTTCTTCAGATCCTCCTTCCATCTTCCATTCGGTCTTCCACGAGGTCTTATTCCATCGGGGCTTCCGTAATACAGTCTTCTGACTGTCCTCTCGGCTTTCAGTTTATTAGAGAAAATTTTACGGTCGCATTTAAAAAAAAAGTTGAACCCAGTATCTGTATTTTCACATGGAAAAAAAATGTTTTTTTTTGTACCAAAAGATGTTTTTATGTTTTATAAGTTAGTTCCAGGCAGCCATTCTAAAGCTAGGCTGAGAAAGGAGGAGGGGAAAAATGAAAACCTAACCATCGCTCCCCAATTATTTATTTCAAAAAATCGTATCTCGGAAAGCTCTTGACAGATTTTCTTGAAAAAGGTCATAAAATTCATTTAAAAAATTTGGTTTTCAGCTTATGTAGAGAAAATAATATGGTCACATTTTAAAAAAAAGTTGAATCCAGTATTTTATATTTGCAAAAAAAGTTTTTTAGTACCAAAAGATGCCTCACAAAAAATAAAGGGGGGGGTGACCATTTAACTTGCTTTGTTCTCGAAAAAAGTCCCTGGTCCATATAACTTGGGACACCCTGTATTTCATGTTGTGGATAATAAATGATAGTTGCTGTTTACTAATTTATTTCTAGGTTTATATTGTTCTTTTAGTAAGATGTGGTTTGCTTTTTAAGCTCTCATAAACACTGTTTTACAGATCTGCCAGGATCTGTCGATTTTTTGAGGCCGAATGACATCCTTGGCCACTCTCTCCTTCCACAATTAGAATTAGTTTTCGTCCATAAGGATGCTGGTATAAGATGGCGGAATTTTATTAGTTTTTCGTCCTTAAGGATGCTGTTTTGAAATATTTAACGGTTTTTGAGTTATTATATATTATAAGGATAACTTCCGCCATTGTTGTCCTTGAACTGGTTTTGATACTTAACGCCTCATATATGAGCGTAAGATAATAATGTTTATGTATTCGTCTAAAAATGTATGAAACATTCAAAAACTTTTGGTTTAATAATAAGCAATTTGATATAAATACATTCTTTAAATCATTTCAAATCTTAAATATTACTATAACGTAAATGCTATAAGGACACTGATTTACAGAACTGCCAGAATCTGACGATTTTTTGGGGCCGAAGGACATCCTAGGCCACTGTCTCCTTCCACAATTAGAATTAGTTTTGGTCCTTAAGGATGCTGTTTTAAGATGGCAAAGATTCCAATAGCCACCTAAGCTCCCATCCTCGTACCGTACTATTTCCCTTTCGCCAATCATGGGCAATATCCTTGAAAAACTAATTTTAAAACGTATGTATCCTATCCTAGATTCCCATCATGTAATCCCAGATCACCAGTTTGGATTCCGAACATCACACTCCACCATCCAACGTGTGGTGGACGTTGTCTCATCCTTTCATAGTAAGCTCCATAACCACTCAAATCCCCTAATTTCTCAACTTGCTTCCCACACCATTCCTGATAATCCTCCGAGGTGTCTGAACAGAAGATTGCCCAGAGACCTTCTAGTGTAGAAGTTTTAGTAAAGTGCTACTGATGAGTAGTGCTTTTCAAGTTTTGTCTCGTTATTGTAATAGTTAACAGCACATTTACTTGATGTATACATATTGTACAGTTGTAAATTTCAATAAATTGTTATTAAAAAAATAAAAAATAAAAAAGGTGGCGGAATTTTATTAATTTTTCGTCCTTTAATTTGTTCAAATATTTAACGGTTTTTAAGTTATCCGAAGGATGACCACCATTGTTGTCCTTGAGGATACTGTTTTAAAATATTTAACGATTTTAAATGGCGGAAGGATAACTTCCGCCATTGTTATCCTTATAAGGACACTGTTTTTAAAAACCCAGTAAAATTGTGCATTTATTATTTCTATGAAGGAGAATACCTATCACGGGATTATTTTATGTAATTGAAATTTATTATTACCGAGCTAATGGTACCGAGAATGGAAACATTTTGTTTGCGACAGAAGACTTCAACATATATTAATCCCTAGCTTTATCAAGATACTAAGACAGAACTACTAAACTATTAACCACCCCCCAATATAATATAATATAATACAGTGGCTAGATGAACCCGGACAGCTAGCTAACAGCCCAGGGGGCAGATCGGGATCACGGCACGCGGCTGGCACACTCCGGCCGGCGGCCAGCTAACAATTACCGGCTATTAATATGTATACCGCGCCTTGCTCTCGGGCCGGTTCTTCTATAGCCGGCTTATCGGGGCTTATCGTTTGGTAGGGGGTATGTCCGTGAGGCTAGGGGTAAGTCTGGGGATACAGGATAGGTGTTTTCGATCTCTTGTCTGACATGATATAATTTAAAAATCAGTCAACCACGGTGAAGGAAAGAAGCGGACGTCAACACGATTCAACTAAACGATCCTTACCAAGTAACAGATTCAATTAAAGTAGGTGGGGTTTATAGAGGGAAATCTGATAGTTGTTATTTCGGAAAAGCAGGCAGCAGCTTCGTCTTTATAGCCATAAATTGCACACCAAAACTCGTGGAGATAGTTTTAGTGTGGGCTAAAAAATCAGGTAAGTTTATTTTTCTCTGTTTTGATGTAATATTATTTGTCTCCGATTATTCGAATTGATATGAAGAAAAAAAAATATATATATACAGGGTGTCCCAGACATAGTGTAAAAAAAAAAAAAATGGGTAATACTGCAAACTAAACGGGGTAGAATGGCGCAAAAACGAGTGTCCTATCTCAATTTTTTGAGGAGATAGAATTTTTTTCGTTTTTATTTTTAAAATCTTACTTTTTTCTGAAAAATTACAGTTTTCTCTACTTTGTTTTAGCGTAGAAACTAAAACGATGATATTTTCTTAATCAGCATTAAATTTTCTAAAAGATGAAATAGGTCTAGTTAATTTAAATTCACTTTTAAGGGGCTTTTATAAAGTACATACATAACTTTTACATACATACTTTACATAACGTACGTTTATGTAACATTAGGTAATCAGCAAGAATTTGGTTAACCCCCCCTTAACTCCCTATAAATAAGTTGTTTTTTTTTTGGGTGGTGGGGAGGGAGGGCTTGCCACCTTCACAACTCTTTATCCATCATGCATATGGACAAGTGATAAAAAACTAATACATTTATTCAATCTAGTAGGTATGTGGAGCAATCAAGTATTTATTCTCTAGCGTGTTTTTCATCAGAAAAACGTCTGTTAAACTCAAAAGGTGAAGTGCAATTGTATCATGAGTTACACCAATAAAAAGCTAACTAAATTCTGCAGTTTTTGAGAAATTTGACGGCTTCTAGGGTTCTCCAGTGAGGAGTGAGGAATTTTCAAAAAATATTAAAAATTTAAGTTTTAATAAATGTTTTGTGTTTTGCGCGTTAAAAGGCCCCTTAAAAGTGAATTTAAATTAACTAGACCTATTTTATCTTTTAGAAAATTTAATGCTGATTAAGAAAATATCATCGTTTTAGTTTCTACGCTAAAACAAAGTAGAGAAAACTGTAATTTTTCAGAAAAAAGTAAGTTTAAAAATAAAAACGAAAAAAATTCTATCTCCTCAAAAAATTGAGATAGGACACTCGTTTTTGCGCCATTCTACCCCGTTTAGTTTGCATTATTACCCATTTTTTTTTTTACACTATGTCTGGGACACCCTGTATATATATATATATATATATATATATATATATATAACTTAAGTGTTGTCTAAAATAAAACTCAAAAAAAAAGGAATAATAGGTGAAATGACTTACACAGTAACTGCTGAGAAACAACTGAGAGTTTATTGCTCTGAGGCCTGCCTTTTATACATTTACAATGTTTATTATGACTGGAAGTAGGATTAAGCCTAATACTATACTGCTTCGGACCTTGACTTCCCCCCTCCAGTTTATGACTATTTTTCATAAACTATATACTTTGGGCACTTAATACCCATCTGGTATTAAGGAGTCCAGAGACTAATTCCCCTCTTGGTCAAAGGCCGAAGCAGATAACAATCCATAACATCTTAATCCTACCCAGTACATAGTTCTACTTCCTTAATCCTATATGGTACAAAGTACATATGATAACAACAAAAATACAATCTTCTTCCTATAATACTAACACTGTACAAAGGTCTCACTTTATTTATACTTACAATAATTCTTAACCTAATTTATAACTAATACACACGCAAAATAAAATTCTTCTGACAATTAAATTCACACACACACTCACACACACAAAAACTAAAACTAAAACTTCTCTATGTACAAAACTCCTTTCTCACTCTACAACTTCTCACACTATTCACTAAAATATATACATCGCTATTAAAATGAAACCTCTTTGCAAAACAAAAAAAAAACCCTTATTCCCTATAGACATATTACTAGTCACAGAATTTAAATAAAACATTCTTTTTCTCATTACCGTTACAATAAAACACAAAAAAAAAATTTTTTTACAAATTTTACAAAATCAAAAAAAAATTATTCTGTATCTTAATACAAAAACTTTCTCTCTCTCTCGTTGTTGACAATGGGACACTCACAAAATTACCTGTTCCTCAATTGGGAACCTTAATTGCTCAATATGTACGTTCCTCCGCTTTCGCGGCTCTCTGACGCTCTCTATTGTCACTACATTATGTTCTCTTATGGCAATCACTCTGAATGGCCCCTCGTATCGGCAGATCTCTTTTCCGCGATTAGTGCTCTTTTTACGGTACACCACCATACCGATTTTCAATTTCCCAGTGACGTCCCGCACCCGGACGTTTTCCCTCTCTACTCTCTGTTTCTTTTCCTTCATTATGCGCCCCCGCGCCTTTTCCCATAATTTCCCAAAAGCCCAATGCCGGTTGATCATAGAGTTTACTAATTCTTCTCCCACTACCGTGTCCCGAAAGTCGCGGCGTCTTTCTCGGAGCCCGAAAACGATTTCCACCGGCGAATACCCTGTCGCGGTGTGAATCGAGTTATTATATGCCGCGACCGCCTTCTCCATCGCGACATCCGGCTCCAACCCTTTATCCACCTGGTAAATCCGGAGGTGCTCGCTCAGGGTTCCATGCAGCCTCTCAATGCCCCCTCTGCCCTTGGGATGCCCTGGGGTATTGACGTGCCACACTATCTCGAGTTCCTTGGCCTCTGCCTTAACCTGAGCGTTGTCAAACTCGAGCCCCCCATCCGATGAAATTCGATCCGGGACCCCGTATACCTTAAACCACGCCCTCAACGCCCCTAATACTGCCTCCGCGGATTTGCTCTGCACCAGACAAGCTTGAGCGAGCTTACTAAACGTGTCTACTATGGTGACCCACCGATAGCCCCTCCACGTAAACGTGTCGATCTGGAGGTCCGATAACGGGAACTGTACCGTGGGCGTCTCCTCCTGAACCCACTCTGGGGGATGCCGGTCGTATTTCGTGGTGAGGCATACCTCGCACGACCCAATGACCTCTTGGATCGTCCGTTTCATGCCCCACCAGAAATACCTCCGTTTCAAAGCTTGGAGAGTCTCCTGTGTCCCCCGGTGGTTCGTCTTCCCCTGGTGGTATGATAGGGTTACCTCCTTCTGCCGCTCGGCGTCCTGTACCACCTCTACCGACCTCAGACACCTAATGAAAGTTCGGTCCGCCCCGATCCTTTCCTCCCTCCAGAGCCTTTTGATCTTGTCCCAAATAGTGGTGTTTCCCACATACACGTGATAGGTCTTCCCCGGCTTTGTTACCCCCTGTAACAGTTTTACCATAGACTCCCCTCTGATTCCCGGTTCCGTCCGGATGGTGATTATGGTACTTCTCCCATACTTGGAAAAGTCCGCCTTCGGGAGACCCTCAGTTCTGGTTTTCCAGATGATTTGCTCTCTTTTATCATTAATTATTTCGTCTACTTCTTCCATATCTGTGGGCCTCTCGTCGGCGGAACTCCCATCTTCTTGGGTCTCATTGTTCTCTTCTTGGGGCTCATTAATACCACTTCTCGTGTCCTCTTCGCCCTCCCCCTCCGGTGTCCATTCGCTTAAGAATTGTCGGATACCTCCTGATGGCCCCGCTTCCTCCTCGACCGCGTTAACAGTGATCGCCCGAGATAACCAGTCCGCTACTACGTTTTCTCGGCCCGGCTTATAAACAATCTCGAGATTGTATTGACTGAGGAACTCCTTCCATCTCGTAACTCTCGAGGAGGACTCCTTAAGTTTACCGACCCACTGCAAGGGTCTGTGGTCTGTATGAACCCTAAACTTCCTCCCAAAGATATACGGACGGAAGTGCTCCACAGCCCACACAATCCCGAGAAGCTCCCGCTCTAGCGCACTGTATCTTGTCTCCGCGTCTGTCAGGCGTCGGCTCGCGTATGCCACCGGTCGGTCCCCCTTTTCGTACTCTTGCGACAGTACCGCCCCTAGTGCATATTCACTCGCGTCTGTTGTCACCGTGAACGCTTTATTAAAGTCGGGAAACGCCAGTACCGGTTCTTTCTTTAATTCCTCCAAACACCGCCTAATGTTGTCCTCTATTACCGGGGTGATAACGATCTTCCGGCCCTTCTTTAATAAATCATTCACGGGGACTAGAAATCGCGCCATTTCCGGTACAAACCGCCGGTAGTAGTTCAGCGACCCCATCAACTGTCGGACTCCCTTAACGTCGCGTGGGATAGCCATTCTCGCGATCGCGTCAACCTTTCCTTTGTCCGGTTTCACACCCTCTTCTGAAATCGTATGGCCCAAAAAGTTTAACTCCCTCTCGCCTAGCCGCGATTTCTCGGGGGACAATTTCAAGCCGAATTGACGCAGTCTTTCGAACACCGCCTTTAAGTGGCCCACATGTTCCTTTTCCGACTTACTGAACACGAGAAGGTCGTCCATATAGACTTGACACATGTTCTCGTCGACCCCCCGCAGGAATTCGTCCATTAATTTCTGAAACGTGACGGGCGCGTTTTTCAGACCGAAGGGCATTCTCGTAAACTCATAATGTCCACGTTCAAACGTGAACGCCGTTTTACACTGGTCTTTAGGATTCATCTTTATCTGGTGGTAACCCGCCTTGAGGTCTAGAGTGCTGAAAATCACCGCCCCGCTGAGTCTATCTAGGATATCGTCAAATCTCGGGATTGGGTATCTCTCGTCTCTAGTGTTTTCGTTGAGCTTCCTATAATCGATTACCACCCGATATTTTTCCTCCCCCGGCGCGCTCTTCTTTCTGACCGCCCATAGTGGGCTATTATAAGGTGAAAGGCTGTCGACTATAATACCCTGTTCTCTAAGGCTTCGGATCTCTCCCCGAATGTGTTGCCTCAGCGCCTGTGGGTACCTTCGTTCCTTTATATAAGTCACCCGCTCTTCCTTTAGGGGGATTTCGTGTACTGTCCTGCCCGTCACGCTCAGGATGTCCCCTTCTCGGAAAAATATATCCCGAAATTCCCCCATGATTTTTTTCCTCCAATCCTCCGACCTCACGACCGCCCCTATGTGCCCCTTTCTGTCCCTTTCGATACCCGCGCACCGCCTATACTTCTTCCCCCCGATTCTTACAGTCCAAGTTCCCCCGTGGTTTCTGATTCGCGCCCCTACTCTCTCCAATAGGTCGCACCCTATGATTCCCTCATATGCCCTGGACATGTCTTTAATTACATGGACCGCCAATTTTTCCCCCTCATTTCCCCAGCGAGCTAAATCTATTTCAATTTCCCCCTCCACCTCACAGGGACCACCCAGAGTGATAAGTTTACATGAACATACCTTAATCTGGAGTGTCCCGTCGTCACCTCTCAGCCGCTCGGCTGCTCGCCGACTCACGATGGTGCTTGAGCTCCCGGTGTCCACCAGGCAGCGCACCCCTCTCCCCACTCTGATAATAGGCAGGCCGCCGCTCCTCGCCCTCACGCCGTTAATCTCCAGAATGCGGCCGCCTCTCTGCTGGCACCCTCCTCAGGCTGCCACTCGTCCTGGTTGTGCTGCTCTCCTCCGGCCTCTCCGCTCCCAGCTGCCAGTCCTCTCATCTCCGCTGCTTTCTGGTCCCGCCTCCGTTTCCGCCTCCGAGACTGCGGATACTTCCGAAGCTCTCGATGATCCAGCGGACTCAGACGTCCTCCTTGGTTTCCTTACGAGCCTGTTTACCTCCATGGGCTCACCCCTGGAGTTGTCCTTTCTCTTGAAGATGTAGGGGCAGTGCCTGGCAATGTGCCCCTCGTTACCGCACTCAAAGCATTTAGTGCGGGGACATCTCGCTATCAGGTGTCCTGTTTTACCACACCCGTGGCATCGTCGATCTTCTTTACCTCGTCTGTTAGGTGTTGGCCTCCTGGACTCTGGTCTTCTCTTTTCATGCGCCCTTGCTTCGGGTTCCCGCTTCTTCCAAGATGAATCATGTGGCTTCCTGTAAGCCACTCTGCTCCAGCCTGGTTCCTCCCGGTGCGTCCTGAACTCCTCGTCTCTGGCGCTGGCGTCCATCAAATCCTGGGCGCATTCCACGAAGGTCTTCTCCCTGGGAAAGCCTTCCTTCTTGCCAGTTTCCCTCGCCAATTGCACCTTCAAAATGGTCGAGATGAATGCCATTTTCGCCTCCACTTCCGGTGCACTCGAAGTCTCCCTCATCTTATCAGTGACCTTATTAAACTTTAATAAAAGATCACCTGCATACTGCCCTGTGCTCTGCCGTGGGTGTCTCGCCTCTCGAAAGAGTTGGAACAAATCCTCCTCTGGTGTCCACCGCCCTCCGCCGTATGCCTTCTTCAGACGGTCTTTGACTATCTCCCACGGTGTCTCCTCGTCTGCTTGAATCAGGTTCAGGATGTTCCTTCTGATCCTACAGGTTAGGTCCGCCCTCAAAGATTCGGCGTCGTGTGCATCTAGGAGGTCCTCTGCTCTTTTAACCTCAATGCGAGCTAGCACCCTGTCAATACTTTTGATGAAGTGATTCAACTCACCTACTTCCCCTGTGAATCTCTCGACATCCGACACTGCCTTCCTTAGATCCTGGGCGGTGGCTGTCCTTACTTTTAGCCAAGCCAGTGTGTTTGCATGTGCTTCCGCCATCGTCTGTCTTGGCAGCTCGGGTAAACTATTCGGCACTTGTAATGTCGGTGGTCTCAGGATGCCACTGTCTTCCATGACAACACTTAGAGGAAAGAAAAATTTCTAACCTCACCCGCTCCTCGTCTCCCGGGTTTCGGCACCACTTAAGTGTTGTCTAAAATAAAACTCAAAAAAAAAGGAATAATAGGTGAAATGACTTACACAGTAACTGCTGAGAAACAACTGAGAGTTTATTGCTCTGAGGCCTGCCTTTTATACATTTACAATGTTTATTATGACTGGAAGTAGGATTAAGCCTAATACTATACTGCTTCGGACCTTGACTTATATATATATATATATATATATATATATATATATATATATATATATGTGTGTGTTTAGTAGGGTTCTTGAGGTTCAGTCATAAAATGAAAAATCTGTCATAAAAATTTGCCAAAATAGTTGATTTTTTATTTTATGACTGAACCTCAAGAACCTTACTAAACATTTAATAGCAACAGTGAAGAAATTTATCCATATATACTTATATATTTTTTTTTAATTACATACTTAAGTTTATTAACAGATAATGTAGGCCGTGGTTCGGAGTTCGGTAATTGTTCGGATCGGCGACACCACCAAACTGGCTTGACCCGCGCTACACCGACCAGTTCGATCCTTACGCTTCACTTCGAGTTTAAATTAATCGATAGTTCTTTCTTATAACCTCACATGTAAACAATCACTTCTACAGTCTCAACTTGGATTGTGTTGTTTAGTGTGTTATATTGATATTTAGTCTTCTTAAATGTAAATAGGTGAAACAGAAGTTAACAACATGAGTTTCATAAAGGATTAAGTGTTTTATGAATTTATGTTTTCTTATTTCATCTTATCTTATGTGTAAAAGTGTTACAAAACTTAAGAAGATTAATTTGTACATGGATTTGGTGTTTTACATATTTATATTTGTTCTATCAATTTAAGTGATAAAATTTAAAACTTATAAAAGTGTTATAAAACTTAACAAGATTTATTTGTACATGGATTTGGTGTTTTATATATTTTTATTTGTTGTTTCAATTTCAGTGATAAAATTTCAGTATACATATTTTGTGATTGGTTTCTTTGTCATCTATATTACTTTTTGTGCTAAAGTGAGACGGATTGTATAATTAATTCAATTAAACATATTAGTTTATAAATAAATGTGAGAAAGTATATCACAGGTTTTTTAAGTTTTCTTATTTCCACTTCCCTTGAGAAAATATAGCAGAAATTAACATCATTACTTTCAACTAGGATTCTGTCTTATATTATATCATGGCTTTTAACATGGAGAATTGACAATGTGAAAATAATCACAGATTAAGAGGTAAATGACACATTACTATATAATTGTAGAACTATTGGTATAATGTTATAGATTAATGTGTTTTTAAAAAAAATTAGAAGCCTGATGATGGAACATTATCTCCGAAACATGTAGCTACAAATGTTAAACAAATAGGAGTTATGCCAAATAAATACTTCTGGATTTAAAGGATTCTGTGTTTTTTATATTTATAATTTGTTATTTTCACTTCTCTGACAGAAAGTTCACCAGGAATTAACTTTACTGGTGGTTCAGTAGTATATTAATTGTTGATTAAATTAATATTAATTCAAAATTGATTTAGTGTCTTATATTTCGATATTTTCTTATTTCCACTTTAATATTTCCCTATTTCTCATTTAAATATTAAAAGGTAAACAGAAGTTAATATTACTTTGAACAGGGATTTAGAGTTTCTCAGTAAATGTAGGAGAATAACCCTCCCCCTCTATAAGCAGCAACTAGAACATCGAAATAAATTGGAACAAGGTAAGAATCGATAAAAGGTATTCTGAGCGCGTTTAGGGGTTGGTGTCGCCGATCCGAACAATTACCCAGAGTTCACGTAAAATACGATAGGGCAAATCTGGAAAAAACAATTAGTGGATGAGTTCTGTGTCGGAACATCCACGATTTGCGACATACTCACTAAACTTTGTTGTTAAATAAATATAATTTTATAAAAAGCCACATTTTTAATCAGATTATATTTATAGTTCCAGGAAGGTTCAGGCATAATAAAATCTACTGATTTTCAATTAATTTGTAATAAAGATGTATGGATAACAGTGAAGTATAATGGTAGGTAGCGAACGCCATTTTACACGTACCTTTGTATGGTGTTATATAGAGCTTGAAATAATAATAATATTTACTACAAATTTCAACTGCGCCATATTTATAGTTCAAGAAAGATTTAGCAATTAATTACATATTTTCTATTAAATTGTTGCTATAAAGCGATAAATATGTGGCGCACATTGAAGTTTGAAAATTCACTGTATTCGTATATAAACTGCGCAAAAATGAATAGGGATATACCTTATTTATCCCTTATCCGGTCATTTAAATTAAATTAGTCAATATATTCAATACAAGTAGGATACAACAAAATAGGAAATACAAACCAAAGTCTAAACAATTGTTAATCCTTTTATTTATAACAAATTTTCTTAAGAATAGTAAACATGAAGATTTATCATTTTGTAAATAAACAGCTCGTATTTGAATCCAGTTTTACTTTCAATAAACATGGAAAGACATCATCTTGAACCCGAAGTTTGCAAAATTATAGTGGGAATGCGTAATCAAGGTCACCGACAAGTTGATATTGCAGAGGCGGTTGGCGTTTCCCAGAGTGTCGTCTCCCGGGCTTTAGCTCGATTCCGAGAGACTGGGAGTGCCAATAGAAGACCGGGCAGTGGATCGCAACGTATTAAAACTGAAGGAGAGGAAAGAAATTTTGTTATCACTGCCAGGAGAAACCCTTTTCATAGTGCACGCCAGATCCTCAATGAAGTTGAACGTGTTTTACCTAGACTTTTATCAAAACAAACGATTCGTAATCATTTGTGGGAAGTTGGCCTTACATCATATGCTCCTTTGAGACGACCTTTAGCAACAGCTCGCCACCAGCAGCTCAGAAGAATGTGGTGCAGCGAGCGACTAGAAGAGGACACAAATTAGAATGCTGTGATGTTTACCAACGAGTCGCGTTTTTGTCTGTATAGTGACAGCAGACGCCGAAGAGTCTACAGAGATCAGGGAATGCGAACAATGCCCCAGTTTATTGTGCCTTCAGTGCAGTTTGGAGGAGGTGGTGTAATAGTCTGGGCTGACATTTACACGCGAGGACGAACCAACCTCACAGCAGCTCGATATGCACATGAAATTATTGAGGAATACCTCCCACCATCTAGGGATCTCATTGGGAGAGATTTTCGATTTCTGGATGAAAACGCTCGACCACATAGAGGAATAGTTGTTCATCATGTTTTAGAAAACCTGGGAATTTCCTGCCTACCCCTTCCCCCATTGTCTCCAGACCTCAATCCTATTGAGGACATGTGGGGCGCGTTACAGAGAAGGCTTTTTAATCATCATCTGATGGTAATTGACCTTCAACAACTGAGTGCAGCTTTGCAACATCTCTGGCGTGAAATTCGTCAAGTAACCACTGACAACATTATTAATAGTATGCCTAATAGGTGCACACAGGATTTGGATAACACAGGACATTGTACAAGGTATTAATTGTTTCCAAAAACTAATCTGTTCAATAAAAAAAATTTTGCTACTTAAAAACGTCTTATTTTTGTTATTTTTTAAAACCCATTAATTGTATTTTATTTCAGCAAAAAACATTAAAATTTCTAATGAATATTAATGCAGTTTATAATAAAAATAATACAAAAATGGTAGGCAAAGTAAATAACACAAAATTAGCAATATCCCTATTCATTTTTGCGCAGTTTAGTTTGTAGTTCTTCCAAATATGGTTCGTGACAGTCGGGATACCTAAGTCTGTACGTAATGTTTTCTTAGGAACATAGGGAGGGGATTCTGCTATTAGTCTTATCAACATTGGTTGAAATGTTTTGATTTTCCAAATATGTGACTTTTTGCACGCAGACGTCCATATGGGTTTAAGGAAATAAGTTTACAAGTTGTATATCTGTCTGAGTGATAATCTGTCGGGTTTCATTGAATATAATTGTAGTCGAAAGTTTAGTGATTTACTTTTTATACTGACATTTGTAGATGATAGACTCAACTTCATTACTTCACTCAAAGTAATGAATCATATGACTGACAATGAATCCAATAATACAATGTAATGAAATTACAAAAAATGACTATACAAGAAAGAAAATAAATTATTATATAAATTAGGATAACATTTTTAAGAACAGACAAAACTAATGTAAAATAGAGAAAGAAAAAAAACTTAAATACAACGATGAACTAATCTCCCGACATAGCAATAGCTAAAAGCTGCACCATATGGAAATGCAATAGAGTTTTTTATCGTTAGCTAAAAATAGATCCCTCTAGAAGTTTCTTGAAGGATCCAATATCCTTTCCAGGGTTTCATTAAGCCTTCTTCAAGAGGATATTGTTTCTGGAAGGATTAATCTCGATAGAGGGCGGGACAATAAGGAAAGAGGATTCTTCTCCAGGTTTGTGTTACTATCGATGTTTAAAAATAAATATGCTTATCAGTGGAGTGTGAATATTAGAAATTGTTGTTCTAAGAAATTTCTTGATTACGTTCAATAGTCATAGTTAGTAAATACTAAAGCCCGGATTTATGTACAACAGAAAACGTTAAAATAGGTTATGAAACATGCCATCAAAGTTACGACAATAAAAAGTAAAAAAAAGTAGCAGTGATAAGATAGTGAACCATAAAAAAGGCAAAATAGATTTTAATGTTATAATAAATGGCAAAATTCCTTATTTACATTTTTCGTTAGGATCGATGAATTAATTGCCAATTCTATTAGAATTTATTTGGCAACTAATTTTAGAACTGATGATGGAATTTTAGCATGTGTGATATAAACTTTAACTTCTTAATTACCTACACACATCTACTAAAACCTTTATGGACCTACGCATCACAAATTTATTGATCTGCTAAACAGACACACATAAAAAGATAACAAACTTTTCAATCCAAGACATTAAGACTAATAACACAAGCACCATGGTACGTTAAAAATAAAACTATACACACCGACTCACAAATACGAACAGTCATTGAACATATATGGACCCACTACCGACTGTTCTATAAAAAATTAAAGGGGCACCCAAACAAATTCATCGATAGTATGGCCACATCTCTCATGCCGGAGAATACCAGGAGGAGACTGAAAAGAAACTGGATGAGAGACTTACTTTTATAGAAGTAAACCAAAGACAAGGAAGGTGTGCCACTGGCCACTATCTCTCCTCATGCCTAACATGCCAATTATGTTAATATTACCATTTCAGTACATCCGCTGATTGTCAATTTTCTTTTCTTTTTTTTTTTGACAGGTGTGGATTCAAAAATAAAAGTGGAAAAAAAACAAAAAACTTCTTAATTATTAATTATAATGGCATGTGTATATAACATATGTTAATTGTCAGTTATATATAATGTGTTATCAGTTATATGTATTGGTTAGACAATGTTATTGTAAATGTTGAATTTCGATGATCATTAAAACCTCAAGTAAGAAAAGTTGTTAAATTCATTACAGCGTGCTAAACCAATTTTCAAATAATAAAAATTCATCAATCTCTATTGTATTGATCCTTCTATACCATCATTGTGAACCTCAAGCAAATGTTTCGTATTTGAAAACGTTATATAATATATCTAATCAATATCATTTATTTATCAATTCAATCATAAGTAGCAGGAATAGCTTATGGACAATAGATATATAAAACAAACATTTTAAAATTCCTTTCTGTTTTTACAAAGAAAGAAACTATGATTTAGGCAAGTGTTGTGCTTGCGGTAATTTTCCGAAAAATACTTTCCAGTACTTTAGCATTCAAAATAACGACGTTTCTCCAAGATGTGAGACATAGGAAGTCAAAATAGCTACCCAAGTTTCCAGCTTTTTTACCTATCCGATTGCCTTTTGGTGAGCCAGCGAGGTCAATTTGCTGAAGGAGAGATTCCCTGCAAGTCCTTAAACAGTTTTTCTTTTGTTTTGTTTTTTCGAAAAAAGCTTTTGCATCCTCATCAAAGGGCGGAGTACGTCCACACCTTCCTTTTCCTCAGGGCTGAAATCTCCTAAAAGAGAAGATGCACCGGAGACTTAATGTTTGTGGCCGTTTGGGTCCCGTTCCAACCGAGTCAAACCTCATAAAAAGAAGGCTTAAATTTCTCTTTGACATTTTGGTACAAACAAACATTTCTGTTTGGAAGATGATTAATAAATAAAGACATCCGTACAAAGAATTAGTTTATTAAACGTGAGCGGTGTATTATCTAGGGAGGTGATTTAATGAAAACATTAACATCGACATCTTCTACAGATCGAAGCTTGGTGCAATCAGTGGAGAATAAAAGTTAATGAAGCAAAATGCAATCATATAACTGTTACCCTTCACCGCAAATCCTGTCCTCCCATCCGCTTCAATAGTATCCCTATTCCTATATCCGACTCAGTACGCTACCTTGGCTTTGATCTTGACAAAAGACTGACCTGGAACCCTCATACTAGACTCAAAAGACAAGAACTAAACAGGAGATTCAGCCAACTCTACAGACTACTATGCATGAATTCCCATCTTTCAATTGATAACAAACTCCTCATATACAAAACAATCTTAAAACCAATGTGGACCTACGGATTTGAACTGTGGGGGACAGCAAGACAATCCAATATCAAACGCATTCAGTCCTTCCAATCCAAATTCCTCCGAACAATTGTCAATGCACCATATTATGTTACCAATAAAACCCTACATAATGACCTAAAAATCCCCTTTGTCCTTGATCTCATTCCTTCAAAATTCTTGAAATTTCATCAAAATCTATCCAATCATCCTAATCCTCTGACTCAATCCCTGTCCAGCTTTAACCATCCCTATAACCCCCTCCCCAGAAGATTGAAACGGCAATGGCCCCGAGACCTTTTGTAATATAATGTTATGTTGGAGTCCTGGTAATCACCAGCTTCTCCGCTCAAGTCCTGAGGATATGTAGCTGTAGCGCTACCACTCAGCCTTCACTGAATATTACTAGTGATGCAGCTGACAGCAGCGCTGGGATCTCTACGGGTCTGGCCTTGACTCCCAATAAGTGGGGGAATAGGCTCGATTCGGGGTTCCCCAGGCTGAGTGTGTCTGTATTGTACATAGAGTATGAATGTATTTTAATTTTTCCTATTTTAATTTTTGTTAAATAATTTTATTATTCATTTAATTTTAGAAGTTTGTAAGTAACTATTATTATTTTTATTTTTTATTTTTTTTTTTTTTATTATGACTATTTGATTTATTTTTTCTATTATGACTACTTGTTTTATTTTATCTCTTATTATTATCAATTGTGTATGGATGAGAACTTGTATATATGGTACCAATGAACTACACCATTAGCACTGTTACTTATTGCCCAAAGAATTCTGCATTAATTTCAGGACAACACAATAGAAATCATTCAGCTTTTTGTCTGGTCCCTCGAGTTTTAATTTACCGAGCGGCACCTTGGAGAACTATAATCTAGACATTACATGTTCTGATTTCTTTTAACCCTTCTATTATAAAGCAAACACAGATAGTATAGAAGAGAACCAAACTATCTGTCTATCCCTATAGGCAATCTAACAGAGAGAGGTGAGGATTATTTCGAGTTATTAGACGTAGGAGGAGGCTTTGGACGAGAGATAAAGGAAACAGCTCTAAGTCGGCCAATATTACGCAGCGGGAGGTTTATGTTGACAGTTGTGTAGGATAATCCCTCCAAGCGGGGCATCTTCTCCTCATACACTACCAGTACTATATTCTTTTTTTTTCTTTTTAAAGTGTACTTAGCAGCTTTAGGACTTTTAAGAAGTGTTCTCTATGTGTACTTAGGCAATGACGAATACCAATGCTAGACAAAGAGATAGGGTTCTATAAACTCCCCCCTCCTGAAGTACTGACCCCCTGCCTGTATCAATCCCTCCCCACTCTATGCTAAATATTTCGTTTTAGATAATTATTTATATTATACTAGCATCCCCAAGTATAGAACTTAAATAATTTTAATTAATAATTGAAGTTTTATTTGTTTTATTGATAAATAAATATAAACAATTTGCAGCAGTCAGACCTTATAATTTTTTTCAAGTTCAAGCTTCGAAGCTAATTTCCCTGTACTATTCGTTTGCATTTTTATTCAAAATCAACTAACAATTTTTGTTTTTTTGACATATTTTACAATAGGAATGGGCAAATCTGTACTTTAAAAATCCTATTTACAACTTTTAGTATATAACATTATTTGCTTGAATTAACCATTTCTGCTTTATAGACTCTTAAACATGACACAAACTAACTTTTTAAAGTTGGCAAAATTCTTCGGTGTTTGACTATCGATTGTGACTAAACGCCGAAATCATATCCAGCTTAAGGGATGTCTTTAGAGGCATAACTTAATAAACTTTAATTTAGAGAGAGATATATGCTTTATTGAGATAATTAACAATAAACATAGTGCTGCCCAACTTTATTGGGTTGCTATAAACACAGCATACTCATCTATCCAATTAAAGACAACAATGTAATTTATAATTTATTTATAATTATATAATATACTACTTAATATTACCTAATACTAGACAAAGTAATAACATTTTTTTTTTTTTTCCTTTTCCCCCCTTTTTCTTTTTTTTTTTTCCTTTTTCGCTTCATTTCCTCTTTCACTTTATTCTTTCATTTTATGTTATCCCTCCCCTAATATTCACATATCTACCACACATTCATATACATAAATGCACACTTAATAACTGTACATTGCAATGGGCCATCCTATGCACCATGTATGTGGTGGTGAATAATTCCCAGGGAGTCCAATATCATATTTTCGGCCATTATCGCTATATCCCTCACCTCCACGCCAAGGTCCTCCAAAAAGCTCTTTGTTTTTTTTCGGGATGACTCCGCGAGACCCAAACCATAATCCTTTTACGGAGAAATCTCTATTTCCGAATGTCTCGCGGAATTTCTCTTTGAGGAAAGGGATACATTTTTCATAAATACCCATTTTCTCCCTTTCTACTTCACCTGATTGATCGAGGTTATTATTTTCATACCTTACAGTAGGATCCACTATGAGCGCTTTCCGTCCGTTCTTCGGAAACGCGACAATAAAACATTTTTGATCGTACGAATTTTTCTTTATGTTTTTTTTCCAAAATCTGAAAAAAAAGTTTTAAAAATTTGGGTTTTTTTTTTGCCCCTCAGACATTATCCCCTTATCAAATTTAGTTTCATTTTTATATTTTATTCTGAATACCCGTTATCTGGACCATATAAAAACGTAAAACCAAGTTCTTCACCTTTTGCAAGACAGAATCCCATTTGGGGGGAAATTTAACTAGACTAAGTGAGAACATTAGAACAAAGTTGTGCAATTATTGTATTGTCATTGGTGTATTGAAACCTGTGTAAATTTTCAGGTTAATCAGATTGTTGGAAACTGGTGAAAATTACGATGAAAGATTTCGAACAAGTGAAGTTAATAAAAGCGTATTAAATACATGCATTGAAGTATGCAAGTGGGCGTTATTTCCTCAATGATATTTTCACGTAATAATGCAGTAATATATCCGATTTTATAATTTCTAATGATTCAAAAGTATTTAATTTTAGGCTTTTTTCTACTTGATGTAGAATTTTTACTCCCGAGTCTTTATTAAATTTGTGGTTATTTTCATTTAGATGGATAGCGAAATTGCAATTTTGAGTCTTGTTAATGTATGCTCTTATATGTTCATTTAATCTTTGATTTACCGATCGTCCGGTTTTTCCCGTGTATTTTGCTTCACAGTCATTACATTTTAATTCGTGTACGCCGCTTTTTTGGAAAGGGTCTATTTTGTCTTTCGGTGAAGGGAAGTATGATGACAATGGTTTATCTATTTTGAATGCAGGGTTTAAACATAATTTTTTTAATTCTTTCCCGACTTTAGCGGATATTGAGCCGGTATTGATATGGTATCAAAATATATTTTTTAGGGGTAGCTTTATCATCTGTGGGTGTTTTGTATATATTATTCATAGTTTTTTTATGTTTTTGTTTTCTTAAAATATTATCGATTGTGGTTTTATTGTATCCTTTGTTGTTAGCTATAGTTCGAATTGTTTGTATTTCTTTGTTATAATTTCGTTCATTTAGGGGTATATTTAAAAGGCGGTATATCATGCTATGAAATGCTGCGAGTTTGTGTTTTAGTGGTCTCCTGGCATTGTTGTCTATAACTACATCTGTGTGTGTGGGTTTCCTATTTATATTAAATTCGTGTTGTTCATTGTTTATGGAGATTTCTATGTCTACAAAATTTAAAGTTTTATTGTTCTCTAACTCCAGTGTGAATTTAATTGAAGGGTGGATTTCGTTTAAGAAACTATTGATTTGCGTGTTCGTCCCAGACCATAGGCAAATTTTGTCATCAACATAGCGATACCAGTCTATGATGTGTTGAGCTAATTTTGAATGAAGGATTTTCCGTTCTAATTTGTCCATAAAAAGATCTGCCAGAAGGGGTGAAAGAGGGGACCCCGTAGGTAAGCTTCTTCCTGTTTATAGAATTCATTGTTGAATTGAAAGTAATTAAATTGTACGGTTCTTATATTGAATTTTACCGTCATTTATCTCATTTTACTTTTCTTTCTTTAACCGACTTCAAAAAGGAAGAGGTTCTAAATTGGACTGTATTTTTTTTTACTTCAAAAAATAGGAGATTCGCAACTCGTCAGTATTTTCTTTTTAATTTTATTTTTTACGTTTGTTACGCGATTACACCGTCAATTCAGAATCGATCTTATAATGATTTCAAGTCTAATTTTCCAATTTACATGAAGATAAGTCGAATGATAACCTCGATAAGGCGTTGTTCAGTTAGTCGAACTGTAGGTAAGTCGAAATATTTTTTAAGTCCTTGAATATCGACTTATCGATAGTTGAAAAATCTATAATACACTATTTAAACAAAAATACTCTCACCATTAAAAAATTAAAGATAAAAAGAAATTTTAGAAAAAACAAAACAATAACAATATTCAAGATACCTTCATGATCAGACATGAACTATACAGTAAAAAATAATATTTTAATTACTTCGAAATAGATAGAATTAAATGACAATCAAGGAAATTATCTATACTTATATACCTATTCACAATTTAGGATAAGTTATTTTTGGAGCTGGTGCCAGCCAAAACAAACTGAATTCGAAAAAATATATCACCGCCACACGGCTGCCTTGTACCGTTTGAAAGTTTGTAGCAAAGGCAGGATTAAAATGCCCTTTTTGGCTGGCACCGACTCCAAAAATAACTGATCATAAATTGTGAATAGGTATATAAGTATCGATAATTTCCTTGATTGTCATTTAATTCTCTCTATTTCGAAGTAATTAAAATATTATTTTTTACTTCTTAGTTCAAGATTATACATGAAGATTTAATCTCGACTTTTGTTTCGTTTAATGTCGATTTTTGTTTTGTTTTTTTTCTAAAAATTAACTTTTTTATTAATTTGGCATGTTGTATATATATTGTTCTCTTCAGCTCTCTCAAAAGTTTTATTTCCCTTACATATGGTTTGTTTTCCTTCAAAATATAATATTGACATCTTGCCCAAGACAGGAGGGCAGGAGAAGCAGACACGACCTGGAGCAGCTTAGCCCCCGGGTCGACAGGATATTGGACAGCCTGGCTGTATAAACAGGGGATATCTAGGGAGCTGGGGAGCTTGAGAGGAGGGAAGTAGTTCGTACGTCAACAATCAGTAGCGTTAGTCTCAGTTATGATGGGACAATATTTATTTTAATAATAGCCTTTAATATTTAATTGAATTACTTATTGCCCACATTTGTGGCAGATTGTAATAATTACTCAATAAAATAATTAAAAAAAAAAAAATATTTAATTGTAAGATTCAGTCGAGTCATAAGATGCTTAAAAAAAGGAGTCTATAACAAAAGGTCGAAAGTGAATGAAGCATATTGTATAATAGCATTGCCAATCGCGGCTTGGACCGCGCTCATAAGAAAAGATAATTTTAACTAATAGTCAAAGTATAACGTGATAATTGATAAAATCTTGTATTGTAGCATGCAATTAAGGATTATTTCCTAAAAGATAATTTAGCGCATAGCAGTAATTTTTAACCTGGTTAAAATAGCACTGATTAGATAGTTGCAGATTAAGTAAAACGATAATTAGATATCCAATATTTAATTTTTATCTATGAATTGGTAATCCAGATGGACGAAGCCTATTAAGATTGATGAGTCAATTGCAACTTCTATTGAGATTATTTTATTTGGAAACCAGTTTCAAATGCTAAACATTCATCTTCAGTTCTAAAACATACACAAATTTTTCAACACATCAGTACTATGTTACATGGATTATATATACTAAAGTTTTTTAAAAAGATAAAACAAGAAATCAAGCATAGGCACTCACCTTCGAGGTAACTAAAGCACTGAATTCGTGAGAAGTAGAAGGGGGGGAGGACAGGTAGGTCATGTTTTAGATTTACAATGGGGTTTCCCTCATGACGCATTGGGTTTTTCATATGGGAAACAAATTTAAAATGGGGCTAAAGGAATTCTTTACGTTTATTTAAGTAATAATAATTATCAACGTTAAGCATAACTATTACTAATTTCAGTTGTCCTTAATCCTAATTATATTATACCGTAGCGGAGCAGGGTATTTTCAGCTAGTTATTATATATTTCTTATTTTTGCATATTCATGAAAAAGTCAATCCATATATATGTACATATTTCAAGTTTTATTTCACATATAAATCCAGTCCCTAGTGATCACAAACGAAAAAATGGCTAGTCCTTAACACATCGTTCGATTTTTAAACCACTGGGAATCTACACGTTACAACACATTTTATTGTCAATTTCTATCTTTATGTAACACCTTATCTCTGCAACCTCTCTTGAATAACGTTAACCACCTATCGGTCAAATTTCAAACTTCACTGCGCGTCACATATTTATCGCTTTTATAACAACAATTTAATAGAAAACATTTTAATTTTATCACTGTTAAACCTTCCTTGAGCCATGAAAATGATGTAGTTAAAATTTTGTTCAGTAGTTTTAGCGGTTAGTAATTACGAGGGTGAATCAAATATAAACGGTAATTTTCAAAATTATATTTATTGAATAATATTATACAGAAACTATACCTTCAACATTTTTCAATGTAGTCTCCTGCATTATCTACACACTTCTGCCACCGATTTGGAAGCTTAAATATTCCCTGTTCATAAAAAGACTGAGGGCGAGTTTTTAACCATTCGCGCACGTGCTTTTTGACGTCTTCATTGTTTTCAAATCGTTTTCCTCCAAGTGATTCTTTCAGGGGTGCAAACAAAAAATAGTCACAAGGGGACAGGTCTGGACTGTAAGGAGGGTGTTCGAGAGTTTCCCAGCCCATTTCTTCCAATTTATCCCTTGTCAACAATGCGGTGTGAGGCCTTGCGTTGTCATGGAGAAGGATGACATCTCTAATGGGCACACCTCGTCTTTTGTTCCGGTAACTAGTTTTTGCTGACTGTAGCACCTGGCAGTAGTAAGCCGCATTCACTGTTCGTTGATCGTGAAGAAAATCAATGAGTAGAACTCCCCTTGAGTCAAAAAAAAATTGTTGCAAGAACTCTTCCGGCTGAGAGACGAGTTTTGGCTTTCACTGGGCAGCCTTCATCCTTCCTTCGCCACTCCTTACTTGCCATTTTCGATTCGGGGGTGTAATGGTGGACCCACGTCTTATCACATGTGACGATGCGCCTCAAAAAATCTTGGAGGAAAATGATTTGAAAACAATGAAGACGTCGAAAAGCACGTGCGCGAATGGTTAAAAACTCGCCCTCAGTCTTTTTATGAACAGGGAATAATCAAGCTTCCAAATCGGTGGCAGAAGTGTGTAGATAATGCAGGAGACTACATCGAAAAATGTTGAAGGTATAGTTTCTGTATAATATTATTCAAGAAATATAATTTTGAAAATTACCGTTTATATTTGATTCACCCTCGTACAAACATAAAATGGCTTGACCATTCATATAATAGTACAGGTAAAGTATAAAAGCTAATGTTTTTTGTTTTTTTTTTCGATTTTCGATATCTATAAGACAAAATACCTAGAAATTGATTCGTAAGTAGAAAACTTATAATTCTAACTAATAATTGAATCTGCAATCTATTTGTTGACAAAAATCTTGTTTTGTAGAAAACATGAAAAAAGGAAAAAAAGTAAGATAAAAAGATTTCATGCAACATCTGAAAAAATTGCTTTTCGAGTTCTGTCTCCCGATGTTACGACAATTATATACCTGACGCATCATTTATCAAGCCTTAATTTGATTGATCCGTCTATATTATCTCATGCATACGTCAATTTTGTTTGAAGAACAGTTCAAAAGAGACTCAATGTTGGACGAACATATCCCTGACACACGTATCCCTCTAAACACGCCTCAGGTAAGATACACATCGGCGATGGCTCAACACTTAATTGCAGAGGATCCCCTAGGATCAAAGAAGAAGTAAAGAGGATGGTGGATGAAGATAGGAGAGATATTAAAAGCGTGTAGGCCGCGTGGCGGGTGTAGAGGGAGGTAATGGAGCGTATAACAGATACACCCATCCTCCTACCCCATCCTCCTACCCCAACCCCTCTCTCACCAAACAATCTCCCAGCTAATACTTCACAACTAGTTATATATTCATCTCCAGGGGCTATGTATTATTTACTAAATCAAGGGGAGGTTATACTCATTATTACCGTCAATTTGGCCCAGTTTTCAACCGACTTCAAAAAGGAGGAGGTTCTCAACTCGTCTGTATTTTTTTTTTTTTTTTTGTGTGTGTGTATGTTACGCGATTACTCCGTCAATTCTGAATCAATTTTGATGATTCTTTTTTAGATCGGTAGGGAATACTTCAGAGGTGGTCCCATAAAAAATATTTTAAAATCAATGCAATACTTTTTATGAAAAATCCAAAAAACTGTTCATAAAATCACTTATTAACTGTTTTTTTGATTTTTCTTGAAAAGTGCTGCGTTGATTTCAAAATGTTTTTTATAGGACCACCTCTGAAGTATGACCTACCGATCTAAAAAAGAATCATCAAAATTGATTCAGAATTGACGGAGTAATCGCGTAACATACACATCATATGTTTTTTTTATAACCTTCTCAGTTTATGGTTAACTGTTATTAATTTTTACGAGTCGTGCTATGTAGTTTTTATGTGTGAAATTGTGTTCAGTAAAACCTTTCAAGAGGTATTTCTTTCTTTCTCATAAGTCGAACAAAATCTGCGGTTGGAAGTACATTACACTTAAATTTCACCTCAATGAGGCGATTTCAGATAGAAAACGTTAAAAATTGTGTAAATAAGTCGAACTGAAAATGGGGTTCAAAATAGAGAACTTCTAGGACCACCTCTATGAAATGAACTATTAGAAGTCATCGCCTCTATTACTCGAACACAAATTAAAAGAATTTCATGTGTAATTTATATTCCGGTTTCCCGTCACTGTTTAATTTTCCAGTTAATAGTTACACCAGTCACTTATTATTAGTTATTCACTGGAGTGAATAATTTCACAGTGGCTATTGTAAATTATTTCAATAAACGAAAAGTTAAAATTGATTTGCAAAGTGGAGAAATGAGAAAGAAGTTGGGCGTTTGTTGCTAGTGAATTCCGAATTCCGCGTAGTTCTCTTTCAAGCATCCTAAAGAATAAAGAAAAGGCCGCCACTGGTGGAAGTCGGTAATTCAACTTATAGGCACCCTCAAAAATAAAGCGCAGTTCAGTTGAAAGTTATATGATAAATTGGTACCAGGTATTTAATTTTCTGTATCAATGATTTTATATGTATGTACAAACAACATTCCCATTAATGAAAATTTAAGTAATGATTTCAACTACAATTTTGTGCTCAATTTTCCCATTTATATGCAGATAAGTGGAATAATATCATCGTTAATACTTTGTTCAGTAAGTCGAACTTATTTTTCAGAGTAGCTTGATGATCGAGAATTGACTGTTTAAACAAAAATACACTCACCACTAAAAAGTAAAAAATAAAAATAATTTTTAGAAAAAAAAAACAAAACCGACTTCAAGAATAAACCTACATATACAAACTTGAACTAAAAAATAAAAAATAATATTTTAATTGCTTCAAAACAAAAACCATTAAATGAAAATCAACGAAATTATCGACACTTATACACCTATTCACAATTTATAATCAGTTATTTCTGGAGTCGGTGCCAACCAAAACAAACAGAATTTGAAAAGAAATTGTAATCTTAAAGATCCTCCCACTGTTTTATCACCGCCACACCGCTGTCTCCGGCCCTTTGACTGTTTATTTATTGTAAAGACAGGATTAAACTTCCCACCGACTCCAAAGATAATTGGTCATAAATTGTAAATAGGTATATAAGTATCGATAATTTCGTTGATTTTCATTTAATGGTTTTTGGTTTGAAGCAATTAAAATATTATTTTTTATTTTTTAGTTCAAGTTTGTATATGTAGGTTTATTCTTGAAGTCGGTTTTGTTTTTTTTTCTAAAAATTATTTTTTTGCTTCACAACTAGGTAAATATTTGTTAGGATTGATGATTTATCCTATCCACTTCTATTGGAAATATACACCTGTTTTAAAATTAAAACCCCGTTTGAAACCAACCTAGGGTTTTGTTAAAATGACATGATAAATATTTCCATTAGTCACATCTTAAATTTGTTTTCAGTAGTTACAGAAAAACCGACTAGCTATAGGAAAAACCTAAAAGCCTGGCCCACTCAGTCTGCTTTAGGTCCTAATATGTTTCAGAAGCCTTGTCATTTTGCCTCCTTAGCTGAGTAGCTGAGGCTGAAATCAACTTTTTTTTTTTTTTTTTTTTTTGATAAAAAAAAATCATTGATCAAAATTCGATAGTAAACAGAAATTGTTAATAATAAGAATTCGGAATAACACACATTTTGGCAGAAATGTATTGGGAGGAATGATACGAGTTTTTATTGAGAAAAATGCTTTATAATAACGGTATTTATTTTATAGTTTAATTTTAAAGATTTTACCTCCATTAATTAATTCAATCAGAATCAAAAATAAGAAAGGAATACGAAAAGCAAATCTCAACTGTTGAATTATATATAAACTCCCCGTCAAAAGTATTGCAACACCCATAATTCTTGAGAGTTTTTTTGTTTTTACCTTAATCCATACTTGGTTTATATTCATATTAATATTATTTATAATTATGTGAGGCATTAAGGATTAGACTCATCAATGTTTTTCCCTGCTTATAAAAAACGATGGAATTTTAGATTTCCTTCAGTCCATGTTTATAATTCGTTTCCTTATTTACAAAAATGCCAAGACTAGTGGAAGCAGTAATTTAAGCCAAAGGGGGCAATATTTCTTAATAAATATAAATTAAAAATTTAAAAGTTAAAGTTGTTAAAAATGAAAATTTTAAAACGTAAGTTTTCTAACTTTTTGTTTATTGCAAGAAATATTGTAATTTATTTTAATAAAAATTGTTTATGTATAATTTAGGAATGTTTATTATATATTTCAGAACCTTTGTTTATTATTAAAAAAAAATAAGTTTTTAGAAAATTCAAATATCTCAAAGTGTTGCGATACTTTCCACTGTTTTATTTGGCTTAGAAGTATAAAAAACAAAACAAACATATATACATGCGTACAATACTTTTTAATAACAGTTTTATAATTTTTAGACAGACATACTTATATTGAAATTTTCTAATAATAACCGTGTGATTGGCTCAGAGTAAAATATAATAGAGCGCCCTGTACACAGTCAATTACTGGCACAAGCCCTATCTGATTTAATCACAATGAACAGTTCGAATGAGACCTAGTTTATCGAGATAATACTGACATAATCGAT
This sequence comes from Euschistus heros, assembly GCA_003667255.2. NCBI lineage: Eukaryota > Metazoa > Arthropoda > Insecta > Hemiptera > Pentatomidae > Euschistus > Euschistus heros. The sequence continues at coordinate 914,131 of RCWM02000373.1, read as the reverse complement.
ACAGAGTCAGATATAACCTTAAACAATTAGTAACCTCCCCCTCAGTAGATATTAAGTGTGAGAGAAGCGATAGGATCATTGACTGCGAACTGTAAACAAGAAGGGTAGGACCGAGTAGTCAGCAGCGAGCAGTGAGCCTAGCTAAGCCGACTCCTAACAAGCGCTACACAATGGCATTAGATATAATCTCAGATCGACTTCCAACAGGTGCCACAGTTTTGTTTCCCGATATGGCTACAAGAGGAGGGTTCGTCGATGAATAAAACATCCTCCCAGTTCCCACGGAAGGATCCCACGAACAGCGGCGGGGGGTCCTTGTGATCCTCTGGTGATCGCCCGCGGGGGTGGCCCCAGATGGCCTCGAGTGCGCCGATCTCTTCCTCAAAGGATATCCAAGGATATATCTCCAGGAGAGGCACAGATAATTTCAACATCTGTCATCGGAATGTTCAAATCTAATAGCACATCTGTATTTTTAAAACGCTTTTAATAACTTCACCCGTATGTACCGGAATCTTGCATCGTAATTTTCATCAATATCCAGCAATTTGACTAACTTGAAAATTAGTACACGTTTCAAGGACCAATGACATTCAATAATTACACAACAGTGTTCTCACTTAGCCTCGTTAAATTACAACAAAATGGGGGTCTGCCTAGCAAAATGTGAAATAATATGTTTTACGTTCTTATGTGGAAAAATGTTTGGAGGGACAAAAACTCAAACTTTTGGAACTTTTTTCAGATTTTAGAAAAGAACGTATAGAAAAATGTTTTCAATCGAAAAATATTTTATTTACAACGTTAAAATTTATTAAATTGTGCATCTAAAACATCCCTTAAGATGAATCTGATTTATAGCCTCAATCGATTGTCAAACATCAAAACATTTTGCCTTTTTTTTTTTTTTTTTTTTTTTTTTTTTTTTTTTTTTCAATTTAAATTTAAAACTGTACAATTATACACATCAAGTAAATAAGCTGATAACGATAACAATAACATGTCAAAGCTTGAAAAGAACTAGTGAACAGTAGCACTGTAATAAAAATTCTACACTAGAAGATCTCTAAGCCATCTTCTTTTCAGACACCTCGGAGGATTATCGGGTATGGAGTAGGAAGCAAGTTGAGAAAAATAATGGATTTGAGTGGTTATGGAGCTAACTCAGCAACATATGGAACATTAAGGTCTTTATGGATAAGTTTATTGGTGACAAGTAAGGGGCATTTAGGATTTTGAATTGTAAGGATTGGCTATGAGATGAATTGGATGGTTTAGTAGAGCCCGAAAGCTCAGATCCGTACGTCCAAATAGGTCTAATAACAGTCATGTAAATGAGTCTTTTGCAATTAATTGGGAGCTTTGAACGTTTGTTTAGTAAATGTTGCCTATTTTAAAAATTAGGTTTTGGTCATGTATAATGGCCCATAACGTAGAAATGGCTAATTCAATAAAAAAAAAAAAATCTATATGCTAAAAGTTGTAGATCATAACATTTTGTGCAATATAGGATTTTCAAAGTAAAAATTTGCCCATTCCTACTCTGAGATATGTAAAAAAAAAAAAAAAAAAAAAAAAAATGTTGGTTGATTTTGGATAAACTGTGTTAAAAATACCTTGAACTCAAAAAATTAAAAGGTCTGACTGCTGCAAATTGTTCACCATGCAATTGCTTAGTTAGGTTTGCTATAAAAGCGTGGTTTTCCAGTTTTTTAAAACTATATATTTGTTGTTTTTTTTTTATTTTAAAAATCAAAACTGCTCTAATACCCATACAGTATACCCATACATCAAATGCAATATTAATATTATGTTCATTTATAAATAAAAGTTTTGAAACTTAATTACTATGCCCTAGATTTTATTACAGCATGGTAGAGTGTAAGCTGTGTAAATTGAAAGATAAAAACAACTTCTACAACTTCAATAATTCATTTAAATATCAACTAATATTACACCTTACCATTCTAAATTTATTTTATTTGTATAAATGTGCATTATAATTATAGATACCTCTTTCAGTAAATATCGGCAGCTAATGGTAGTTCGTTTTCTTATATTAAAAAAAGCCTCAATAAACTAGGGCCCATGATTTTTTTTTCCCCCCCAAAGTTCTGAGTGATTGAGAATCAATCTTGGTTTAGTATCTCAGGAGATATCAATTTTTAATCTTTTAAAATATGAATTTTGGTCAAATGTTTTTAAATAAATGTCTTATATGATCCCTTATAAGCGGATTTTACTGGGATTTTTTTTTCTTTTAAAAATTATTTTGCCAAGAAAAGGGTTTAGAAAGGACATGATGCTTGATTATTTTTAATTACTTAAACTTATCATCACATCTGAATCTCAGTATTGTGAGATCAAAATCTAGATAGAAGAAGCACGAAATTTTATCTTTATTCATTTGTTATTTAACCATACGTTTTTGTAGATTTTTTTTTTCACGTAACGGCCTTAGAGACCACGCGAATATCATTCACTTCTTACTACTTCTCTCCTTCTTTCTCTCTTCCCACCTTTTCTTCATTCTTTCGAATTGCTCCTTCCTTCTTTCTTCGGTCCACGCTATTCCTTTTCTCGCATCTTTCCTTCCCACAAGAACCTTGATTACATTTAGTTTTTTCCTGTATTCATCCCTATCAAAACAGTCCTGGTCTGTTATTCCCAGTTTCCCAGTTTCCTCTTTTATCTGTTTGACATATCCCCCAGAACTCTTGTATCCTCTGATTTTATAGAAGATTTCTCTATTTAATCTTTCTGGGCCCATCCTCACCATATGCCCATAGAACTTTAATCTCCTTATTCTTATGTCTGTTTCCAGATCATTTATATCCTTGTAAATTTCTTTATTAGGTCTCAACCTAAAGCCTTCTTCTGTCTTCTTTGGTCCGTGAATTCTTCTAAGTATCCTTCTTTCTATGGCTAACAATTTCCTTAGGCTGGGATTTCCTTTAGGAAATTGCTGAAAAGGCAGGCTTACAAATATCGTTTGAGAAAACAGAATTCATGACTACCGACAGAAATTTTCAAAAGAAAATAGTAGAGACAAAGTACGGGAGCATTAAAGTCACAAATAAATTCAAGTACCTTGGGGAAATTATAAGTAGCAATGGGTCTGAGAAGGAAAGTGTAAAAGAAAAAATTAGCAAACTGGAAAACTAAGCTTCGCGACAAGCAATCTGTATAATAAGCCTTTCAATAAACGCTAAGTTAAGGCACTATAATACAGTCCTCAAACCGGTTATACTATATGGAATGGAAACATCTTCCCTCCCCAGCCTAAGGAAATTGTTTTTGTAGTTTATTGATTATTCCATTAATAATCAAGATATGATATATCTGTATAGTTTATATCACAAAACTAATAACTTCTATAGCATAATTATTTAGACATTTTTCTCAAAAACGATCTCCAAGACCTTTAGAAGTAGGTACATTAAACTCGAGGTAACCTTGCTATAATTATCTTTACTGATAGTGATAATGTTAGTCAGTTCACTGTAATCTACTTCAACAGGGGCCTTGGCTCTAGTGTCATTACTTAAGTAGTTCCGGCATTTCGTTAACCTCCAAACGAAAGGTTCAATGTTTATATTCCATCTTATATAATGCTATAACTATAAACTTATATATATACTAGCACCCCATCGCGACTTCGCCCGCTTCTCATAAGTAAAGAACTTGGGTACTCCTAAAATAATTTGTTTTATTGGTTTATCGATAAAAATCATGTATTGTAGCATTCATTATTTCTTCAAAGATATTTTCATGTATAGCAGTAATTTTTAACCGGTTAGAATTGCACTGATTAGGCGTTTGAAGATTATGTAAAAGCATAAATAGACATCCAATTTTAATTTTTTAATATATGAAAAAGAAATGAAAAATAAACTTTATTCTGGGACAGACTGTCCACTAAGAATAATTAATGTGCACAATAAAAAGGTACAATTGTCTGGCTGAGATTAGTTACAAATCATCACAACAGTATTACAAATTAAATCATGAGAAAAAAAAAAGAAGAGAGAAGAAACAAATAAAAAAAATTAAAATTAAGTAAAAAAAAAAATGATAATAACAAATATAAAACAATCAACGCATTCCCAGACGACCTGGCGATATTAACGAAGGATGAACAGGCTGCGGTCGACCAGCTGGAAGTACTCGAAGAACGTGCGGAAAAAGTAGGGTTACAAATTTCATTTGAGAAAACTAAACTCTTTTGTTCAAAAACAGAGATTATAAGCTTGAAAACAAAATATGGTAAAACCAACAAGGTCCCATACTTTAAGTACCTCGGAGAATTCATCGAACCGACAGGTATTGGAAAAATCTCACAGCAACATCGCCTACAAAAAATTAGGATTAAAGTTAACACAAAACCTCTACAACAAAAAATCAATGTCAAGAGGAACAAAAATTCGACACTACAATACGGTCGGAAAACCAACAATTCTCTACGCAAGTGAAACACTAACCCTTAACAGGAAACAACAACTTCAGGAAATCAAAAAAGAAGAGAGAAAGATCATAAGGAACATTCTAGGAGGAAGACATAGCCATGACGGTTACAGGTTACAAAAAATTAAAACAACGGAAAATTATTCAAACATTAAATTGATATTAAGAAAAGGAGAATGAAATTCTTCAGTCATCTCAGCCAACTACCAGAAAATCGACTGACGAAAAAAATAACTATGTAACTTCACTTAAGAATTTCTCACCATGGCTAGATGAAATACGAAAAGACCTCAAAAATACAAACATAAGACCAGCAAACATTTTAGAAAGAAACATCTTCAGACACAAAGTAGAATAATGGGAAGTTGTACCAGAGCAACCAAAACAAAAACAGTACGGACCAAAGTGGTCAGAAGAGCGTAAACAAGCCTTTTCTGGAAGAATGAAGTTCTAATGGAAGAATAGACATTGATTGAGTTAATTGCTTAACGTCTTCCATATCTGAGGAGAATTCGCGGAGAAAAAAAAATAAAAAAATAAAACAATCAACAGTCAAACTTTTAACACACTTATGTACATTTATTATAAATTATTTACATTTTTGTGGAATGTTTTCGTTTTTAAAAACATTATCAAAAAGCAAAGGATCGACATTTAGACTGGTTAATAAGATTTAGTCTGCAGAAATAATTTTATTGGTTTTGTCTGGTAGGATTTCAATTTCTAACCATAAAAGTATATGGATGGCAGTGTGGCAAAACTCGTTTCTGCTTTTTGACATTGCACATTTATTTATACAATTTTACTATTGTAAATTTTAACATTGCCAATCCTTCCTAGAACTATGAAAATAATGTAGCTATAAATTATAAAAAATGGAAAATAAAAATAAACGAACAAAAAACAACTGCAATAATTTTTACAAAAAGAAGGCCCAACATACCAAGACATATCAATCTAAAAAATATTCAAATCCCTTGGACTCAAACTGTTACCTAACTTGGTTTGGAACTAGATAAACGATTGACATTCACACCTCATATAAATAACAAACGCGACAAAGCCAAAAAACGTGCTATGGCTCCATATTTCAGAAGAAAATCCCCACTGTCGATCAAAAACAAAATCATTCTGTATAAATCAGTCATAAGACCATTACTGACGTACACCTCTCCCATATGGAGCTACACCTGTGATTCAAACTATAAAAAAATTGAAAGGGTGCAAAACCGATGCATGAAAATAATAAATGACTACTCCAGATACACAAAAATAACCGACATGCTACTCGAATCAGAATTTCAGACTATTAAACAATTTATTCACACACAGACCAGAAACTTTTTCAACTCCACAAACAATTCAGGAAATCCCATAATTCAAACAATAGGCAATTATAACAATAAATCCTTAAGAAGATATGTACACAAACGTACAAACCACATACTACTGTAACAATATTTTGCTAATAAGACATCCAAAAGTTATTGCCTTGGCTTGAAATTAAATTTATTGGAACACAAATTATATATAAGTTAATTATCCAAAATGTTGATTAACTTATTGTACAAAAAGTTAATAAATTATGCATTTTAGTTTAGTAAATATTAGTATGTAGGTATTTGCTTTTATCAATCTCTTTTTTTGTTCTAATTTTGTAGGTTTTTTAGTATTTTTCCTACTGTTAAAATAAATGCATTCCAAATTATACCCATTTTAGCTAAGCTCAGCTGTCAATGTAGAGTAAATTGTTTTATACCAAAATATGTAACAATGTTTAATGTGCAATTGTAAACTGTTTAATCATTTGAATAAAACTTTTATTTATTATTATTATGTAGTTAAAATTTGGTACCGATAGGTCCAGTAGTTATACCGATGTAAACTCAATTCCAGAATGGCGCTGACTACATATCGCTCGATTTTCAAATTTGATTGTGATTCACATGTTGCTCCACATATTTTAAATATTAGTTAATACTTTAATTCAAAAGAAGTAAATTTTATTATCAACTTCAAGCTTTTTATAAAACCGTACTTTTTTAACCTTTTATATATGGCGTTCGCCACCTATTGGTTAATTTTTCCAACTTCAAAGATATCCACATACTATAACTTTTTAAATAACAAATTAATTGGAAATCAGTAGATTTTATTATTGCTACACCTTGTTGGAACTTTAAAGATGATGTGGTTAAAATTTGGTACAGACTGGGTCAGTTGTTTTCGCGGTTTGTGGTCACAAACGAAAAATGACTTGCCTCTTATATAATAGTGTAGACATGAGTATCTCTTAGTGTAAAAAAAAAATTGGGTTAAACTAGATCAAACATGTAGCTAAATGCCGCAAATCTCATCTTTCTATTCCAATCCGTTGCTGATATACGAAATATCAAAAACTTCTTAGAGGAAATCACGTTTTTTCCCATAAAAACTGTAATATCTCCATTTCGTTTAAATATTTTTCAAATTTCGGCCACATTTTCGGATTTAGCATTAAATTTCCTATAAGAATAGAGTACACGTAACCTTGAATTTTACAAACTTGGTATCTAAAGAACAGCTTGATCTTCACCTTATTTGGGGAAATCACAATGTCTTATTTACTTCAACGCTCACCGTTTTTCGTAAAAACTATCCACAAAACGTCAAATCTTACAAAAACTTGCAAATTTAATCAGCTTTCGAATGATATGTTAAATGTAATGATTTTGTTTCAATTTCATGGAGATATTTACTTTTGAAACCGAAAATACATGGTGTTCTCATTTTGTATACAAATCAGTTACTTGGGTAAATAAAACATTATGACAGTCCCTTAATGGAAATGTGCATTTTAAACATAAAAAACTCTTCATTGGAATAAAAAACAAAAAAAAAAAAATTATTGTTTAATAGAAAATAAAGGAAAACTGTCAATAAAGCGACACCAGATCAGAGGATCTTATGTTATTACATTTATATATTTATTATTATTATTTAGGATTTATTTTATTTGTTTTTCAATGTGAGGTTTAAAACTCAATGATAATGAACATAGACCTCAATTTCTACCATTCTAGGTGGAGTATTGTTGGTATATTCATATTTGTATCGCTGTCGAATAGTGTTGAAAAATCAATGTTTGCCCAAAAGATTGAATGATGAAATTACTAAGATTTGTTACAAAATATCCTACCCCAACTTCATCACTATATTCCACCTAAAGTTTGGCAAAATATGATTTTCCAACACCAAGAAGCTCCTCCATATTATTCGAAAGCAATACAAATATAAACCAACGTTTTATATGGATGGGTAGAAATGCCATCCCCTGTAAAAATAGACTCATCTGCCCATAAAATTCACTTCAAAAAGTAATATTCTTAGGCACAATCTGCATTCAGAAGCTAACTGCAAAATTAAGGTCTATGTTCATTATCACTGGATTTTAAACATTACATTTAAAAACTAATAAAATAAATCCTAAATGATAATAATAAATAAATAAATGTAATAACATAAGATCCTCTGATCTGGTGTCGCTTTATTGACATATTTTTCCTTTATTTTCTATTAAACAATCATTTTTTTCTTTGCTTTTTATTCCAATGAAGAGTTTTTTATGTTTAAAATGCACATTTCCATTAAGGGACTGTCATAATGTTTTATTTACCCAAGTAACTGATTTGTATACAAAATGAGAACACCATGTTTTTTCGGTTTCAAAAGTAAATATCTCCAAATGAAATTGAAACAAAATCATTACGTTTAACATATCATTCGAAAGCTGATTAAATTTGCAAGTTTTTGTAAGATTTGACGTTTTGTGGATAGTTTTTACGAAAAACGGTGAGCGTTGAAGTAAATAAGACATTGTGGCTTCCCAAATAAGGTGAAGATCGAGTTGTTCTTTAGATACCAAGTTTGTAAAATTCAAGGTTACGTGTACTCTATTCTTATAGGAAATTTAATGCTAAATCCGAAAATGTGGCCAAAATTTGAACAATTTTTAAACAAAATGGAGATATTACAGTTTTTATGGGAAAAACGTGATTTCCTCTAAGAAGTCTTTGATATTTCGTATATCAGCAACGGATTGGAATAGAAAGATGAGATTTGCGGCATTTAGCTACATTTTTGATCTAGTTTAACCCAATTTTCTTTAATTTACACTAAGAGATACTCACCCTGTATATCGAAAACCAAATAAATAATTTTTTTTTACTTTAAAACTTTTATTTGCAATTGTAATACTCTATTACAAGTGCAAATGTAATATAATATGCAATAATGATGGCATAGATTGGCATGAGGGAGACAGCATACTCCTCACCTTCAGCCAATTAAGGTAGTTACTCAAGTTGATCTCTCATCAAATAAAAAAATGAAACAAGTAAATAAGCAAAAAAATGTTTTTCATAGTCAACGATTATATAAGAAGGCGATGAAAAATGAAAAAAAAAATCATTCTGAATTTATTGCCCCTTAAAAATAATTATTTCTATTTGCCATTATTATGAACAGCAATAAATTAAACTTATAATACTAGTGATATAAGAATTTTTTGAAAGAAAAAATAATTATGAGATAGTCAACTTTTTTTTTTTTTAATTAAGTATAAAACAAAGAAACAACAAAATAAACTGAATTTCGCTACTAGAAACATCTACAACAAGAAAAAAAATGTATAATGCAAAAATAAGACACTACAGTACGATATTAAGACCAGTAATACTGTATGGTATGGAAACAGTCAGCCTGGAGAAAGTCCTGAAGATTGAGAGGAAAATTCTGAGGAGGATTCACGGACTCGAAATAACGCAAGAGGATTTAGGCGGAACTCCAACAAAGAAATATACAAGAATTAGGATAACCTGGAAACATCAGGACCAGGAAGCTGAGGTTCTTTGGGCATATATGGTCACAATAAACAACAGATTAACAAGAAAATTTCGCTAGTGTCTGCATCTATAAAAGTCTGGGGAAGTATGTAAAACAAATAAAAGAGGAAATAGGCAGGCTAAAAATCACAGATACAGACTGCTTGGATAGAAATCTTTTTTGGGGGAAAAAACTAAATGATGTTCAGGTTCTAGTGGAGAAGAGGGAGAAAATGGACTAAGGAAGCGTGTGAAGAATGATAATTGATGTTAGCCCTTGCTGGCTTTCGTGTAATAAAAAAAATAATAAAATAAATAAAATTATTTATGCAGTGCAGAATACTAAAAAAAAAACATTAAAAATTGATAAGTGCCTAATACACCGCTTACACCAGATTTACCAGTAGGTTTTTTGAAGCTTTTTAGCCATTTTCCTGGACCGGTAAAGTCTTGTATTCCTGTGTAAAGTGTCCCAGATATTTAACCGAACTTACATTTGTACATTTGTCCAATTTAAGTTTGAAGCCTTATTTCTGTAAAACTAGTAGCAACTGCTCAACATGATGAATATGTTCCTGCCATTTCTTTGAAAATACTAAGATATCATCAATATAATTTATGGTGTTCATCCAAATCATTGCATCTTAAGAAGTTTGAGAGAGTCCGTTGGAAAATCGCAGGAGCATTTTTAAATAAAAAGGGTAAGACTTTGAACATGAACTTTCCAAACTTAGAGATAAATAAAGTTTTTTTTCGATCTTCCTTTTTTAATGCAATAGACCAGAGTGCGGAATTCACATCAAGAACTGAAAAATATTAGCAGTTATATAAACTGCGCAAAAATGAATAAGGATATTGATAATTTTGTGTTATTTACTTTGCCTACCATTTTTCTATTATTTTTATTATAAACTGCATTAATATTCATTAGAAAATATTATGTTTTTTGCTGAAATAGAATACAACTAAGGGGTTTTAAAAAATAACAAAAATAAAACGTTTTAGTTGCATAATTTTTATTATTGAACAGATTAGTTTTTGAAAACAATTAATATCTTGTATAGTGTCCTCTGTTAGCCGAAACCTGTTTTCACCTATTAGGCATACTATTAATAATGTTGTCACTGGTTTCTTGAGGAATTTCACCCCAGAGATCTTGCAATGCTGCACTCAGTTGAAGGTCAATTAGCGGCGGATGATGATTAGAAAGCCTTCTCTGTAACGCGCCCCACATGTGCTCAATAGGATTGAGGTCTGGAGACAATGGGGGAAGGGGCAGGCGGGAAATTACCAGGTTTTCTAAAACTTTATGAACAACTAATCCTCTATGAGGTCGAGCGTTTTCATCCAGAAATCGAAAATCTCTCCCCCAATGAGATCCCTAGTTGGAGGAAGGTATTCCTCAATAATTTCATGTGCATATCGAGCAGCTGTGAGGTTGGTTCGTCCTCCCGTGTAAATGCCAGCCCAGACCATTACACCACCTCCTCCAAACTGCACTGAAGGCACAATAAACTGGGGCATTGTTCGCATTCCTGTTCTCTGTAGACTCTTCTGCGTCTGCTGTCACTAGACAGACAAAAACGCGACTCGTCGGTAAACATCACAGCATTCCAATTTGTGTCCTCTTCTAGTCGCTCGCTGCACCACATTCTTCTGAGCTGCTGGTGGCGAGCTGTTGCTAAAGATCGTCTCAAAGGAACATATGATGTAAGGCCAACTTCCCACAAATCGTTTGGGTCGATAAAAGTCTAGGTAAAACACCTTCAACTTCATTGAAGATCTGGCGTTCACTATGAAAAGTGTTTCTCCTGACAGTGATAACAATATTTCTATCCTCTCTTTCAGTTGTAATACGTTGCGATCCACTGCCCGGCCTTCTATTGGCACTCCCAGTCTATCGGAGTCGAGCTAAAGCCCGGGAGACGAAATTATGGAAAACGTCAACTGCTTATGCAATATCAACCTTTCGGTGACCTCGATTACGCATTCTCACTATAATTTCGCGAAATTCGGGTTCACGATGATGTCTTTCCATGTTTATTGAAAGTACTACTGGATTAAAATACGAGAAAAGCGGTTTATTTACAAAATGATAAATCTTCATGTTTACTATGTACTATGTGTGCTGTTTATTTACAAAATGATAAATCTTCATGTTTACTATTCTTAAGAAAACTTGTTATAAATAAAAGGATTAAAAATTGTTTTGACTTTGGTTTGTATTTTCTATTTTGTTGTACCCAACTAATATTGAATATATTGGCTAATTTAATTTAAATGACCGGATAAGGGATAAATAAGGCATATCCCTATTCATTTTTGCGCAATTTATTTTGTCAATCACATCATTCAATATCGGATACGGATAGCATTCAAGAATAACTAATTTATTTAATCTATGGAAATCGATGCTATGCATAACGTAACCATCAGCATGAAAAAGACTCAGGTTATAGAAGGCTTAGAATATATCAATGAAAATTAACTCATACAATTTATATTATAACAACTTAACAAAAAAAAGACTCAAAGGGACTACAGCAGTCTATCATTTCAACAGTATTACTCTGAGCGCGGACACTGAGCTTAGTGTAATGACAAGATCCTCCGGAAGTTTCCAGCCGATCTAACACTCCCACAGAGGACACTGCTCGACTGTCGCAGGCAGGCTTAACTTAACTCGAAGCCACCGGAGTGAGAGTGGACAATATCGGAGAGCTTAGGCCGGAGTCGATTGGCCCTACGTGGGAACTGGGGCCAGGTGAGGGGGAGGGGCAGGTGGCTGGGGGGGCACGTGTCGGCAGTTAGCTGCCCCGCTGCTATAGTACTATATACCTGTGTATGCGAGGGTGTATTCAGCCTTTAGTGGCTGTCCTTCCGTATTATGACGTAATTGACCTATGAAAGTTAGCCTATACTTGATTTATATAATAGGGCGTTTAAAAAAAAAAGAAGACCGTTTTATCAAATTCCAGAGTTCGAAAGTCTGTAAATATCTTAATGCTATTTATTATTGTAGCGTTGTTACTTTGATATTTAGCAGGTGATTCTTACCTCTTTGGATCACCTGGGAAATAAAAGCATGGATTTTTTATATAGGTTTAGGTTACAGCGCATGTGATAAAAAACTATTATTAGTGAAGCGGACTTTTACCACGTTATACGCCAAGAGGACTAGACGGGAAGAAACCACTTCACAAGAAGGTTCTATTAATCATAATACATTATTTTATATTTAGTAATTGAAGCTTGCTGGCAATAAAGTTGTTTATCTTACAATATACATTGTTTCTATTTTTTTCTCCACTACATTTGGTGGCAGCGGTGGGATGTCCCAAGATAGTTTGGAAGACACGTTCAGTATGGAGGAATTGATGAAGCAAGTAGAACAACTTAGGGCAAAGCAAGCTTCAATGGAAGCCTTAGTAAATAGGCCCAGCATATACGCTGATAACACCGCCATGTCTCGATATTTTGTAGACTTTTGTCGGGAAATAGGCGAGTGGAGAGGAGACGCGACTGACGAGATGTCCGCAAACAGTTATATAGAACGCCTGGAATTGGTCGCGAGTCAGGCTGGCTGGGACGATCGGTTTAAAATTAACTTACTGAGGTTAAGGCTAAGGGGTGAGGCTGAAAGGTTTGCTAATAACAATTCAAACTTTTTCTCATCATTAAACTGGGAAGACACTAAATCGGCATTTCTGTCCCGCTTTTCCAAAGAGGCTAACATTGTTTGCCAACTTCAAGAGCTTTTAGCATTAAATAAAGGTCCCGGGGAATCATATCGCTCGTTCGCTGATAAATGCATAACAATAGGACGTGCAGCCACTATCCGGTGCCCGACCAGAGAGCAGCAAAAGGGTGCGGACGCAGCGATGGAGCGTGTCACCCTCGGGGTCTTCATTAACAGTCTGGAGCCGAACGTGAGAGGTATTGTAGCTGCGCTTGAGGAGAGCTCCATTGACAAAGTTCTCGCTATTGTTGATAGAGTGGAGCAATTGAAACCTTCGGTGAAATTCGGAAATGTAGATGCAGTGGCAACCCGGCCCTCTTATGGAAAAATGAATGTGGAGAGGGAGACATTAAACGAAAATGCGAGTAGTGATTTTGCTGTAGATGCCGAGGGAAACTATAGACACAGGGAAGGTTTTAAATCAAGGAAGCCCATTCATGGCTCGAAATCAAGATCAGTCACGTGTCGCTCGTGTGGTGGTGTAGGACATATTCTCGCGGAGTGCCCCTCCGTAAGGTGTTACAGGTGTGGTCGTCGCAGACATGTGCAGAGCAAATGCCTATGGAACCGGCCCCAAGATGAACGTGAGGAAGAAATCGATCGTACCCGACTCAAGTCAGACCCAAAAGCTCAGGGCCTCAACTAACCCCCGATCTGAGTGCCCGAGAAAAAGGGGGGATGGTAGGAATAGCCATGGGAAGAGCTAGAGAAAAATAAGAGGGTATATTTAGAGGTTATGTTTAACGGCATCAGGAAAACAATGCTAGTATATACAGGGGCGGACGTGACGCTATTAAAAGAGCCAATTAATGGTGTTGAGTTGGACAGAAGTGCACCCGCAACGATTACTGGTGTAACTGGGGAAAGGCATAGCATTAAGGGCGTTCAGAATCTTTCATTGGTCATTGATAAAGTTCAGGTGGTTCATTGTGTCTGGGTTGCTGATGTGAATTTGACTGATATAGATGGCATCTTAGGCATGGATGTATTGAAGAAAATGAGTGCACTCGTGGACACAAGAACTGGCCAAGTGACGGTGGGTCTTGTGGTGGGAGATAATGATAAACCTAGCTGAAGGGATTGGTGACTATGTGTGCCTGACTGAAACCTCAATAGGTGGAATTCCCTTTCGAGCAGGAGATCGGGTGAATTTCACTTCGGGAGGAGACTCATGTGGGTCTGTATTCGGGGTTTCCGCGGGAAGGAGCACAGAATTGAGGGCCTGTGCTCGGAATGTCGGGGAGGTGAAGGTCTGTAAGGGAGTCTCCATTCCAGCTTGGAGCGAATCGCTGATACCCTGTCGGATAAATGTAGTTGGAAGAGAAGAACTTCTCGTTGAGCCAGTCGAGGTCCGTAGCGATGGGGTTAGGATAGCCAGGACGGTAACTACGAACCGTAATAGAAACGTATGGGTTAAAGCAGTTAATATGAGTAGCTCTACTGCCTTCTTAAGCAAACGAACGGTAGTCGGTCAGGCCTACCCTGTGCATTATGAATCGGATCATACGAATTCCCAGAGCTTTGTGAACAAAGAAGTAAGTAAAGAAAAACTAATCGGAAATATCGAGGCTAAGCTCAGTCATTTACCCGAGGACGTAAAGAGCAAGGTCGCGGACCTGTTATGGAAGTACGATAGGCTGATGAGGGACACGGAGGACGGGGGGCTTCATTGTGCGGGGGAAGTCGAACATGCCATCCCCACAGGAACCGCAAATCCAATTGCAAAACGCCCTTACCGGATACCATACCATCTACGAGGGGAAGTAAAGAAACAGATCGACGAGATGCTGAAGAAAGGAGTGATAGTCCCGTCATCCTCTCCATGGGCAGCTCCGGTGGTACTGGTCAAGAAGAAATCGTCTCCAGGCGACCCTCCCAAGTACAGGTTCTGTACCGATTTCAGAGCCCTCAACTCTATCACGAGAGCCGACAGTTACCCCTTGCCAAATATAACTGAGACATTGGACAGGCTTGGACAGTCTAAGTGGTTCACGACTCTAGACCTGGAGAGCGGATACCATCAGATACCTATAAAGAAAGATGATCGCGAAAAAAAAAAACGGCTTTCACTACACCTGATGGACACTATGAGTATGTCAGAATGGCGTTCGGGTTATGCGGAGCCCCAGCAACGTTCCAAAGGTTTATGGACAGGGTACTGGCGGGAATTATCGGCATCCTTTGCTTCGTATACTTGGATGATGTGGTAATATTTGGGGAAAGCCTCGAACAACATTTAGCTCGACTGGAGGAGGTACTTCGGAGATTAGTAGAAGCAGGGATGAAAATAAATCTTGCGAAATGCACTTTCCTGAGGGAAGAAGTAATTTATCTGGGACACCTTGTTACGCGTTCAGGAGTAAAACCAGATCCTCAAAAGATTTTAGCGATAAGAGATTATCCCATGCCAAAGAACGTGAAAGAAATCCGTGCGTTTTTGGGGTTAGCCGGTTACTATCGTAGATTTATCAGAAATTTCGCCCTAACAGAACTTACAAAGAGTGAAGTGCATTTTGAATGGACCCCTGCTCGACAAGAAGCATTTCAGAAGCTTAAGATGGCACTAGAGAATGAGCCAGTGTTAGTATATCCTAACTTCCATGAGCCATTTATTCTTACGACGGATGCTTCGGGTGTTGCTTTGGGGGCCGTACTCTCCCAAGTACTTAATGGCCAAGAGCATCCTGTAGCCTTCGCCTCCAGACAGCTCACGGAGGCTGAAACTCGGTACTCGACTGTAGAAAGGGAGCTTCTAGCCGTCGTTTGGGCAACAGGGTACTTTCGATGTTACCTATACGGTAGGCCCTTCAGAGTAATAACTGATCATGCGCCATTAAAATGGTCACTTGATGTAAGGGACCCGTCTTCAAGACTCGCGCGTTGGCAGATGAAACTGGCTGAGTTTTCCTATACCATCGAGTACAAACCGGGTAAGTCAAACTTAACGCTGATGCCCTCAGTCGTGCCGTACGATGTGTTGATCAGAACCGAGGATGCGTAGATCTCACAAGGGAAATTGTAAGGAGGGTACAAGATGAAGACGATAATCTCATGAAGTTGAAAATTACTAACCCTGATGAGTATAAGGAAGATGCGGATGGATTGATGTATAAAGTG
Organism: Euschistus heros; assembly: GCA_003667255.2. Taxonomy (NCBI): domain Eukaryota; kingdom Metazoa; phylum Arthropoda; class Insecta; order Hemiptera; family Pentatomidae; genus Euschistus; species Euschistus heros. The sequence goes on along the minus strand of RCWM02000373.1, from coordinate 897,949 downwards.
GATGGTAAAAAGTGGCGTTTGGTTGTGCCTAAAGAACTTGTAGCACGGGTGCTGAGGAGAGTACACGACCATCCATTTGCTGGTCACTGCGGAATAAACCGTAGTATTTGTAGGGCAGAGGAGCAATTTTACTGGAAAAACGCTACGAGAAGATGTCACGAAACATGTGCGAAATTGTCTGAAGTGTGCGACATTGAAAAACCCAGCAAAAGCACCAATTGAGGAGCCATATTTATCCTCAAGACCTGGTGAGATTGTAGCCATGGATGTGGTCGGTCCCTTGCCCTTAACTCGTAGTGGAAAAAGATATATTCTTAGTTTTGTGGACCATTTTACTCGGTACGCGGAAGCTGAGGCTATAAGCGAAATTTCGAGCCAGACTATAGCCAAGATTTTAACAGAGCGCTACATAACTCGTCATGGTGCACCAGAAATACTCCTGACGGATAGAGGAACGAATTTTGTATCTTCTATGTTTTTACATGTCTGCAAACGTTTGGGTATCCACAAAATACAAACCACCGCATATAGACCACAAGCCAACGGGAGGATTGAGAGACTGCACAAAACATTAATTACGAATATGACTCAATACGTCAATAGATCTGGCTCTAATTGGGATGAGATGTTACCTTTTGCTTTGGCAGCTTACAGATCGGCAGAGCACACAGCAACGGGATTCTCTCCAAATTTCATGACGTTCGGACGAAACGTAGAGATCCCATTTGATTTTATCTCCAATCCACGTCACGAGGAATCGAACACGGGGGGTACCTATCTGGAGAGCTTATTATGTAAGCTGAAGGAAGTACACGGTATGGCATTCGAAAATTCCTGGGCAGCCGAATCGCGTAACAGGACAAAGAAAAATAAATACAGAAAGCGTCGGGAGCTAGCAGCAGGAGACAGCGTGTTTCTGCGAAACGAAGTACCCCCCGTAGGTAATAGGAAATTTTGGAAACCGTGGAATGGTCCTTACAAGATATTATCTAGGCAAGGCCCTGTTAATTATGTAGTGGAGATTCGGCCAGGTGTCACGGACACCTTTCATATTGACCGGCTGAAGAAAGTGTCAGCAGTAGACCTGGAGATCTCGGGGACTTTAGAGAGGATAGACACACCTGATGAAGAATCGCAGACTGATAGGGGCAGAGACGATAGAGCGAACAACTACGTCTTCGAGCCAGGGGGACTCAGTTTATGCGGTGTTCCGATCCAATTCCACCCGGAATTTCAGCTTCCGCAGGAGGATGAGGAAGAAGACGAGGACGTTGGAGCGGAAGATTCAGAAGACTACGAGGACGCAGAAGAGGAAGGTGCACTCGAGGTTAGGACGCCGGAAGAACCCGAAGCGCACGCTGATGCTCGTTGCTATCCTGAGCGGGTGAGAAGGCCGCCAGACAGGTATATCCCGGGATGACAAGTCAGGAGTCTTGTCTTCTGTAAGGGGGGAGGAATTGTAGCGTTGTTACTTTGATATTTAGCAGGTGATTCTTACCTCTTTGGATCACCTGGGAAATAAAAGCATGGATTTTTTGATATAGGTTTAGGTTACAGCGCATGTGCTAAAAACTATTATTAGTGAAGCGGACTTTTACCACGTTATACGCCAAGAGGACTAGACGGGAAGAAACCACTTCACAAGAAGGTTCTATTAATCATAATACATTATTTTATATTTAGTAATTGAAGCTTGCTGGTAATAAAGTTGTTTATCTTACAATATACATTGTTTCTATTTTTTCTCCACTACAATTATTTACCAATACTTAATAATCACTTTAGAGCATTCTCTAAGCTTGTTTACTAACACTGGACTTTAAAAAAAAAAAAAAAAAAGCCTCAGTTCAGTTATTTATTTCAAAGGAGAAACATGACAGTGTCCTACGAAATTCTCGTAATTTTAAGACGTTACTGGGAAAAAATTCACAGCCGCTGAAGCAACTCGTGAAATTATTAAATATGAAGGGGAAGGTGTCCTTAAAAAAGCGCATCACGCGGTGTTGGTTTGAAAAATTTAGAAGTAGAGATACGACCTTGGAAAGGAAGAAGGGCTCCGGGCGGCCATTAATGGATATTGATGAGGTTCTGAAGGAAGCTGTTTAGTTAAATTTGTCCACAAGTACTCGCGAACTTGCCAGGGAGTGTGGTGTGTCGAAAGATACTGTTAGTCGCCATCTTCTCTCCATGGGGAAGGTGAAAAAGACCTGTAGACTGGTCCCTCACGAACTTACTCCTCAAAAATCAGCAGTCGAACCAAAGAAAAGTTTAGAGAACTTCATGAGTTTGAACGCCTGCCTCATCCACCATATAGTCCAGACCTCGCACCTTCGGATTACCACTTGTTTCGATCCATGGCCCATTTTCTTCATTGGAAAAACTTTGATAGTTTTGCGGAAGTTGAAAATGCTGTCCAAGAGTTCTTTGACAGCCATCCCAAGGAATGGTATCAGCGTGGCATCGAGCAATTGGCTAGCAGATGGGTAATGACGGTAGATAACCATGGTTATATTCTCAATAGTCTATTTGATAGAATTTAAATATAGGTATGATAATCATATTGGTATTAGACATTTACAGATTAAAAAAGCGATAAAATTTTTCTATTATTAAAAACATTTTATTTTTATTTAAGGTGCTTAGTCCGAATTTGAACTTTTAGAAGAAGTTGAATATTCTGAACAGCCAAAATAAAAGCTAATATAATTTTTTTTTTTTTATAAATGAACAAATAAATTTTTTAAAGAATAAAAAACACAAGGAAAAATAAACTATATTTAATTTCCAACTATAAAGGTACTAATGTGCATTTAAACTAATATTACAAGGTAGTCTAATGAAGAAAATAAAAAGGAAGTGTTTTATGGATAGATTTTTGAATTTTATTTGGTGCTGATTCCGAATTTTAAATTTTTCATCACGAATAAAAGTAATTTTTTTTTTAATGGAAAAGAATTGTAATTTTCCGGTGACCTAGTTGGACAAAAGCGAGACGTTTTAGACGAGTGCAAGGGCGTTACGCGTAGTTTGGTAATTTGATATTAGGAGAGTAGGAACTGTTAAGAGCTCAACTCTTGTTATACTAAATAACATTAGCTCCATAATGAGTGAGCTCCTTTTGACTTTGTTTCTCCTAATGTGTAATAAAAAAATTTAGCCTGGATTTGACCGATCTTGCTCGATCCCTCTTGGCTTTTGTGTATAAAAAATTACTCTCCTATAGGAATAAACAATACAATCATTTAGGTAAGCGGAAAAATATTAAGATCATTAGGGCACAGACGGCCAGGAGGATTAAGCTATTAAATTTGAAAATATATCTCCTACTGAAAACTAAATCACAGATGAACGAAAAAAAAAATAATAATAAATTATTGTCGGTAAGATTGTCAATTCCGCTTTGCAAATTTTAGCAAATTCTATAACATTAAATGCAAACAAAATGTGATTTTGATGCACATGCGTAAGCATTTTTTGGACTAGAATCACGAATGTGTTTTGTCAAAACCTCATCCAAGCAGAATTTGCGTATTCGGGTTTTTACATTAGACACGGAATTTCAATTTAAACCGAAACCTGCAAAAAAACCTAAAACGAAAAATGCAGATAGCGGAATTGGTAATCTAACCGACGATATGAGCATTGATGGTCAAGAGGGCAATCCCTAAAACATGTTCCATGTTATTCTTTCTTTAACCGACTGGCTAAAGGGGGCCAGTTTTTATTTATTTTTGTCAAACCAATAATTACTTATGCGCCTTTAAGTTAAATATCTGAAATCATGGCAAATAATGGACAACTGTTCATTTCTCTGGCCCCTAACATGCAGTGGACCTGGGGTCACCTGTGGTGTAGTGGTTAGCATAGCAACCTACTAAACCCAAGATCGCAGGTTCGCAGCACGGCAGATGACCTTAGGATTTTTTAAAGGGAGTAAAAAATCCTTAGCTATGCCGTCCTTCGGAAGGGACGTAATATGGGGGTCCCGAGCCTGTGCGATGTCAGGTACTCGTTAAAGATCCTTATCCTAATTATATCTGGATAGCCAAAATTCAGGACTCCCACCGTAGCATCGTCCGATTAGCCATAGCAGCATAAAGTGACGTTAAACGAAATAAACAAGCAAACATGCAGTGGACCTGAAATATCGCTTTGAAACCTATAGGAGATATCTCACTGGAAATTTAATGTTGCTTCCTATATTCTATTCCGTAACCTCAACTGATCTTTCTGATATTTTATTTTTTATTGTTACGAACATTACTGAAAATAATTCCTACCACTGTTCTACTATTCACAGGTTCATTCATAGTCCAGTTACAAAGTAGTCGAAAACATCTTTTCTTAGTAGAATATCTGAAATGTAGTAGAAATATGGTGTATAAGTAAATAAACTAATACATATAATAAGTTTCATCCACATTTATCCTATATTATAAATACCCTATCATCCAACATACATTATAATTCAAAATAATATATGAACAGCTGATATATAACACCTGATGCACCTGATATATCTCCTGCTATCGATAACATTTTTTGGGTTCGAAAGCTTTGTTTGCTTCGATAAATTTTTTCATGACGCTCATTGAGTTTCGATGACGACTCTTCTTCAACGTCAAGGCCCCGACTCATGATGAAAATTAAAATTAATTCAATTTTGGTGGAAGTATTTATCTTTTAGTGCTATCGTCCTTATAAATCGATTATGTACATTACCGATAATTTTGAATATTGCAAGAAGCAGATTTTATAAAAGTTTGTGTATGCAATATAGTTTTTCTTATCAAGCTAGCAAACGATTTAAATTGTTATCGCATATGTTTTAAGTGTATAAAAAAAAATTATAATGAAATTTTACGAGTTCTTAACAAATTAAATGAAATTTGTTAGAGAGAAACATGCTTTATTAATACAAAAACATATTGCTGCCCAAGGTTATTGGGTTGCTACATACACAGCATACCAATCTGTCTAATTAAAGATAGCTATAAAACAACAATTCATAATTTGGGTACAATTCCAAGATATAATTTCTATTACTTTTTTTATATTTATTTTTTTAAATCTTATTTAGTTTAGTTTTTTCTGTTTTCATTTGAACATTCACAAATAATTACATTTTACTATCCGTGTGGTGATCCTAACTACAATCAAAAGCGAAACAAAAGAAAACTATCGATTTATTTAACTAAAGCTGAAAAAGCACTAAGCTAATATAGAAAAAACTTAATAATTTCGATAATCATGGTAATATTAGTAAATATGTATTTATGTCCCCCTTGAAAATATATTCGCAGACACAAAATAACAAATTAACCTACTTTAGCATAATGTATTCAGAAGATTTTAGCAATCTCTGAGCTTGCAAAGGTCGTGGAGTTGTTGTTTTGCGTAGGTACGAATCATCATTATGATAATAATATGGTTATTGTGATTATTATCTTTATGAGCTTCGTATTATATATACAATGCGATAGCTCTTACTGTTCTCAATAAGTTAGCGAACATGCTAGCCTTCGCGTTGACTTTGGGTCTTCTACAGCTGGCGACCACCGGGAATGCTGCAGCATGTATTCCATATCAGGGCTCTGTAAGTATTCGGTTGTCCGGAAGTTAATACTAGCTTATTTTTTTTTAAATAAAAAAAAAATTCTATGCCTATTAAATAGTTTAAATCTTTGTATTAACAAATTCCAAGAAAGCCGTTCCTATTTAGATTTGATTATGAACTTTGTTATCTCTAATAATAGGTTCATTTCCAATATACAGTCGTGGACATAGAAATTGCAGAATAGAAGTTAATAACGTTGATCCTTTTGAATGTTATTTTTTTTTCTTCGAATGGGCCAGCAGAGGACCACGTGCCAATTTCAATCCTTTCTTCCTTGTTCTTTTCTTTTCTCCCAGTACGCTTTTATCAGTTCACCATGCTTCCTCCTTCTGTCCTCCGACCATTTTGCACCATTTCTTTTCACTTTCCTGCCCTGGAATCCCTCCATTTTCAATACTTTTTGCCGAAAGTCTTCTCTATTATTTATTTTCTCTGTTTTTATATTGTTTTTTTTTTTCCACCATTTCTTCCATTTTCAATACTTTTTGCCGAAAGTTGTCTTTCTTACCCCAATTATTATTTTCTGAAAATTTTTTTATTGTTTTACGTGCAGCTTCTTGTCTTTATAATCTTGTATGAGGGTTCGAGGTAAGTCTCTTGTCCAGATAAAATCCAAGGTATCTTATCTGTTCTACATTATTTAATGGTACTCCATAAAAGGATACAGGAGGACAGGATGAGGTAGGTTTTCGACGTAGGGTAAACGTTACTCATTACATCTGATATACTTTCTGCATTTTGATATATTTCATCATTACTTCGTAGCCTCCAACCTTCTATTGTGTTTTGTGGGCCTAATACTTTCCTCATGATTCGCCTTTCTAGTTTTTCCAATTTATCCAAATTATAGTTTAATGCCAGACATTCACTTGCATATAGGCATTCCGGCTTCACTACTGTGTTGTAATGCCTTATTTTTACATTTTTGGATAGGCATTTTTTATTGTAAACATCTTTGGTAATACCATATGCTCTCTCCATTTTATGCAATCTTTCCCCCATTGCACATGTTTCCAAACCATTTTCTTGGATTATTTCTCCCAAATATTTGAACTAATAATAATAATTATTATAGCAAGTTGAGTTATTAAGTCAGTAGTAATAGCATCTTTACATCGTAGTTTAGGTCTTTCAATACGAGTCGTACCATAAATTTGTTCAGTAAGAGCCTTCGCGGGTATTTCCTCCGGGCACATTTTGGCAACATGACCTGCTCATCCTAGCCGGTAGAGCTTAATGAATTGGCAGATATCCATATCTGCGTACAGACTTTGTATGTCTACATTAGATCTTCTTCCAGGTTTCTTCCGAGTATACACCGCCAAAGATTCTCTGAAGGACTTTTCTTTCAAATCTCAAGAGCGACAACTCATTGTTCTTTGAAATCGTCCATATTTGAGAACAGGTCTGACTGATGTTTGATAAATCCCTAGCTTAGTATTCCAAGACAAGATGCTGCTCCTCAAGTGCTGCTGCAGAGCAAAATAGCATCGATTGGCTGCCATAATACGCCGACCAATCTCTTCATTGATGTCATTTCGGACATTAATCTACGTGCCCAGGTATACAAATTCCTGGACCACTTCGATGTCATGTTGTCCTAATATTACAAATCTACCAGATGACGGACTAGGGGAATCGATACACATGTTTGTGAGTGTTATACTGCTTCTAATGATCTTCCGGCTAGATCTATGACTTCGGCAGTTTTTATATTCTAAGAGGATCTTAACGTTACCATGGCCGAGAAACAACCCCGATTAAAATCCCATAGAAATCTTGTGAGTGATAATTTTGAATACATTAATTAAATTTAAACTAAAAATAAAAATAAAAAAATGTTAATGGAAACAATAAAAAAATCTGTTGAACCACGAAAAATCTAAAAAATTGATTGATAAAGGGATTGTTGCCGTTATAAAGGCTAAAGGCTGTTCACCAAAGTATTAAAAAGAAAAATACAGTGAGAACTCGTTAGTTCGTCACTCGTTAATTCAAATAACAAAACTAAATACGTATGCAATTCATTTTATTCCCTTGCTGCTTATTTAATCTTTAAACCGCCTCATTTGGTTTGTCACTAAAAAATACGTTTATATTTATACATTTTGTAAATCATTTTATAGAAAAAAACAAACCCGGAGTCGATCCCTCATTTGATTGTAGTAACAGATAAAAGGAAGTATGAGTGCAGTTGACGAATTCCCGGAATCAGTCAATACTGGAAAGCTCTTCCTACAAAAACATTAACATCTGGCTCAGCAACTTCTGTTCCAGGTTATAAAATGAGAACAGATAAGCAAGAGGTAAGCAGCTGGTTAAACATGGATAGTACGGATGCAGGATATGAAATTTTAAATAACAATGGACTTATAGAACAAGTGTTAAGTGCTCAAACTGAAGCTTGTGATGAAAAACATGATGACGATGACGTTTCTAATTCTTCCACTATTCCATGCAAAGAAGTAGAGGAAATGTTAACTAAGTGCATTGAATGGTTTCGAGCAGCAATGTGAATCAAATATTCGACACCTGATGGGATGCGGCAAGTGTTTAGCTTTTTTTGTCATTTTCACTCAGGTCCAATCTGTATAATATTCATCTGTTCGTTCAATAAGTTGCAAAAAAATTACAATTATTTAGTTTAAAATACTTTTTTGTTATTTTACCATCAAAATTCTGTAATTCGCCATTCCCGTTATTTCGTCACCGCCTCTCCCACACTCATGACGAATTATCGAGTTTGTAATGTAGATCGAAAGATACGATGTTTTTACATACATAAATTTTTAACAAACGTTGAATTTTTTATTTTTATTTATTTATTTATTTTTAATAAATTTCATTCAAAAATCATCATTTCTTGTTTTTTCGTTATTCATATATATTTTGTATTTTATTTTGTGATTGTTTTATTCTTTCCTTTTCGATATATAATATTGATTATTTCTTTACAAATCATTTCATAAAAACGTGTTGATGATGTTCATTTATGAAAAAACAAAATTTTCACCTAGCAATTTCTGTGATCACGGCTGTACCTCCAACTTCCCGTCAAATAGGTTTATATTCAAAAAACGAAACAATTGATTAGTTTTAAAAAGTACAATATTATACAGAACACTAGCCTTACCAAAGGTGGCAGAATACATTACAAGTACAGAAGACATATCAAATTCTATGACATGTCAAACGCACTACTAACCCACTATTTAACACATTAACACCGACTGAAAAACCACAGAGGTGGCAAAACTACATTTAAACTCTTAGACTTGACTAATATAACGTAACAGACTCTTTTTCCCAAACACCTAGTGAGCCCCATCACTGGATCAAGAATTATTTTATTGTTGATTCATGATTTTTGTTCTTTAAACAGAAATCCCTTAAAATGCATCAAGTGCAGAAAAAGGGATGGATTCATAATTTTTTGTAATTGTATAATAAAACAATAAAAATAAAGGGGATTAGAAAAAAAAAAAAAGTACAATGATCCTGCGACCGTTGAACATCATTAGAGCCTAGCAGATATGCTTAAAGCTTAGATCTTCCAGGATTTGGGTGTTCCATTGCGCAAGACACTGAATCCCCAGATCCTTAATAGGTATCCTTGATTGGGAGAAAAACATAGCATTTGAATGTGGATGTTGACCGCATCCCTTGTATAACCATTGGTCTCCATATAGTTCTTTTATAACAAGTATTGAATCGAATACCCTTCAAGAGTTACTAATAGTATTTTTTATTTTTTCTTGTCGATCTTATTAGTTTTTTTTCTCTGGTAACCTACTTCAATAATGGACACCAATTAATGGAGATAAAATGAATGGACCTTAATCTACCTAAACATGGTGAAAACCATTTTGTTGCAGTGTACCCTCCTGAACGCATTTACCTGCTGTGGGTTCCCACTCACCGCACTCTGCCTTCCAGACAACAGAGGAGGCTCTTCCTGCCTGTCCCCGCTGGACGTCCAGAACCTCGCTCCAGGACTCACCTCCCTCAACCCCCTGGCTCCAGTGATCGCCCAGATAGAAGGAGGAGTCAGGACGGCCCTCAATCCATCTTCCGATCCACTGGTCAATCCACTGCTTGATCCTCTGGCTAATCCGTTATTGGATCCTCTGGCCAACCCGGTCCTCGACCCTCTCGCCAATCCTACGCTCAACCCGCTCCTCAACACACCGCCATCTTCAGGATGAAGGATTTTTAACACGAATGTCTCACGGGTAAATTGTGATCAATAAAAAGTAAAAAAAAAAAAATATTTACTTTTTCGATACTAAAGATAAAGTTACTGAAACACGAGATATATACGGAAATTCAAAAATACCTGACTAATTTATGTTTTTCTAAAATAGTATATTTATAAATTGTAGGCCTTATAATTAAGTACACTGAAACTCCGATCATCTAGATTGATTGGGGTCGAAATTGATTGTCTGAAAAAAATCAGACATACGTAATGTTTTAACTATGTATTTTGTTGAATAATTATTTTCAGCTGTTTATAAAATTATATTTATATAACAATAAAGTTTAGTTAGTTAACATACCGGAAATCGTGGATGTTCTGACAGAAGTTAGCCGCCAATTTTTTTCTCAAATTATCCTTTCCTAAGACGTTCTACGATGGACAGTTTATCGGACACAGTTAATACACTTTCTCTTTAAGGTACCTTAACTCTTTAGATTTATAAAGGCACCACTCGCGAAGGAAATAGAATCCAAGTTGGGCAAAACCTCTGTTGGATGATTGTGCCTTTGCATTCTGAGATGCACTTCCAGAAGCTGCCGCTTGGTCTATTTAATTTTACGTCTTTTATGATATCATGAAAACTAATAAGACGGGTCCTATCCGTGAACTAGGAACCACGGCCTACAATAACTGTTAATAAAAAAAATTGTATATAACATTTTTTTTTTACAACATCATGTACATTGTAAGGATAACAAGTAACAGGGTAACATTTGATAAATACTCACGTATTAATTGCGTGGACATACAAAAAGGTACAATATATGGCAACATTAAACATTCAAGATAACTCAACGCAGCCTGAATAAGAGCTGGAAGAGAGATGACCTCGTCTGGTCACTAAGTAGTCTCTCTTAAAGATCGCACTGCTTGGTGCTGCCTCTCTCATGCCTTATAGTGCCTGTTATTTTAAATACTACCCATTCAATGGTTGTATATTAAATAACATTTGATAATTAGATTAAAAACAGAAATATAAATAAATAAATAAAAACGGAAGTGTAAAACAATAAGTTGTTTTGTTAAATAAAATATTTTCCTTTTTCCTAATTAATATTTGATTTTTATTAACACCTCTATCCTCCTACCAACAGGTTTAGCTCTAAACTTACCGACATTTCATGTGTACATATTTCTACCATAAGTTCCCGGGGAAAAAAATAATAATAAGAGAACAGTGGATATTTAAAAAACACTTTTGATATATTTTTTAATAAAAGTAGTAATGCCAAAAAGTAAACTAATGAATGTTGTTTCCAAGAACTTTTGTCGAAAATTCCAAAAAGAGTTTGTGGGCCTGTCATGGTCTATTTCTGTCTACTCTTAGCAACTTTTAAAGGGGTACCGGAACCATCAATTGATTGTGTGAGAAGACGAGAAGCTTGAATTATGAATTCCTTGCATATTATTTTTTTTCTTTTCATTCATTGAAATTTACAACTGTACAAAATATATATGTACCATTAAGTAAATGTGTTGATAATTATTACAATAACATACCAAAACTTGAAAAGAACTACTCATCAGTAGCACTTCAATAAAATTCCTACACTAGAAGATCTCTAGGCCATCTTCTTCCTCGGAGTATTATCGAGGATGGAGTGGGAAGTAAGTAGAGAAAGTAGTGAATTTGAGTGGTTATGGAGCTAACTATGAAAAGATAGGTATCTGGTTTGGGCTAAATCAGCAACATATGGAACATTAAGATCTTTATGGATGAGTTTATTGGTGACAAAGTAAGAAGAATTAAGGATTTTAGATTGTAAGGATTGGATACGAGATGAAATGGATGGTTTAGTGGAATCCCAAAGCTCAACTCCGAACGTCCGAATAGGTCTAATCATTGTCATGTAAGTCAGTCTTTTGTAATTAACTGGAAGCTTTGAACGTTTGTATGTAAATGTTGAAGTAGTCTGTAACGACGGGCAGTTTCTTTTCGTTTTAAGCTATTTACACATTTAAATCTACATTTTGCATTGGAACTTCATTTTAATACTGTTAACGGTTACTTTTGGCAACCTCGAAGTTGAGAAAGGTCGTTAAGGAGTTTCGGTTTTATATTACCAAACGGAACTGGGTTAGCCTTATCTTTATGTCTCAGCAGTTATATATACTGTCTGAGAGGGGAAATGTAGGCTGCTACTGTAGTTTAGGTTTGGTATACCATGTTAGTCGCTGCGCTTGGTTTATTGGTTCTCCAGTTGGTGGCAAATGGAAATGCAATGAGTAATTGCATGCCTTATCAATCTTCGGTAAGTACTAATACAATATATTTTGTAGCAATTTATAAGATTTGTAATGCAAGTTCATTTCTTTTTAAAATGAAGAATTGAAAATTGTAATAGTTGATAATTAGACACGAGATAAAATAACTCACCAAATATTATATAAAAGGAAATCGCGTTTTCTTGCATAATTATGAAATAAATCATGAAATCATATCATTGTCTATTAATTAACGGAAAAAAAATATGAAAATACATATAATATTTTTCACAGAACGATATTTTAAGGTATTGAACCATAATATATTATAATGATCGGTTATTTGTTGACTGAGATATTTCTAAGATGTAGTTCGTTGGTTGGAGTATACAATCAAGAACAAAGCGGTTAAAATTAAATTTTAATTTTTAATGCCGACGTTTCGACTTGTATTGCAAGTCTTCAACAGGGCTAGAATAAAAGAAAACAAACAAAAAGTTTTGACAAAATTGCAAAGAGTATAAAAAAGGTTTGAAAAGAATAACTTTAAGAGAATCAGTGATTTCTCAAAAAAAAAAAGAAATTTTGGATCAGAAAATAGTTTCGGAGTCATAACCATCGTATTTTCGGGGAGAAGTGCGACTTACCGTAAATAAGCCAATCTTTGCTGCTCTAAAACTATTGATCTTGCAAAAAGATAATAAAACCAAAATTGTTGCAAATTTTATTTGCTTTAATAATGTATATAACACAAAATATGATAAATGTAACGGTTATTTGATCAAACAGCTAAACATATACAATTTTCAACCTTTTACCCCTCTTGAGGAAGACTTTTTAGAGCTAAGTGTGGTGAACCATTTCCAGCAGTCAGATCTTCTTTTTTTTTGGAGTTAAAGGTTTGGTCATTTTTCCCTGTAAAAGTAGGGTGGGAAGGTGATGATTCATAGACTAATTTTGAATGTTCATCGTCAGTCCGCGGATTTCTATCACATCCCAGTTTACTCTAGAAACTGATAGCTTCATTAAGCCCTCCCACTTTACTACCTTAGACTGTAAGGATTGGATACAGGAAGAATTAGAAGGTTCAGTTGAGCCCCAAAGCTCAACTCCATAATTCCAGAAAGGCCTGATAACTGTCATGTAAATGAGTCTTTTGTGGTAAGATTTGAATGTTTGTCTAGTAAATGTTGAAGTCGAAAACGACGAGCAGTTTCCTGTCGTTTTAGTCTAGTATGTGGATTCCAAGTTAGACATTTGTCCAGTTGGAGTCCTAGGTAGCGGATCTGTTCAACAGGGATCATTGGAATATCATTAAAGGATACTGTAGGTCAGGAAGACGCAGGCTAACGACGAAGGGTAAAGGTTATTTCATGTTGATTTGCTGGGATTTATTTTAATTCTCCAATTTCGACACCATTAAATTGCTGATGTTATAATTTGTTTGTGTGTTTTAAAACTGATAGTGAATGTTCAACATCCCAAACTAGTCTTTGAATAAAAAAAATTCCAATACAAATGGCAAATAATTTATCAATCCTAATTTTATTAATACTATTCTACTATGCGTACCTCAAGACATTATTGTACATTACTGTATTCTGTTTCAGTGCAACCTGATGACCGCCGCCAACTGCTGTGGGTTCCCGCTGGACGCCCTCTGCCTTCCGGACAACCGCGGCGGCCTGTCCTGCCTCTCTCCTCTGGACGTCCAGAGCCTCTCGCCCCTCCTCACATCGCTGAATCCCCTCGCCCCGACGATCAACCAGGTCGAGTCCGGAGTACGGCAGGTCCAGCAGATCTTCAACCCTGCCACTGATCCACTGGCGAACCCATTCTTGGACCCACTAGCCAATCCAATTCTTGATCCATTGGCTAACCCACTCATCGATCCTCTAGCTAATCCCATCTTGGATCCGCTGGTGAACCCAATGCTGAATCCAACTCCTGCATCCAGATAATTTTGTTTGTTTTTATTCTGTGCCTCATCATATTATTTATAAATAAACATTTTTTTATTTTTATTGTGGCTTATCTATTCCTACGACATAGCGGGCACATAAATGGATAAAGATTCATGGCCTTAGAGAACACGCGAATATCATTATTTTCACTTTTTTTCATACCTCTTCTCTCCTTTTCTTACATCCACGGAAAGTGGTTTCCGTTCCATACATCGGTTATAAATAAAGATTATTTAATATAAAAAAAAAAAAAAAAAAAAAAAAAAAACCTCAGTAAAAATGCAGCTTATGATCTAAAGATAGACGCTCAAGTTTAATTAAAGCTCTAAAATCTTTTCCAAAGGGAATGCAGTCGTTCCTAAAAACTTATTGCACGCTTCCTAACTTGTTAATATTGGAATGGAATGAACGGAGGCAGAACGAGTGATGCCAAATGTTGCAAAATGACAGTGCCCTGCCTGCAAATGGTTATCGTTTGACCAAGAATCAAAGAATAAACGTTTAAGCCCAGATATTGCGCTATCAGATTACAGTTCCATCTTTATAACAATGGCTCTTTTTTTTTAAAGTGGATCATTACGAGGACATAAGATCTGGATGTGAAGAGTTCTTTTTGCCAAAACCAAAAGGATTCCTATCAGCATCAAATCCAATCACTGGCAAAAAGTATTTGAAAGCAATAGACTTAAATTTGAAGAGTAAAGGCAATACTTTTTAGGTAATAAAAACCAAAAAAAGTTAAGTGATGTAATAATATAGTAAAGAATTGTAAAATAACATAACATAATGATTGTAGAACCTGAAGATGGAGCAACATGACAAGCTCTGAAACATGTAGTTAAATGAATAAAGCAAATGGGGAGTTATGCCTTTTTAATATAATAACTTTTTAAAATATATAATCTGAAACAGCGGTATACTTGTATACGGTATACTTAAAAAAACATTAAACATACAATTATTATAAAAATTTTGGGAATGTAACAGTAAAGAGATTCAACCAATTACAAACCATTACAATAATTAAATTATGGGTCTGTGTAATAACAAATTGGTACAATATACAAGATGGCTGGCTATAAGATAAAGGAATCGCAAAGACAAGTTACAACCCCCCGGAATTCCTTCGTCGAGTGCCGCCGTAACCCTTCCGTCTTCAACTTCGTTTTAGAGTCTCATAAATTTGGCTCATTGTCTACTTCCTCTAGAGGGTCCAGGGGCCACATAGTTCTGAACCTGCTTCGTCCAAACATTTCTAAAGATCTTTACTTCGAATATCTCGTAGCTTTAAGGGGTTTGAAGCCAGCCACATTAGTTTTCCTTACAGAATAGTTTGCATGTACTTTGTTAAAATATCCTTTAATAGTGGAGAAGATGGTTGAAGAAGCTGTCGGTAGAAACAATTTTTGTTTGTCACGATTTTGGCATTTATTTAAATGTTTTCGTAGTTTCTTTTGGGAATTAAAGTTAGTCTGATATATGAATACACATTAGAAATGGGCCGAATAGTCGAGAAAGCCGACTATTCGGCTTCTTTTGATGTCTGCGATTTGTCAATAGAAAGCACCGGCTACTCGCTATTTTGTTCATATGGTACATATTTTTATATTCGTACAATGCTAAGAGCCTAATTGAAATTAAATCACGATAAGGTCACGATCTACATTGATAATAATTTTAATTTAAGGTTCTACTTTAAAGTTTATTTAATCCAGGAATAAAAATTCTTTTTTATTTTCTTTTTTATATAAATTATAGATCTTGATGAAAGAAAAATGATTATGACAAAAATGAATATAACTTATACAATAATGAATAAAGTAACCAACTATTTTTATGGCATTATGTGTTACCACATATTTTAACTGTTTCCTTTCTCATTTTAATGTTCCCGATTTAAAATTAAAAAAAAAAAAAAAAAAAAAAAACTATTTTCAATATTATCTATTTTTTTTTTTGTATTATATTTTTGAACGAGATATTTGAAGTTGAATGAAGGACATCTTCTGAACATGGGTCTGAACCCTAGGTTTGAACCATAGTACAAGACTAATATGACACAATTTATTAAATAAGCCCTACTTTTAATTTGGTTATTTCGACAACCGGAGTTGAACTTTAATATATTCCATAAGTCATTGGAATCTATAAAGATTCTATAAAGGATCTGACTGATATTAGAGGCCGAAGGACCTCCTTGGCCACTCTACTTCCCCACTTTGAATTATTTTTCGTCCTTCAAGGATGCTATTTTTATTTTATTTTTCTAGATTTTACAATTTTATTAGTTTTCGTACTTAAAGTTACAATTTTAAGATGGCGTAAGGTCATCTTTGGGCCACATATATATTAGTTTTCGTCCGTAAGGATACTTTTTTTTTGAAATTTTCCAAGATTTAACGATTTTAAGATGTAGGAAGAAGACTAAAACGAGATGAAACTGCCCGTCGTTACAGACTACTTCAACATTTACTAGACAAACTTTCAAAGCTACCAATTAATTACAAAAGACTCATATATATATATGACTGTGATTAGACCTATTTGGACGTACGGAGTTCAGCTTTGGGGCTCCACTAAACCTTCCAATTCATCTCGTATTCAATCCTTACAATCCAAAATCCTTCGAAAAATCCTCCATGCTCCTTACTTTGTCACCAATAAACTTATCCATAAAGATCTTAATGTTCCATATGTTGCAGATTTAGCCCACACCAGATGCCTATCCTTTCATAGTAAGCTCCATAACCACTCAAATCCGTTAGTTTCTCAACTTCCTTCCCACTCCATTCCTGATAATCCTCCGAGGCGTCTGAAACGAAGATGGCCTAGAGATCTTCTAGTGTATAGTTTTTAATAAAGTGCCACTGATGAGTAGTTCTATTCAAGTTTTAACATGTTATTGTAATCGTTGTCAATACATTTACTTGATATATACATTGTGTACAGTTGTAAAGTTCAATAAATGTATATATACAAAAAAAAAAAAAGATGGCGGAAGGATTTTTCCTCAAGTTCAACGGGAAGTTGGATGTAGTAATATTCCCAATGTTCTATATTATATCAGAAATAAAATTATTAACAAAGACATTAATATAGATTTGGATCTACCCATAATATATTAAAGACTCAATCGTACCTACTATTGGGTTGTTTCACATGAAATGTCCGATTTTATAATATTTGAAATACATAGAGGCAGTTTTGCGAGTCTCTGTTGTTGAAAAAGCTCGATACATGGGATACCTCACGATCTCACCAAGTGAGCGATGAAAGGGTCACACAATTGAAACGTCTTGAGACCTGCGTTTTAAATACATCTCTTGTTGCTTGCTAGGCAAAAATAAATAATTTTGTTTTATTTTAAAATATGTTTAATAATATATTTATGATCCTTTCCTTGAAAGAATAAAACATCTGTAACTAGCGACGATGGATATTATTTTTTATATATCTCATAGACCTCCTGAGGTGAGTGCCCATGTTTGATTTCTGGTCTTTCATTTTTTAAAACTTTAGCATATATAATCCATTATAAGGATAATACGAAAAATGGATTGCTTATGACAATCAGCGTCGGTCAGGGCAGTGGTTAGACATCGACGAAAGCCTAGGACAAATACCAAAACCAAAAATTTGCACCCAAAAAAAATTGATGGTTACAGTATGGTGGTCCATGGCTGGAATCATACATTATTCCTTTTTGCCTAGAGGTGAGACCATTACCTCTACATTCTACTGCAATTTAAAGTTGGCCAAATGCACGAAAAATTATTGAAAAAATCAACCTGGAACTGGTAAATCGGAAGGGCCCTATTTACTCCTCACACGACAACGCTAGACCCCACGTTTACCTCAAAACTTACCATGCATAAACGTGAAAGAGCTGGGAAAATAAGTACGAAGGGTTCTTCCGCACCCACCTATATAGAAGTCCCGACTCTGTCTCCAACAGATTATCACCTTTTTCTGTCAGGAATTTAGACACCACTTCTGCAGAGGATAAATTTTTGCAAATGATGCTTTGAAATCAAAAGTGCGTTTTCAGATTTTGTTTCACTTCAAAGCTCCACGAGTTTTTTTCAAAATCCGTCAAATCCGGGAAAAAAAAAAGTTGTCCACGTTGGGAAAAATGTGTGGAAAAATAACTTAAAGGCACTTCGAATAAAATTAATTGTTTTCTCATATTCAGTTTTACTAAAATTATATTGAAAACGGACATTGGTAAACCAACCCAATAGTATCTAATTTACTCTGTAAAATGTACGATAGTTCACGTATGGAAAAAAAAAAAGCATTCGACTTTACCCAGAATGAAAACTATACGTAATGATTTGAACCTCATGAACACGACCCAGCGATTGTACAGCTTACAATTTCCCCAATTACAAGCCTGAAGGGAAGTGGAATGCCATAACCTCGATATAGTCTTTGTTGGGACCAGTTGGAACTTGATGAAAGGGTCCCGGGACAAAGTATTTTTCAGGGCATAAGCTTGAATGATCGCTTATTAATTGTCCCTATATAATGATTTTGCAAAAATAAATACTTTTGTTTTATATAAAATATGTGAAAAATAAAATATATGATTTTATTAGAAAAAAATCAACTTGGTGAATGGAGATTAAAGATTAATTAAACCTACATTTTACACTTAAACTTAACTAAAAATTTTATGAATCATTAAAATAATAAAATTTCCAATTTTTCAAATGACAAAAACCATTATATTTCTTTCCATGAAAAAATCAATGGAATTAGGATACTCCCATATAAACCTTAACCTACCTTCACACATTTTCCCATGATCATATATTTTCTCTTAGACCTCCTGAGTACTAATGTATGATTTCCAAAACAAACAGAAAACTTTGAAAATAAATTGCAATCGTACTGATGTGTTGAAAATCCTCCCACTGTTTTCAAGTCACCGAACAAACTAGCTATCTCCGCTAAAATAATTCATAAAGATAAACCTGAAATATATCCATCGTGGAAAGGGGGCAGGATTAAATGCCCTTTACTATGGGATTTCTCTTATGACTCACCGACCGTCCAAAGAAACTGATTAAATTTTAGGTCATTTAAAAACACTTATTTTTTTTAGTATTTATCATAAAATAAACGCTTAAAAATATATTTTTTAAATTAAATTTGTAAAATCAAAGAATTTACTCTAAGATTTTTTTGAAAAAGCATGATTTTAAAATAAACGCGAAAAAAAATTATAACAAAAAATGTATTTACAAAGTTTTTAAAAATTAAAAAACGAAAAAAAGATTTTTAAAAATGAAAATTATATTATCATATTTCTTTTTCGGTTCACTCACTTTCAGCACTAGGTCTTTTTTGTAAGGAGTAAATCTTTTAGGTTGTTGCATACTTATAGAAAACGATGATAGGAAACCTATCCATTGTCAGTTATCGCGTGAACTGAAAATAAAATATGTGTTAAAAGGTAAAACTGCTAAAGTAAAGTTAAAAGTAAAGAACTGCGAAATGCTAGAAAATTTTCTGTTTTCACAGCGCCAAACGTGAAATAACTCTAAACCTAAAAATTAGCACAAAACCTAAATACACAAATAGTTGCAGCTTGATGAAAAACATTCTTATAAAGTAATTGAATAAGTTAATACAAGTAACTGGATAAATCCACACTAATTCTGATTTTTCTGGATCAATAAAGTAATTTGGTTGTCCAGAAATTAATGCAGAATTTCATGTTTAAATCAAAAGATGATATTATTATTAAAGATGTTATTTCCCTCTTTACCACAACCAAAACCTGATACATTACTTTTTCTCTACGTCGTAGTTTCGGCCCAAAAGTCCTATTGAATAAGATCCCATTATCCAGATCTGATACTTGTAACTCAAAGATCTAAATGCCGATTTTTTTGTGGGTGGTATTTACCTAAATAGTGTAAAACTAGAGTTATAGCCGCCAATGGGCATTGGCAAAAATAAATAAATAAAAACCAATATGAAAATCACTTTTTAGTTTTTTCTCAGCTCTCAGTCAAGAGAGAGAAATAATTCTTTAATGTAAAATTTTTCTCTCGACTCCCAATGCTCTTTGGCGGCTGTACTCTCGTTTTGAACTATTATAGGTCCCTACTACCCACACAAAAATCGGCATTTAAATCTGTGAGTTACAAATCAAAACGTCTCCTTGTAAGATGAAACCAAGATATAACACTTTATTAGATCTGGGTAATGAGAACTTATTTAATAGAATTCTTGGGCCGAAACTACGACGTAGAGTAAAAGCAATGTATCAGGTTTTGGTTGTGGTAAAGAGGCAAATAATATCTTTAATAATAATATCAGGTTTTGGTTTAAACATGAAATCCTGCATTAATTTAGGAAGAACCCAATATAATTTACTTTTAGGTTGTTTTTAAAATAAATATTCATACATCGTAAATGTTATCATTAATTGAAAAAAGATAATGGTATCAAATGAAGCATACTTTTCGACTTTCAATCGCCCAGATCGGCAAAAATGACCTCTGTGCCGAACTTTAACTGTACACACAGTTTTTGAAAAATAATTTTCTGTTGACAATAATATCACTCAATTATATTCATAGAAATTAATATTAGTGTCACATATTCCCTGTGACCATTGAAATATCCATCGATATCCTCGTTCCCAGCTAAGCACAGGTGGTTGAAATTGTTAAATCAAGAAATAGAATAAACACTGCATGATGTCTAGATATAAGTGGAAGTATCGAGTAATTGAAATAGTGCAGGCAACATCTGTTTAAACAAACATGGACCTGCCAGCCGGAGTGGTGATGTAGTACCTTGTACGGTACTTGTACAATAAACAAAGCGTACGATATGAACAGGGAACAACAAGAGGCCGACCGAGAGCCATTTGTAAATAAATTTAGGGAGATTTTAAAAGAGAGGGAGAGAGAGTATGGCATTTATAGCAGTTAAAGAGGGTTTAAGTTGAAGTTTAATAAAACTGACGCTAGGGGTCGCTGAGATGCAAAGGATAGATTGCGGATCAACAGCTGATTAAATCCCCTCTCCCCCTCGCCCTCCCCCTCCCCTTTCATGAAGGGTTCTTTTAACCCAAATCTAATTCCTCTGAGTCAGGGCTCTTTCTTCTTCTTTCTCTCTGTGAACGTACTGTGAAAGCAGTACATGGAGCCCGGTTGGATTCCTCTGCGGAATAAAGGAAAATATTTAATTAAACTGCTCTTGGAATTATCGATTCCGAATATCGATTAAAAGTTAACTGCTTTTCATTACAACCGGATTTCAAAATATGAATCGATGGTCACGGTTTAATAGTTGACAAGGCACGGAGCGGAGCGCATTTTCCTGTATGTATCATTGAAAGAAAATCCGCTCCAATGAGCTTCGCTGTTTGCGCGATGGCGTAACTTTTTTTTACTTATTAGTTTTATAAATAAATTAATACAACTTTATTGAGGTTTCATGACTGCACACCCCATTAATCTACTTTCTTATAATTTAAATTATACTTGAGGTACACATGATGGTATAGAAGGATCAATACAATTAGGATTGATGAATTAATTGCCACATCTATTGAAATTATTTTATTAGAATACTAGTTTCGAATTCTAAACATTCATCTTCAGTTCTAAAACATACAAAATTTTCAACACATCAGTGCTATGTTACATGGATTATATATACTAAAGTTTTCAAAAACGTAAGAAAAGAAATCAGACATTAGTACTCACCTCAAGAGGTCTAAGAGATATCTGAAATATATCCATCGTGGGAAGGGGAGGTGTCAGGTAGGTTAAATTTTTGGTGTTTATTATGGGATTTCCCTTATGACTCATTGGATTTTTCCGTTCCTATTGGAAAGAAATATAAAATGAGCCAATGTCTGGTTATTTGAACAAAAATCTGGACGAATTTATTATTTCTAATGATTTATAAATATTTAGAATTAAAAATTTATGATAAATAGCCTAAATTTAAATATTTATGAACCATTAGAAATGATAAAATCGTTCTAGATTTTTGTTTAAATGACCGGATAAACATTTTAAATTTGTTTCTAATAGGAACGGAAAAATCCAATGAGTCATAAGAGAAATGCCATAGTAAACCCCAGGAATTTAACCTACCTGCCCCCTTCCCCTTCCCACGATGGATATATGTCAGGTTTATCTGTTAAACCTCCTGAGGTGAGTACTAATGTTTGATTTCTTGTCTTACATTTTTGAAAACTTTAGTGTATATAATCCATGTAACATTGTACTGATGTGTTAAACATTTTGCATGTTTAAGAACTAAAGATGAATGTTTAGAATTCGAAACTAGTATTCTAATAAAATAATCCCAATAGAAGTGGCAATTAATTCATCAATCCTAATTTAAATTACAGATGTAATGAAAAAAATGCATTTCGTATTTCTGCCTTACTGGAATATATCATGGAAATCTCCATCTATAATCTACTTCATTGAAAGGATAAAATTACTTAATTTTTAAATTAAATTAATGGCCTAGTAGCCTAGTGGATAAGGCACCACGCTAGAAAAGTGGGGACTCGGGTTCGAATCCCGACCGGGCAAATCTTTTCTCTTCAAAATAAAAAATATATTAAAAAAATATATTTATCAACAACCAATAATTATCTCAAAATTAAATTAATAATTAATAATTATACGAAATAGTAACGAGTTTATCAGAAAGTAGAAAAAAATCTCCGAAACTATGTAGAAGATGATACGGGCACCTGTATGGAATAGACCAAAATAGATTTACGAAACGGATATTTAATTACTTCTGGAGAAAGAAAACCACAGCAGCATGGATTAAGGACACAGAAATGAATATGGAATGATTAAAGATCTTAAAAGACCAAATACTAGACAAATTGGTCAGTAACAAACTATTAGATAAATTGTTCTGTAATCTTGAAGTCTATGAGACATTGTATTTCGTTGGGCTGTTTAAAATGTGTATAGAATGAAATAAGTTTAACTATAATTTTTTTTTTATCTGTGGCTAGCCTGAGTTGTTGAATCTTGTTTTGTAGAATGGGGCATTAAAGAGATTTAAAAAATACAGACTTATTATAAAAATAATATGTACAAAATAGACTCGAAAACCATATGCAGCTTATGCAATAAAAATGAAAAAGAAAGCTTAAATCGTATCCTATTCAACTGCCAACATTATCTAATACTCAGGCGGATTTTTCTAATTAATAATAAAATAAAAAGCGTCCCCCATAATGTAGACACGATTTAAACAATTGAAGATAAGCAAAAAATTAACGCAGTATATAATGTCATAAATATAAATTCATGGCATTAAGCCATTTAAATTTAAATTAATGGGGGAGGAATATGTGGCTCAAGGAGCACACTTGACTCTTGAAATTAACTATTTTGTTATTTTTATTTTCTGAAGATTTGATTTGTTCGTTATTATTGTAACCATGCAAATTGTAAATACTTTTCTAAAATTTAAATAAATTAGATTTTTTTCTCTCATGTTTATGACATAATCTTATTATTTATAATCTAATTTCAAAAAGTAAGTAGATGATTGAATTTAATTAAATTAGTTGAAATTCTTTATTGAGATTTGTAGATTGAGTCAAAAAGTTTTCGACTACCGAAAGGAAGTCGAAAAAACGTCAGATCCTGGCAGATCTGTAAAACAGTGTCCTTGTTTTACAGATCTGCCAGGATCTGACGATTTTTCGAGGCCGAGGAAGGACATCCTTGGCCACTCTCTCCATCCACTATTAGAATTAGCTTTTTCGTCCTTAAGGATTGCTGTTTTCGGTTTTTTTAAGTTATCCGAAGGATAACTTCCTCCATTGTTGTCCTCCAGGATACTGTTTTAAAATATTTAACGGTTTTAAGATGGCGGACCTAAAAAGGACACTTTTTTAAAAATATTCGACTATTTAACTGTTTTAAGACGGCTGAAGGATATTAACTCGTTGTTAACTCATTCTACGGGAGGCTGAAGATAGATTTTCAACGCTAACGACTCCTTGTACAATGCCGCCATAGATCATTCCTTTTGAACGAATAATGACACAACACCGAAAAGGATTAATAACAAAAACAATATGTAATATTTAACTTTTTATTTTAGTCTCGAATTGTTTCTTTGATCTATATTGTTTACTTGTACATAATAAAACCACTCAATTAAGTAAGAAATTATGTTATGTCAAAAAATATTGTTGATGAAGAAATTTGTTCTGATATCAAATGAACCTGTATTTTATTATCTTGTAAATACGTACCTGTGTATTTTTGCTGAAAAAGTGTAAACAGAACTCTATTGTAACAAGCTTAACGCTATTCAATAAAATTATTTTTTTTGTAAATATAGTTGAATCTGTATCAGCTAAAGATAAAGGGTGAGTACATCTTAGTATAAAAAAAAAAAAAGATTGGGTGAAACTAGATTAAAAATGTAGAAAAATGCCGCAAACCCCAACTTTCTATTCCAATCCGTTGTAGATATCCGATAAATCATAGACTTTTTTGAGGAACCACTTTTTTTTTCAATAAAAGCTGTAATATCTCAGAAGCTAAGAGTGAAATTGAGGTCTATGTTCATCATCATCGAGTTTTAAACCTTAAATTGAAAATCTAATAAAATAAATACTAAACAATAATAATAAATAAATAAATGTAATAACATAAGAGCCTTTGTTTCCCTTTATTTTCTATTAAACAATCATTTTTTTCTTGTCTTTTTATTCCAATGAAGAGTTTATTATGTTTAAAATGCACAGTTACATCAAGGGATTGTTATAATGTTTTATTAACACAAGTAACTGATTTGTATGCCAAATGAGAACACATGTTTTTTTCATTTTCAAAAGTAAATTTCTCCATGAAATCGAAACAAAATCATTACGTTTAACATATCATTCGAAAGCTTATTAAGTTTGCAAGTTTTTGTAAGATTTGAAGTTTTGTGGATAGTTATTTCCAAAAACGGTGAGCGTTGAAGTAATATAAGACACTGTGACTTCCCCAAATAAGGTGAAGATCAAGCTGTTCTTTAGATACCAAGTTTGTAAAATTCAAGGTTACAATTACTCAGCTATTATAGAAAATTCAATGCTAAATCCGAAAATGTGGACAAAATTTAAAATATATCTGCAACGGATTGGAATAGAAAGGTGAGGTCTGCGGCATTTTGCTACATTTTTGATCTAGTTTCATCCAATTTTATACACTAAGAGATACTCACCTTGTATTTATTAGACAAAAAGTACATTGCTGAACGATTATGTTTGTATACAACAACAATGGTCATGGATTTTCACACGATAAATACTTTTGGAGAAGTAGATTGTTGGGGTATGCATTCATAGATACACAACAATTAAAAATAATATTTTAATTCAATGTATAATAGGCATTATACATTAAAACAATATTTTTAATTGCTGTGTATCTATGACTGCATACCCCTACAATCTACTTCTTTAAATACTTCTCAGTCAACTAATACCTTATCAAGACAAATACTTTTGTTTGATCATTATTTTAACAAGTGCTATATCAGTATATCAGTAACCATTTACCATAATAGCCATTACTATTTATATAAAGTGGATATAAACACAGAGTACAAAGGCGTGAAGACCTACAGCGCACTCTGGAGGCAGACAAGAAGGCAGATGTGCAAACGAGAGGACACAAAGCTGGCTGTTTACTGTGACCGGTATTAAATACTGCTTAGCCGACAACTTCCCACGACCTCACAGTACTGTTTGCCCAGTGCGTTATGTCTCCTCGCTGTTTATTTAAACTGGGATCCAGCTAATTTTCCCAGTGAATGGCGAGTCGTGTGCCGCCTGGGGCAGCTACGGCCACTCTCACCAGGGTCGGAAGGAAAACAGGGACTGCCTCACTGCAAACACCCGGTGACACTGCGAGTCTATATCGGAGGAGAGGGTTCGGACTGAGAGAGGTTTGAGAAAGTTATTGGAAACTGCTGGGGCAGCCGGATAAATAATGAAAGATCTGATATTAACTTCACTTGAGGTACACAATGATGGATACAATTAGGATTGATGAATTAATTGCCACTTCTATTAGGATTGAAAATCCTCAAATAGTAGAGAGTAAAACAAATACATCGCGTTGAGTTTATATAACTTTCATTTCTTTTTTATTTTATATCAATTTATTGAAATTTACAACTATACAAATATACATTTAGTAAATGTGTTTAAAACGATTAAAATTACATGTCAAAAATTAAAAAGAACTACTCATCAGCAACACTTCAATAAAAATTCTACACAAGAAAATCTCTAGGCGATCTTCTTTTCAGACGCCTCGGAGGATTATCAGGAATGGAGTGGGAAGCAAGTTGAGAGACTTAAGTGGTTATGGATCTTACTATGAAGGGATAGGTATCTGGTTTAAGCTTATTCAGCAACATATGGAAGATCTTTATGGATAAGTTTATTGGTGACAAAGTACGGGGCATTCAGGATTTTTCGAAAGATTTTGGATTGTAAGGATTGGATACGAGATGAATTGGATAGGCTAGTAGAGCCCTAAAGCTCAACTCCGTACGTCCTAATAGGTCTAATCACAGTGATGTAAATAATTCTTTTGTAATTAATTGGGAGATTTGAACGTTTGTCTAGTAAATGTTGAAGTAGTCTGTAACGACGAGCAGTTTCTTGTCGTTTTAGTCTTGTATGTGGATTCCAAGTAAGACGTTTGTCCAAGTGGAGTCCTAGGTAGCGGATCTGTTCGACAGGGATTAGTGGATTATGATTAAAGGATCCTGTTGGACAAGAAGTCGAAGGTTTACGACGAACTTTTAATTTAATTTTGTTTTTTACTATTAATATTATTTAATTTTTCATTATTTTAACATGGAACATGTTTTACCGGTGACCTAGTTGGTAAAAAGCGATACGTTTTTAGGGAACGCGAGGGCGTTAAGCGAAGATTGATAGTTTGATATCAGGAGAATAGGATCAATCAAGAGCTCAATTCTAGTTTTAATAAATAACACATCACTAGGAAGCAGGTTCTAATGTGTGAGCTCCTTTTGACTTAGTTTCTCCTAATACGAAATAGAAAACGTTTAACCTGGGTTTGACCGATCTGGGTCGATTTCTCGGAAAAATAGTTAGATGCTGTCCTTGAAAATGTTTTATAACATACAGTAAGTGTGTCAAATAATTCAATATTATAATTAAAATTCTAATTTTATTATATTTCATTTAAAATTAGAAATTTTAGTAATTGTCATTATTTTAATTAGCATAAAATGTCAGAATAAACAATGAAACAAAAAGGAAAAAATCTCAAATGAAAAAACTACTGCTATTGAACTAAAAGAAAATGAAGAATTAAATTAGTCATCTAGTATTATACAATGATACAATTTTATTTTGTTTTATCGCTTTTTGTATATTCAAAATTACTCTCCTTCGGAAATAAACAATATAATATTACGTATATATTAAAGAAAATATATTTACGCATAAAACATATAAGAATTTATACAAACAAACTGAAACGGCAACTGTATTGCGTAACATGAAGTTGTAAATTTATTATTAAAAATTCTTATTTTCAGAGAAAAAAAAGTATACAATGTTTTAAGCGGACGTTGATCTGTGTAAACTTTATCCTGTATGATTTAAATCTCTTATCAAGTGCTGAGGACGGAAAAAAAATGGTAGCGAAAAAAAGGGCAGGGACCCAGCGATGGGGTTTTCATGACGGCAATGGTTATGGGTTCGAAAGCATAAAAAAGGTAGGAGAGGGGAGAGCCACCCCAGCTGATCTGGGAGTAGCTACACTGGATGGTTATTGCCTCAAACATCTCTATGTCATCTCGAGTGCTTCTGCAGCAAAGTAGCACAACCACTTTTTATAGTTTTTAAAAACATATGAATAAATTAGACTTTTAATTAAATATATATCTTAAATTATCAATTAGCTGAATTCTTCTAATAAAGATTTAGTACGAAATGAGTAGTACACCCTCTCGCCTCCTGAAGTCGCGTCTACCCTACCAGTATTAAATAATACGAAAACTTGAAACGTTCAATTGTTCTATTTATGAACAAGTTAAGTTAAATGTTCTTGCTACATAAGCTATTGAGGGAGTATTTATTTATTTTTTAATACGCTTTTATTAACTTCTGTGTAACGGAATCTATCATCGTATTTTTTACCAATTTCCAACAATCTAAACAACTTGAAAATTTGCACACGTTTCAAGGACTAATGACAATATAATAATTGCACAACTTTGTTCTAATGTTCTCACTTAGTCTAGTTAAATTACACCCAAAATGAGGGTCTGTCTTGCAAAAGCTGAAGTAGTGGGTCCTGTTAATAAAATATCAATAATGAAACTAAATTTGATATAAAAAAAATGCTTTCAATAAAAAAATATTCTATTTACACAATTAAATTTTATTAAATTGCGAGTATAAAGGCATCCCTCAAGCTGAATTTGATTAAGGAGGTTAGCCACAATCAATAGTCAAACATCCAAATTTTGTGCAAGATAGAACATCTATGACCAATGTTGTTGTACACAAACATAAACGTCCAGCAATGCACTTTTTGTGAAATAAATACATGTACAATGTAAAAAAAAAATTGGGTGAAACTAAATTAAAAATGTAGCAAAATGCCGCAGACCTCACCTTTCTATTCCCATCCGTTCCAGATATACGATAAATCTAAGACTTTTTTTGAGGAATCCCTGTTTTTTTTCCATAAAAGATGTAATATCTCCATTTTTTAAAAATATTTTTCAAAATTTGACCATATTTTCGGATTTAGCATTAAATTTTCTATAATAGCTGAGTACCTTGAATTATACAAACTTGGTATCTAAAGAAAAGCTTTATCTTTACCTTATTTGGGGAAGTCACGATGTCTTATATTACTTCAACGCTCACCGTTTTTCGAAAAACTATCCACAAAATTTCAAGTCTTACAAAAGATTGCAAATTTAATAAGCTTTCGAGTGATATGTTAAACGTAATGATTTTGTTTCGATTTCATGGAGAAATTTACTTTTGAAAATGAAAAAAACATGTGTTCTCATTTGGCATACAAATCAGTTACTTGTGTTAATAAAACATTATGACAATCCCTTGATGGAACTGTGCATTTTAAACATAATAAACTCTTCATTGGAATAAAAAGACAAGAAAAAAATGATTGTTTAATAGAAAATAAAGGGAAACAAAGGCTCTTATGTTATTACATTTATTTATTTATTATTATTGCTTATCATAAACATATACTATAAGATCATTACAATAGAGTTCTGTTTACACTTTTTCAGCAAAAATACACAGGTACGTATTTACAATATAATAAAATACAGGTTCATTTGATATCAGACATATAAAAAAAAATTTCTTCATCAACAATATTTGTTGACATAACATAATTTCTTACTTAGTTGAGTGGTTTTATTATGTACAAGTAAACAATATAGATCAAAGAAAAAAATCGAGACTAGAATAAAAAGTTAAATATTATATATTGTTTTTTGTTATTAATCCTTTTCGGTGTTGTGTCATTATTTGTTCAAAAGGATGGTGGCATTGTACAAGGAGTCGTTAGCGTTGAAAATCTATCTTCAGCCTCCCGTAGAATGAGTTAACAACGAATTAATATCCTTCAGCCGTCTTAAAACAGTTAAATAGTCGAATATTTTTAAAAAAGTGTCCTTTTTAGGTCCGCCATCTTAAAACCGTTAAATATTTTAAAACAGTATCCTGGAGGACAACAATGGAGGAAGTTATCCTTCAGATAACTTAAAAAACCGTTAAAACAGCAATCCTTAAGGACGAAAAAGCTAATTCTAATTGTGGATGGAGAAAGTGGCAAAGGATGTCCTTCCTCGGCCTCGAAAAATCGTCAGATCCTGGCAGATCTGTAAAACAAGGACACTGTTTTACAGATCTGCCAGGATCTGACGTTTTTTCGACTTCCTTTTCGGTAGGAAGGTAGATTTGATACAAATCTCAATAAAGAATTTCAACTAATTTAATTAAATTCAATTATCTACTTACTTTTTGAAATTAGATTATAAATTATAAGATTATGTCATAAACATGAGAGAAAAAATCTAATTTATTTAAATTTTAGGAAAGTATTTACAATTTACATGGTTACAATAATAACGAACAAATCAAATCTTCAGAAAATAAAAATAACAAAATAGTTAATTTCAAGAGTCAAGTGTGCTCCTTGAGCCACATATTCCTCCCCATTAATTTAAATTTAAATGGCTTAATGCCATGAATTTATATTTATGACATTATATACTGCGTTAATTTTTTGCTTATCTTCAATTGTTTAAATCGTGTTTTTTATTTTATTATTAATTAGAATTACAGCCTGAGTTTATAATGAAAAAAAAGTGGTTTCCATTTTTATTGCAAAAAGTCTTTGATTTTTTTATAATAAGTCGGATATCTTCTACAAAACGGATTGGAATAGAAAAGATAAAAAAAAAAATATAGGTTTGCGGCATTTTTCTACATTTTTAATCTAGTTTCTGGCCATTTCCATTTTGAGAATAATTTTTTTTAGATTTTTTTTTTTTTTTCATTTTTTTTTTTTTTTTTTTTTTTTTTTTTTTTTTTTTTTTTTTTTTTTTTTTTTTTTTTTTTTTTTTTTTTTTTTTTTTTTTTTTTTTTTTTTAGATAACAATTTATTGAAATTTACAACTGTACAAAATATATGCATCAAGTAAATGTGCTGTTAACTATTACAATAACATGACAAAATAAAAATTCTACACTAGAAGGTCTCTAGGCCATCGGGAATGGTGTGGGAACCAAGTTGAGAAATTAGGGGATTTGAGTGGTTATAGAGCTTCCTATGAAAGGATAGATATCTGGTTTGGGCTAACATAAAGCCCAGCAACATATGGAACATAAAGATCTTTATGGATAAGTTTATTGGTGACAAAGTAATGAGCATTGAGGATTTTTCGAAGGATTTTGGATTGTAAGGATTGGATACGAGATGAGTTGGATGGTTTAGGGGAAGGATTTTTAAAGTGAAAATTTGACCATTCCTACTCAATAACAAAAATGTTAGTAGATTTTGGATAAGTAAAATTGTGTTAAAATTGCAAACAAATCAAGATAGTACAGGGAAATCACCTTCCAGCCTTGAACTCCAAAAAGTAAAAGGTCTGACTGCTGCAAATTGTTCATTACATTTAGCTTTTTAGGTTTGCTAGAAAAGCGTGCTTTTCTAGTTTTTTTAAACTATATTTTTTATTTTAAATTTCTATAATCAAATTTTTATGTGGATATTTTAAATAATGTTTTGAAGCAGTTGAAATTTTGAAAACAATCACAAGTTGTCACTTGCCTGCGATGTTTTCATATAAAGAATTATATTAATATATTCTAAATGTTTGTTAACAATTAAAACAGGTGGCAGGAGGTACTGGTGTCGGTGAAGTAGTGTTTAATTAGTATCGAGTAGTGTATTCTACCTCTACCTCCCACCTCTCAACTCTCCTCTCGGCTGGAATGTCCACTTCATCCGCTGTCCACTTCCTAAACCTCATTACTATGTTTATCTACTGTCTACTGTCTACTGGCCATAGGCCACTGGCTACTGTCTATTTCTGTTCTCTCCGGTCATTTGAATACGAACCTATATCACCAGAACGTTTAAGTTTGCTATTATCATGACATAATAAAAAACATATAAACTCGACTGTTCCTTTCATTATGATCATGTTGTGGGAAAATATGTCTTGTAATATGACTTTGAAACTATTTGTCCGATACAACATTACTTTTTTTCACCTTAAAGCTGATTAAATTTACTATAAGAATCTACAAATGAAGTTTTAATCAAACCCCGTAAAATGTACATGCCAGCCCGCTAATAAAAACGTACTGTTGTAAAATCCAAGTGTTTTTTGGCACATTTGTCGCTCTAACTCCTCAAATATTTGTTCGATCCCAAATTTCTTTTTTCTATCTCAAAACTGATTAAATTCGCTATCAGATGCTATATATGTAAATTATATTAAATCCTGTAAACCACCCATGCTAGCACGCTAAATGTGTATGTTTTGGCAAAATATGTAAGTTATGACATGTTCAGTAGACTGGTGTGGGTATTTCACGGTGTTAATTATAAGTTACATATATAGGATCTAATAGTAAATTTAACCAGCTTTTAGATAAAAATGTTAAATTTTGGATCGGACAAATGGTTTTGGAGTTATAGCGAATAATGTGCCAACAAAAAATATGTATTTTACAAAAGTAAGTGATTTTCAGCGTGGTAGCTTGTGTATTTCAAGAATTTTGATAAAACTTTCATATATAAGATCTAATTGTAAATTTAACCACCTTTCAAATTGAAAAAAAAAAACATTTTGAATCGGACAAATACTTTCGGAGTTATAATGATAAATATGCCGAAAAGCCATGGATTTAATAACAGTACGGTCTTTTAGGCGTCTGGGATATTATATTATATGGGATATTATAACTCCGAAAGTATTTGTCCGATTCAAAATGTTTTTTTTCAGTTTGAAAGGTGGTTAAATTTGCAACAAATGTGCCAATAGACACTAGGATTTTACAACAGTACGTTTTTATTAGCGGGCTGGCATGTACATTTTACGGAGTTTGATTAAAACTTCATTTATAGATTCTTATAGTAAATTTAATCAGCTTTAAGATGAAAAAAAGTAATGCTGTATCGGACAAATAGCGGAGCTGTGTGACTGATGGCAAGTTGGCCCATTTCTCCATTTTTTCCCAATAACGTAACTTCGCGAAAAATGGTCCGATTTCGGGTTTATTTTTATCATTATATAGGTACTAGTTCCAGTTACAATTAATATTTGAAGACTTTCTTCGAAAAAAGCTTCGTTATGGTGTTACAGATATAAAAACAAAAATAACGGTTTTTTTGGGCGGTTTTTTGCGATTTTTAATATGAAACCGATGGTTGCCGTGGTAGCAAACTTCAGATTCAGATTCAGCACCCCAAAAAACATAAAGATCCGTTGAGAATAAAAGTTCCGCAGTTTCTTCTTGAAAACGGCTTTTTGGAACCTTATTTTATTGGACTATACTGAATACGTCCAAATTTCCAGAAACAGATGAGGGCAGTTTTGAGAATAAAGATATTGTGATCGTACAAAGCAATAGCAGTAGGTTTCACAAATCATTCTCAGAAGACTTGTCCGAATTCAGCATTACTGAATATTCTATATACAACTCCATTTTTTCTTCTTTATTTTTTATCTTGACATTCCAACTCATCCTACCACTGTCCTCACCACTTACGCTGATGGCACATGTGTGTTATCAGTAAACAGTGATCCCTTCATTGCCTCCAAAACACTCCAATCCCATATCCTAACCCTTCGAGAATGGTGTCAAAAATGGAGAATCAAAATAAATTCAAAAAAATCTCACCAAATAACCTTTACCCTTCGTTGTAAGCCCTCGACTTCCTGTCCTACAGTATCCTTTAATGATATTCCACTAATCCCTGTTGAACAGATCCGCTACCTTGGACTCCACTTGGACAAACGTCTTACTTGGAATCCACATACAAGACTAAAAAGACAAGAAACTGCCCGTCGTTACAGATTACTTCAACATTTATTAGACAAACGTTCAAAGCTCCCAATTAATTACAAAAGACTAATATACATGTCTGTGATTAGACCTATCTGGACGTACGGAGTTGAGCTTTGGGGCTCTACTAAAACATCCAATTCATCTCGTATCCAATCCTTACAATCCAAAATCCTTCGAAAAATCCTCAATGCACCTTACTTTGTCACCAATAAACTTATCCATAATGATCTTAATGTTCCATATGTTGCAGATTTAGGCCAAACCAGATATCTATCCTTTCATAGTAAGCTCCATAACCACTCAAATCCCCTAATTTCTCAACTTGCTTCCCACACTGTTCCTGATAATCCTCCGAGGCCTCTGAAAAGAAGATTTTTTATTGAAGTGCTTCTGATGGGTAGTACTTTTCATGTTTTGTCACGTTATTCTAATAGTTAACAGCACATTTACTTGATGTATAAATTTTATACAGTTGTAAATTTCAATAAATTGTTATTAAAAAAAAAATAAATAAAAAAAAATTTTTTTTATCTTTACTTTATCTTCACAGTTCAAAGAAGGTTTAGCAATAATAAAATTTATATATTTTTAATTAAACTGCTGTTAAAAAAGCCATAAATAAGTGGTGCGCAGTGAAGTTTAAAAATTTGACAATAGGTGTCGAACGTCATTCAAGAGTGGTTACAAAGGTAAGGTGTTACATATAGCTAGAAATTGATAAGAAAATTTACTTAATTCCTTTAAGCTGTTAACCAAAAAGGTATAACTATGTGGTATGAGGTTTCGAATGCGGTTAAGTTTAAAAATCGAACGATATGTGGCTAGCGCCATTAAGCAATAGAGTTTTAGTAAAACTAATAAATCTATTTGCACCAAATTTCAACTACATCGTCTTCATAGTTCCTGGAAGATTTACAATAGTAATGTTCACTATAATAATAATTTAAACTTACAGTCTTAAGTGACAGAAACGAGGTTTGTCACACTGTCATTAGCTTTTAAGGTTAGAAATTATAATCCAATCAGATGAAATCGATAAAATTATTTCTGCCGAATAGAAATTATTACCAGATCAAATTGATCCTTCGCTTTTTTGATATAATGTGTAAAAATATGATCCATGGGCCTTTAGTTGTTAGCACTGATAATGCAGTCCACTACCCTCTAGAGTTTCTTATTAGTCTCAGCCCGTCTGGATTACCGACTCATATGTTAAATTAAAAATTGGATGTCCAATTATGCATTTAAGTAATCTTAATACACCTAATCAGTGTCATTTTAACGAGGTTTAAAAATTACAGCTAAAAGTGAAAATATCATTGAAGACATGATGCTCAATTGCATTGCCCAATACAAGATTTCAATCATTAGTTAAAATTATCTAAGTTGCTTACTTATAAAGCGGGCGAAGCTGCGGCGGGGGTTGCTACTTGAATATATTTTTTTGCATCATTTTTATTTTTGTTTCATACAAACAATTAATCCTTTTCATAAGGTACACTAAAATCCGTCAATTGTTCGAATCAACCAATTGAGATCTGGCAGTTGAATTAAACAACAATATTGAATATATTTTTAAAATATTGTTATTTGTTATTAACTTTATATTTTAATTTAAAAAATGTCATTAGAATTATCAGAATCAGCGAATGTTCTCCATAGATGAATTACAAAAATAACAAAATTCATTATGGCAGTAAGTACCTCCACTTGCATTAATTTTAGCTTATTCATTAGATAAGAAGGTCTCTCATCCAACTTCTTTTTTGCTAAAGAAGCTTTAAGTAACAGAACATCGGTTAGACTAAGCCTAGGTTACTCGCAGGTAAGGCGGTAGGAATGGTAAGGCGCAACCTAGTCTTAGCTGACATAGTTTTCTTTAGCGTATAATAGAAAAGAACTAGGCCCAAAAAAAAAGCGACCAATTTAGGTGTTTTCATACTTTAGGTCATATTAATTATGAAAACGTATAAAAAAACAATAATAATAATAAGAAGCGTGCAAAAAGCAATATATATATATATATACATATATAGAGGTGTTGTACCTGTGGACACTAGTGGTTGTACCAATGAACATTCATTTCTTCATAGGTTTATAGGGATAAGTGAAATGATATTTAGAGAAATACATCAGCAATATTTTTTTTATAAAATGTACTAAACAAAATAGAATATTTAAACAAGAAAAGTCGACTTGATATTATTGAACGAGAAGGCCGACTAGAAAGGTGACAACAATAAATTTAGCGTATGAAAGTAAATAGAAACTTAACTTATTTTTAAACCTTTTAACAAAAATAAATCTTTTATGTATCTATTATAGCTGAAAGTACCCCGCTCCGCTACGGTTTAATATCATTAGGATGAAGACAACTTAAATTAGTAAAAGTTAAGCTTAACGTTGATAATTATTATTACTTAAATAAACCTGAACAATTCCATTCTTAGAATAATTTCAATAAGTAAATTTGACAATTTGCAAAAGTTAATTAAATATTATTTTGATAGCCCTCCAGTGAAGCTTCGAGGCAGCACTACCATCTTACCCAGATCTGATACCAGACCATCAGCTTTTCTTATGGCATACTTTAAGTGAATATAGTCTTAACTTCTTAACTTTTTTGAAGAAAGTTTAGTCTTTCTGTTTCTATATTTTTTGCGTACATATCAAGCATAAATTGGTTTAGGAGATTACGAAATTAAAGTAAATAAGGTTCTTCACCTCCTCGCTCCATTAACATTTAGGCGTAAAAATCAGCTGCAGACACAGTTTTCTTAAGTAGTGTATTGGGTGTTGGGTCACGCTGAGGGATGTTAATACTGTACCTTTCTTCTCCATGGTAGAACATGATATGATACTAAAGAGAATCATACACTTGGTAGAACTATTGATTCTTATCTGTTTTTTGTCCCTACATCGAACTGGCCTTACCTGTCATCACCAGAGAACATAAGTCTTTCAACCTCCCCTTTAACATAAGTCTTTTAATAGCTTCTCTTCACGAAACAACTCAAACTTGTAAGTTATAAGTAACCTCTGCAGCTACCATGAGTTCACAGAAAGTACCAATATTATAAGGTTTCGACATCGATCGTATTTTTGTTTGTTTAAAACTATAAGGAACTTAAACGGTGGTCAAAGTTTGCGGCTTAAAGATCTAACCTATTTTTTAACTTAGCTTATATCCAAATACCATATGATAATTAATATTTTATTATTCACCCAATAAAAATTGGAATCGCATTTTTCGTAAATTAGCCGCGATCCAGGCCGATTTTTTTAAATTCCTTTCTTAGCGAGCACCTACGGCCCTAGAGGAATCTACATATCGAATTTCATTCCAATCCGTTCGGTGGTTTCTGAGATTTCGTGTTAAGTGAGTGAGTGGTATTTGACAAATATATAATAGATTATTATTAACGAATGTCACAGACATTTTTATGGAGAAGATCGAAATATTAGATATCGTATCCATGAAAATATGTAGGAAAATGTAAATGTTTACATAATCTCCCAGTGCCAGTTATAAAATATGGCCGTAGTAATTTTCTTTTTTATATCTCTTATTTTAATTTCATAATCAGTAGCGATGTCCGGAAGAATAAATTTTGGGGTTCTATCATTTGATGAAATTTTCTTCAAGTAGCAAATGTTGAACGTGAACGAGTCTACTTTTTCATTGATCAAGCTATAAAATGATTTACAACAACATAGCTACCAATATATATTTCTTCATCTTCAATTTGTTGTTCATAATCATTCATCCATTCATCCAAAAAATTACAATCTTCGCTTGATGGATCAGCCAAGATCACATTTGTGAAATAGCTATCTGCACTAGTTGAATAGTTTGTTATAAATAGTGAGTGGCGAGTTTTCTCCTCTTGAAAAAAAAAAGGTTAAACGAATAGTAGGTATCCAAATTTAGGCATTTTATATCACGCGGAATGCCTACAAACTTTTTCCGTAATATTTATAATTGAAATACTGAATTAATAAACAAAGGGAAAAATCTGTGGACACTTTAACCATCTGTCCACAGGTTCAGCTGGCAATGGTGTCCACATGTACAACTGAACGCCATGTTGTGCGGAAAGCTCTGTTTCACAAAACCCGTAAGTGATAACTGATATGAAAACATATGAAGTTATAATATATTTATCGGACAACCCAATGAAATATTACTGCCTTGAAAATTTCTAAGTGTAGGTCTCAAAAAAATTAAAATCACTGGTTGGATTGGTCAGGATTTGGAAGAAAAAAACTTAGAAATAATAATTTCTTCTAAACTGTTGATCTGACTATCTTTAAAACACACGTGCAACTGCAGAGAGATGCTTGCAGCGCTACCTACCTAACAATTTCAATTTCCCTCCTCCCACTCTCTCTTAATTAAAAATGTCCACTGGTACAACTGTGCTTTAGGTACAGCACCTTCCCCTATTTATATATATATTAATCTCAAATGCTTATAATTGCAATAAAAAAATTACAATTAAAACATCTGTTAAAAGAACCACTTCTCGGAGAATTTTTTTTTTTTTTTTTATGTGTTGATAGGATAATGAATATATTTTTTTACTTTAATTTATTTTTCTAGTTAATTAATATATGTTTTCAATACAATAACATTTTCGACAGAAAGATGGTAGAACTGATTAGAACACGTGTGGTAGAAACTCCTAAGCCTTAACAAGAGACGGAGATTTTATGTTTACACTAAATAAACGATCAACATTTCCAATTATTTTCAAAATACATTATGACTCATTACAAATCATATGGCACACGTACAATCACTCTTGTACGTAACTAATAAAACATTACAAACAAACTAACATTAAATATAGGCACAAAGTCAAAATTTTAAAAGATTTCATTACAAACTCTGTCATACTATCAAATTAATACCAATCAATGGACTCGAGAAACATGATAGAAAACCCACATAAGCCTAAATAGAAGTTGGTTGAAAGATCTCCCCAGATCGAAAGCATGAAAACTATTAAGATCATATAAGGATTAAATACTGTTTGTGCTGACCTCCCTCAAGACTGACATGCCAATGTGATATTATTTAAATTATGTGATGAAAAAATACTTTAACGGTAAATAAAGACTGATATTCGTTGTGAATCAGGAATGTTTCATGTTGTATTTATTGTTGTGGGGATAAATTCTCATTGGTGTAGGGGCATTTGAAATGAAAAATAATCTTTATTCTGGGACACCTTGTCCCCTAAGAATAACATATAAGAACAATAAAAAGGTATTATTGTCTGACTGCGTACATATCAGGCAGTAACTTATATAGAGTGTAAATTATATACTACAAGTCTTTGGGTTTACATAAAAAAAATAAATAAATAAGTAAATAACAAAATTAAAATAAAATAAAATAAAAATAAATATTCTAGCAATAAAATATTATTACATAATTTCGGAAGATTGATAATTGAGGAGGTAGATGAATAGATTATGTTTAAAGGAAGTGAGAGAAGGAACATTGCGGATCGAAATGGCTATGGAATTCCAGAATAAAGCTGCACGATTAATAATCACATTGTCATGTGATTTATCAACATTTAAATTTAGAATTTTGGTAGCTATAAATTTGCCTGTAGTTTGAGATTCACCGATATACTCACTCACCAACTATATCCACTTGTATCTTTATCGTAATACCTTTTTTCTATACTTGCTAAACAAAATATTCTATTTTATTTTTCTTAATTTTTAAATTTATTTTCATTCATAATATTGTTTGTTTCCTATATTTCTTTTTATTTATTCCCTCTATTTGTCATATATTTTTGTTTGTTTTCTTCTAGCCGTGAAGAAGGCTTACATTGTAGGCCGAAATGTCGGCATTATAAATTAAAATTTATTTTTAATTGCTGTATATTCTAGGACTCCATACCCCAACAACCTATATCTTCATTAAACTCTCAGTCAACAAATACCCCGTCGACTTAATAATGAATTCCTGAGGAGTTGAGATCAAGGTTCCCCTGTTTGACAGCAAACCTCCCGAGATCCAAACGAGCCGGCACAAACAAAAGTAAGAAGAAAGAAGAAAAAGAGATCGATGTTGGAGCGATCCGGAAATAAGGAATTCAGGAAGGAGGAGAGCGGAGTGCATTGTAAATTGGTACCATTTGTCGAGAACTCTGCTTCAGGACAAACGAGAGCAAGAATTCTGGCGTCTAATTTTACTTTTAATTAAGTCCCGTCATTAATCAGGGGCGCTCGCTATTGAGGGGCCGGGGGGTCGGAAAAATGTTCGACGGGGGGGAGGAGTGGCGGCCAATATGGCGCACGTACAATACTGCCGAGAATGCCGCACATAACACTTGGCCCCGGCATCTTGGTCTCTTATTAAAACTATCTCAAGCCTTTATGGTCTCCACCGAGGGCCTATGTCTTCTGAAGGCGGGGGGGGGGGGGGGGGAGCTGTGGTCAGCCGATGTAGGGGGTATCTTATAGCTATACCACCTCGTCCCGTTTATTAAGGAGTGTTCCAGTTCCTGGAGCAGAGGTGTGGATTTTTAGTAATTTTCAAGAAGCGATTTACTTTCAATAACTGATCTTCTTAATATTTTAAACAAAATATTCTCTGATGTTTACTATTAAAATAAAAATATAATAATTTAAAATACTCCATATACAGGGTGAGTACCTCGTAGTATAAAAATATAGTAAAATGCCGTAAGCCTCGCCTTTTTATTTCAATCCGTTGCAGATATACGATAAATCAAATACTTTTTTGAGGAACCCATGTTTTTTTACCATAAAAGCTGTAATATCTCCCTTTTTTTATATATTTTTCAAACTTTGACCACATTTTCGGATTTAGCATTAAATTTTCTATAAAAGAAGAGTACATGTAACCTTTAATTATACAGACTTGTGACCTAAAGAACATCTTGATCTTCACCTTATTTGGGGAAGTTACAATGTCTTATATTACTTTAACGCTCACCGTTTTTCGAAAAAAAAACTATCCACAAAACGTCAAATGTTACAAAAACTTGCCAATTTAGTCAGCTTTCGAATGATAAATTAAAAGTAATGATTATCTGTCGATTTCATGGAGAAATTTACTTTTAAAATCGAAAAAACATGGTGTTCTCATTTGGCATACAAATCAGTTACTTGTGTAAATAAAACATTATGACAATCCCTTAATGGAAATGTGCATTTTAAACATAATAAACACATCATTGGAATAAAAAGTAAAGAAAAAAATTATTGTTTAATAGAAAATAAAGGAAAGCTGTCAATAAACCGACACCAGATCAGAGGATCTTATGTTATTACATTTATTTATTTATTATTATTATTTAGGATTTATTTTATTAGATTTTCAGTGCAAGGTTTAAAACCCAATGATAATGAACATAGATCTCAATTTTGCCCTTAACTTCTGAATGCAGTTTGTGTAGAAGAAAACCACTTTTTGAGGAGAATTTTAAGATTTATTGGATATCTGCAAGGGATTGGAATAGAAAGATGAGATCTGCGGCATTTTACTGCATTTTTGATCTAGTTTCACCCAATTTTTTTTTTTTTTTTTTTTTTTTTTTTTTTTTTTTTTTTTTTTTTTTTTTTTTTTTTTTTTTTTTACACTAAGAGGTACTCACCCTGTATGTTTAGTGAAATTCCTCAGCTATTTTATGAAGTGTATTACATCACTTATTTCTTTAAAGAAATATGAAAATTTTAATGAAATACTGCCAATGGGTACTTCAAAAGCCATTGTCATGGTATTAATAACATTATCTTCGCATTTACTAAATGTATTTTCATGTATAAAGGCTAGAAACATCCCACGTGCCGATACTTAAGTCTTTAATTTTCAACTTGTGGCATGAATCCAAATTAATATTTATTATTTATTATATTATTCGAACCCCGACACTTATCCGTCAATGATTAGTTCCATACCCACTCAAATCTTCATTCATTTGAATCTAATAAGTGTTGTATGAATTCTAATATGCTGCTATTATTTTAGGAGACATGTCCTAAAATAAAGTGGATTTTTTAATTTTGAATCCAGAATACATATTTTTAACCAAATACCATTGAAATTAAAAAAAACAAAACAATAAAACATAGCCACTTGAAATAATATACTGCATTTAAAACTAGCTAAAAGGAAATTAGTAAACTTTTCTGCTGATTGTTGAGGAGTAAGTTCGTGAGGGGCCAGTCTACAAGTCTTTTCAACCGACTTCAAAAAAGAGGAGGTTCTCAACTCGTCTGTATTTTTTTTTTTTTTTTGTGTGTGTGTATGTTACGCGATTACTCGTCAATTCTGAATCAATTTTTGATTTTTTTTTTTTCAGTAGGGCATACTTCAGAGGTGGTCCCATAAAAAATTTTTGAAATCAACGCAGCACTTTTTACGAAAAATCAAAAAAAAACAGTTATAAAATCACTTTTTAACTGTTGTTTAGGTTTTTTCTTAAAAAGTCTGCGTATTTTCAAAATATTTTTTTTATGGGACCACCTCTGAAGTATGCCCTACCGATCAAAAAAAGTCATCATTTGATTCGGAATGGGAGTAATCGCGTAACATACTTCCGTCAATTCTTATTCAATTTTGATGATTCTTTTTTAGACCGGTAGGGCATACTTCAGAGGTGGTCCTATAAAAAATATTTTGAAATCAACGGAGCACTTTTTAAGACAAATCAAAAAACCAGTTAATAAAAATCACTGTTATATAACCTTACATTTAAAACATATTTATGATTATGATTATCTAAAATCTTCATGGTAACTAAATCTAAATTAAAAAAAAAAAAATAATTTACATATACAGTCAACTCTCGATGTGTTGTACTTCGATAAGCTAAATTCTTCAATAAGTCGAACAAAATCTGCGGTCGGAAGTACATTACACTTAAATTTCACCTCAATGAGACGATTTCAGACAAAGAACGTGAAAAATTGTGTCGAAAATAAGTAGAACTGAAAATAGGGTTCAAAAGAGAGGACTTCTAGGACAGACCACCTCTATGAAACGAACTTTAGAAGTCATCACCTTTATAACTCGAACTCAAATTAAAAGAATTTCATGTGAAATTTGTTTTCCTGTTTTCTGTCATTGTTTGTCTTTTCAGTTCATAGTTACACCAGTCACTTGTTATTAGTTATTCACACGAGTGGTTTTACAGTGGCTATTGAAAATTCTTTTAATTAACGAAAGGTAAAAGTGATTTGCTAAGTGCAGAAAG
This sequence comes from Euschistus heros, assembly GCA_003667255.2. NCBI lineage: Eukaryota > Metazoa > Arthropoda > Insecta > Hemiptera > Pentatomidae > Euschistus > Euschistus heros. The sequence continues at coordinate 855,024 of RCWM02000373.1, read as the reverse complement.
CAGAAAGAAGTTGGGCGTTTGTTGCTAGTGAATTCCGAATTCCGCGTAGTTCTCTTTCAACCGTCCTAAAGAATAAAGAAAAGATCGCCACTGGTGGAAGGCGGCAAGTCTACTTTTAGACATCCTCAAAAAAAAGCGCAATTCAGTTAAAAGTTATATGATAAATAGGTACCAGTTATTTAATTTTCTGTATCAATGATTTTATATGTATGTACAAACAACATTCCCATTAATGAAAATGTACGTAATGATTTCAACTACAATTTTGTGTTCAATTTTCCCATTTACATGCAGATAAGTGGAATGATAACCTCGATAATTTTTTGTTCAGTAAGTCGAGCTATTTTTCAGGGTAGCTTGAAGATCGAGCATTGACTATACTATAAACAAAAATACACTCACCACTAAAAAGTAAAAAATAAAAATAATTTTTAGAAAAAAAAAACAAAACCGACTTCCAAGATTAAACCTACGTAAACAAACTTGAACTAAAAAATAAAAAATAATATTTTAATTGCTTCGAAACAAAAACCATTAAATGACAATCAACAAAATTATCGACACTTATATACCTATTCACAATTTATGATCAGTTATTTTTGGAGTCGGTACCAACCAAATTAAACAGAATTTGAAAAGAAATGGTAATTGTAAAGATGCTCCCACTGTTTCATCACCGCCACACCGCTGTCTGTGAAAGTTTATTGCTAAGGCAAGATTAAACTGCCCTTCTGGGCTGGCACCGACTCTAACTGATCATAAATTGTGAATAGGTATATAAGTGTCGATAATTTTGTTGAATGTCATTTAATGGTTTTTGTTTCGAAGCAATTAAAGTATTATTTTTTATTTTTTAGTTCAAGTTTGTTTATGTAGGTTTAATCTTGGAAATAGGTTTTGTTTTTTTTCTAAAAATTATTTTTATTCATCTTCACCATGGAGAGAAGATGGCGGCTAACAGTATCTTTCGACACAGCACACTCCCTGGCAAGTTCGAGAGTACTTGTGGACGGATGTGACTCAACAGCTTCCTTCAGAACCTCATCAATATCCATTAATGGCCGCCCGGAGCCCTTCTTCCTTTCCAACGTCGTATCTCCTCTTCTAAATTTTTCAAACCAACGCCGCGCAGTGCGCTCTTCAAGGACACCTCCCCCTTTATATTTAATAATTTCACGAGTTGTTTCAGCGGCTGTGAATTTTTTTTTCCAGTAATGTCTTAAAATCACGAGAATTTCGTAGGACACTGTCATGTTTCTTCTTTGAAATAAATAACTGAACTGAGCCTTTTTTTTTAAGAAGTCCAGTGTTAGAAACAAGCTTAGGGAATGCTCTAAAGGGATTATTAAGTATTGGTAAATAATAAATAGCATTAAATATTTACAGACTTTTGAACTCTGGAATTTGATAAAACGGTCATTTTTTTTTTTATACGCCCTATTATTTTGTATTCGTTGTACTTAAAACAAGCTAAAAGACAATTATTCTATAAAATAAAATTAATAACCATATTGAGACTTCTTTCAAATGACTGTTTTTGTGTATAGAATTGTTATTCTTGTATATCTGATATGTAGCCAAGAGAGAAGTATTGTCGGATAACTTCCTATATGGATATATCCTTCTTGTTTCTTTTTTACTTTTCCAGACTATTATTGAATTAATACAAAACGATATCATGTTATTATCGATCTTGGTGTATTATTCGAGCAGGGTGCGACCGGCCGTCCACGCGGACCAGCCCCACAGCAAACAGAGGACACGCGGCACACTATCCGCTATCAGAACTTTATCACTTACCTGGGCTGTTATCATTGTTATCATAGACTGCGCGCTAATCTCCGGTTATTGATGGCTCTGTCAAAGCCACGGCTCTGTTTGTTTTTCCTATTTACACCCGCTGATATGATTAGCTTCTCGCTAGGAACTCTTTTAATCCTCATTTTTTTTTAGACTCGTTTCGAATCGGCCTTAAATGTGTTAATAAAGTTAAGGCAAAGTGTCACTTCACGATTCACTATTCCAATAATTCTAAGGAAAATAATCAGTATCGAGATTTGATAATCCTAAGTAGCACTGACGTTGCCAATATTCGTGTGATGCCTCATTATTAATTATTAAAAAAATATATCCATACATATTTCATCTTTAATAAGAAAGAAATTTTTTGGGTACTAGATCAACATTCCTCGGTACAAATTTAAAACAACTCTTTTCAGAGCTCAAACGGCTATTGCCAGCCAATCATCAGTTATTTGATACATTTATTCGCTATTGGAGATTAAAGAAATGTATACTATTATGTGAAAGAAAAAGCCATTTTACATTCGTTACGTCATCTTCATTTGAAGTTGTTCATTGATCTACAACATCTTCATAGTTGGGGTCACCTGTGGTGTAGTGGTTAGCATAGCAACCTACTAAACCCAATATCGCGGGTTCGCAGCCCGGCAGATGACCTTAGGATTTTTTAAAGGGAGTAAAAAATCCTTAGCTAGCATTCCTTCGGAAGGGACGTAAAATGGGGGTCCCAAGCCTGTGCGATGTCAGGTACTCGTTAAAGATCCCTATCCTAATTATACCTGGATAGGCAAAATTTAGGACTCCCACCGTAGCATAGCATACGAACATATAAAATTATTTAAGCTGATATAAACACGCACTGAGTAATAAACAATACATAAGCAGTAAAATACAATAGCGTGGTGAAGGATCGCGAAGGACATCACTCACTATCTCACTCCCACCCAGCCATATGTATCTTGCCTCGTGCTCGCTCTCACAACTACCCCTCAAGCTTGTCTGGCAAGGGGTTGGAACTGTCAGAACGGTCTGGCTGATGAGGAAACATCATCTAATTATTACCCAAGTAATATATATAAAGATCAGCTTTTATACTATAACGTAAGTACAATTACAATTAAATGAGCATTAAGGGTGTCTGGCAAGGGGTTGCCACGATGGTAAGTGTCTGGCTGATGAGGAAACATCGTCTAATCATTGCCCGAGTAATATATATATATATATATTATATATTATATATATATATATATATATATATATATATATATATATATATATATATATATAAATCAGCTTTTATACTATAACCTAAGTAAAATTCTGAAGGAAATATCAAAAAATCACACTTCATAATTTGACGATAGTAGGCTGGTATTTGACACACCTTTAGCACCGTTTACCTGCCAAGGCCACGATAACCCGAACTTCATTCATGACCCATCGTTCGTACCTCTATTGGGAGCATGCGCTGACAAATTTTCATATTTTATAAAATAACGAAGGTCTGGGGTTCACGGGCTCACGCTCTAATACAACAGTCGTCTGGCAATGATATTTAATTATAATAAATAACAAAAATTGATTAATAATTAAATTATCAGTTATAAATTAATGAAAAAATCTTTTAAAAGGATACATCTTAAGTGTACTATTATAATGTATATAACATAAATATTCATGTTTTACATTTGCTCGGAAGATTGAAGATCCAGGAGGTAAAGAAATAGATGTTTAAACGAAGTAAGAGTGGAGCCTATTCGTATTGATATGGGCAATGAACTCCATATAGAGGAAGCGCGGATAATAAAGGATTTTTCGAAGGATGCAGTTCGATGTACAGCAGTGTACAGGTTGATGGGTCGGGTTCTAGTATTTAAAAGGTGGATGGAGGAGCGCAAGGTAAGGATGTCATGAATATAGTTGGTTTTTCGGTTTTCAAGGATAGAAATATGAGAGCACCCAGGAAGTATTGACGTCGGAAACTGGGGTAAAGCCACAAAATTTCAAAATACCTGTGAGATATGTGAGAGCGTCTAGAAATCTCAAAAATAAATCTAATAAAACAATTCGTTAATCTTTTGCATCTCATTTCGAGCTCTCCAGGCAGTCCTCCATATACTATGCATCCGTAATCAAAGTTGGGAAAAGCAAGAGATGATACCAAAAGTTGACGAGAACTTAGTGGTAATGAATCGCGGTGATGGAAAAGTACTTCAAGTATATAAATAGATTTCCTCGTGATTTGAGAAATATGATTGTTATTTGTCCAGGAATAAGTAACAGAATAAAGATTTTTTTTTTCCATTCATGTCCATTGTTTCTATGAACCCTAATACAATATCAAAACGATAACCAGAGAAATGTCAGTGCATCCTTCCTAAAGTGATTATTGAAAGGATTTAACTGACATCTCCAATTCTTTAAGTAAATCCATAAATTAACTTAATCAATTATAAATGAAACCTAAATCCTTTGGTATATTTATCTTTTTAAGTAAATATTTGTGAGATGACCTATATTCTGATACATTGTCTAAATTGTAATTAATTACATCCAAGGATTATTTCAAAAATTAGGATCTAACATTTTTTGGGTGGCTTAAGGAATTTGTAATTTAAAAAAGAAAATACACCACAAGAAAGCTAGTACTGTAAGCTAATTTTTCAACATGTTTTTGCTGAATAGATATCCACTTTTGATAACACTCACTTAAGGTACGCATGATGGTATATAAAGATCAATATAACCAGTCTTCAAATAAAAATTACAAATTACGTTGGCAATTAATTCATCAATCCTAAACCTAAATCCAGCCTGTCCAATTAAGTCTAATTACAGTCTTGTAAATGAGTATTTTATAATAAATAAACTTAGGAATCCATGCATGACGTTTGTCTGAATGGTGTCCTAGATAACGGATCTGTAAAACAGGCTTAGAGGATTGTTATTAAGAAATACATCAGGATAGGAGATCTTAGAATCAGGAGGAAGGAATTTAATAATAAAATACTTAAATTTTATTTATAGATAGGATCGCCACACAAAAAAAAAAAAGATATTTCATCAAAACCAACACGAACATACTAGAAGAACATCAAAAAGCAACAGGGGAAGAAAGTTGATCCGAGACCTACATCCATAATCTTTGAAACCAAAATAATATTATATTATAAATATTATTAATAAAATTTTGATTCTAATGCAATCATTTCATGTATCGAGATATCTGAAGGTGGTAGCCAACAATAAGGCACCTGTTAACTTATTAAAAAGTTCGTGTCCAGTAATTTAATCAATACAATTCTTGTTTATAACGGTTACCAATATGATTACTATTTCTAAAATAGATCTGTGTTAAAACGCTACTATATTGTATCAATTAAAACCTTTTTAATTGCCAAATCTTAACATCTCTCAATCGATTTTCAGAGTTCGAGTCTCTTAACATCAAATCAATCATATATCTTTCGCAAATAACAAACTTTATAGTCATATTGAAAAGCTTACCTGGAACTCCACAAAGTAGTCTATGGCCGCATATTCCATTCAGAAGTCTGAAATAAAAACATAACTTCATTTAAAAATCTAATGTCGTCGGATCATGAATTAATATTTTAATATATATATATATTTTTTATGTTCTGTGTACAAAAGTGCATATTTATGTTTTTAATATTTATAGTTAGAATTATAGTTAAATTATCTGAAAATATATATATATATATATATATATATATATATATATATTTATTTATTTATTTTTTTTTTTGAAGAGAAAAGATTTGACCCCGGTTGGGATTCGAACCCAAGTCTCCACCTCTCTAGCGTGTGGTGCCTTATCCACTAGGCCACCGAGGTCGTATCCGAACCAGGGAAATCTCTCTTCACTGATCCATACCCCCGGGCACTCGCAATTGCGATGTACAATTCGGGGATGAATGCCCAATTTGAACATTACTTTAAACGGATCTATTGACGAGCTGTCATATATATATATATTAAATTATGAAATAATTAAATATTTAAATTTCAGCCTTCGGGCCACACTAACTACTTCCAAGGGCTCCGCGGGCCAACACCATTTTAATTTTCCTGCCGGTACCTATAATTTATAGAATAGTCTCCGAGTACGCACCCTCAGCGAGAAGAAGCTAGTTAAAGTCCCTAGTTCAATCATTATTGTGTTGTACTGTAATGTTACAAAGTTCTGGTGTATTCTACTCATTTCTTGATGACAGTAATTGACGTATAAAAACGCTAATAGAGGTGCTATAGTAATAGTTCGTAACGCCCTTAGTGTTTAACGGTTTGAACTATCGCCATCTTGTTCTGTAAGAGAGAGGGCGTGGGGGCTAAATTTCTAAATTGAGAGACGGCTTGTTCCGAGTCTTAATGAAACATTTTTTAATTATTGATAATTATGTTTTCTTTCCGTACTTATTATCGTATCTTTTGGGGGTTTAACAGATTACCTAATATAATAATAATTATTTATATTGAATTTGAACTCATTTAAACGAAATGATAATGGATCGGTTAGATAACATCATAAAGTTAAGAATGAATGTAAAACAATATTTAAAAAAGAAGATTAATCCACACTTTTTTACGATAATAATAAATAATTAAAGTAAAGATTAATGAACGAAAAGAATTACGAAATCACATCTACAATTTTAAAAACTAACTCTCCCTACCCCCCCTTAATTAGTAAAAACAGTGAAAAACCCCAAAATATACGCTAAGTAAGGACGCAAGAAAACATAATGATCAAATTTCATTTTGATCGGACCATCCGTTCTCAATTTAGAAATTTAGCCCCCCCCCCACCCCGCACTAATTAGTAGAATGTTAAAACCTAAAATATAAGCTAATAAGTACAAAGAAAAATAAGGATCGAATGTCATTAAGATCGACCAGCCGTTCTCAATTTAGAAATATACACCCCCAATCCTCTCTCTAAGAAAAAAGATGGCGATAGTTTCAAAAACCGTTAACACACAGAGAAAAACTTAAAACCTTAAATTGTTTGGAGGTTAAAACTGACGGGAAAATTGTGATATTTGTCCAACTCTCACGGTGTTTCGAGATATAAGTTATTAAAATCGATACTTATCGAGAAAAACAAATGTTTATTTCACTTTTTTTTTCAAACATTTGAATCAACGTGCCAGAAAACTACAATCTATTATCAAGTGAGAAATCAAAACTACATAAATATTATTAGTATTTTATAATGTTATAATGTTTACATATATTTATAATGTTTGTTTGGATTCATTTCATTTATTTTGTTAATAGTAAATTTTCAATTTTATGTTATTATAGGCCCTTGTTTATTAACATTTACCTAGCTTTAAGTAAATAAAAACGGAGTTATTATTACCCCTCTCGATCTACCGATTTTTTATTTTTATTTTTATTTTTTTTTTGCCCCGCCGGCCTAAGCCCGGGCGGCCGGATTATTGATGGCACTGGGCGGGCCGGATTTGGCCCCGCGGGGCCTTAGTTTTGGAGACCCCTCCGCACTGAGGCCGACCGAGCTCGATCCGACCCAGGTAAGATCTCTCTCTCTTCACCTGATCCATACCCCCGGGCACTGCAATTGTCGATGTACAATTCGGGGATGAATGCGCAATTTGAACATTACTTTAAACGGATCTATTGACGAGCCTGTTATATATATATATATATATCCATAAATCATATATAGATATTATATAATATATTATATATATTAAATTATGAAATAATTCTTGATTATTAAATTATTTTTTTTTAAATCTATTTTTATTTTTTGATGAGAAAAGATTAGACCCCGGTTGGGATGCGAACCCAAGTCTCCACCTCTCTAGCGTGGTGCGGCGGGGGGGGTTATTCCTAAACTAGGCCAGGCCGAGCTCGTATCCGAACCGAGGGAATTGCGCAATTGCGAGTGCCCGGGGTGTATGGATCAGTGAAGAGAGAGATTTCCCTGGTTCGGTATACGAGCTCGGTGGCCTAGTGGATAAGGCACCCACGCTAGAGAGGTGGAGACTTGGGTTCGAATCATCCCAACCGGGTCAAATCTTTTCTCTTCAAAAAATAAAAAATATATTTAAAAAGATATTTAATAATCAAGAATTATTTCATAATTATATATATGAATAATATATATATATATCGTATATTATATATATATATATATATATATATATATAGCTATAAATATTTCGGCAAGCGACAATAGCGTTTTAGTAAAGTAACTAATGAACCTATCTGAACCAAATTTTAACTACATCATCTTCATAGTTCTTGAAAGATTTACAATTAGAAAATTTACTATAATAATTAATTTATACTATTCTATAAAGGACAGAAGCCATTTTTTCGTTTTTGATCAATAACCGCGAATATTACTTGAAACCAATCTGTAACTAATATAACTACATCATCTTCATAGTTCTAAGACGGTTTAGCAATATTACCATCTACTGATTTTTAATTTATATTTTATTAAAAAAAGTTAATATGGTGGAAACAGTGAAGTTTGAAAATTGACCGATAGGTGGCGAGTGCCATTCTACAAACGAGAGGTTACAAAACAGCTTGAAATTGATGATACACTTTACTTATAAACTATCAAGAAATTATTATAAAAAGATTTAAATATGGTGTGCGATATGTGGATCCGAGTGAAGTTGAAAATCGACCGATTGTGTATAGCGCCATTCCACAATATAGTTAACAATGGTAAACTGAACCTATCTGAACCGACATCTAAATAAATAATTTTTATAATTCTAGGAAGGTTTTGCAATGGTAAATTTACAAACTAACTAACATTTAAATGTATAATGTGAGAGGCAGGACCGAGGTTTGCCACACTGTCATAATTTTATAGTTCCAAATCACAACATCCACCAACCAGATGAAATCAATGGAGATTATTTCTCGCCGAATACCAAATTATTACAAAATCAAAATATTTTGCTTTTTATATCGTGTGTAAATATTGATCCACGGCCTATTGTCGTAATGATATGAATTTTCCCCGCCAGTAGTTTTTCTGAATAGTCTATCCATCTTGATTCCCAATACATAATTAAAATTAAAATTTTTATGTCTGATGGTGCTTTTTTTTAACGAATAACCCCATTCATGCCTTGATTAATAATTACATGCAGTGAAAAAATCATTGAAAAATCTATTATATAGATATATATATATATATATATATATATATATATATATATATATATATATATATTCAATCCGTTATTATTACAACTTTGCTTCTCATTCCATTCCTGATAATCCTCCGAAGCGCCTGAAAAGATGATGGCCTCGGGACCTTCTAATATAGTGCTTCATTATATTGAACCTTCGTAAGTGCTACCAATGTGTAGTTGCTTTAAAAACAAGTGAAATGTCACTTTTATCATTATCATCATATTTATTTGATTTATTATATTTTTATATTGTACTAGCATCCCCGTCGCGGCTTCGCCCGCCCTCAAGTAAAGATAATTTCGACTAAAAATTAAAGTTTTATTTATTTATCGATAAGATTCTTGTATTTTAGCATGTGGTTGAGCATTATTTCTTCAATGATTTTTTCACGCATAGCAGTAATTATTAATCTAGTTATAATTGCACTGAATAGGTGGTTGAAGATTACGTAAAAGCACCATCAGACATAAAAATTTTAATTTTAATGTATGAATTGGTAATCAAGATGGATAAAGACTATTCAGAAACTCTTGCGGAAAATAAACTGCATTATCAGTGCTTACGACAAAAGGCCCGTGGATCATATTTTTACACACGATATAAAAAAGCAAAGGATCGACATTTTGATTTTGTAATAATTTGTATTCGGCAGAAATAACTTCATTGATTTCATCTGGTTGGATGTTGATTTGGAACTATAAAAATATATGACAGTGTGGCAAACCTCGGTCCTGCCTCTCAACATTATACATTTAAATGTTAGTTATTGTAAATTTTACCATTGCAAAACCTTCCTAGAATTATAAAAATTATTTATTTAGATGTCGGTTCAGATAGGTTCAGTTTACCATTGTTAACTCTATTGTGGAATGGCGCTATACACAATCGGTCGATTTTCAAGCTTCACTGGGATCCACATATCGCACACCATATTTAAATCTTTTTAATAATTTTCTTGATAGTTTAATAAGTAAATTTTATCATCAATTTCAAGCTGTTTTGTAACCTCTCGTGTAGAATGGCACTCGCCACCTATCGGTCAATTTTCAAACTTCACTGTTGTCCACATATTAACTTTTTTTAATAAAATATAAATTAAAAATCAGTAGATTTTAATATTGCTAAACCGTCTTAGAACTATGAAGATGATGTAGTTAATATTTAGTACAGATTGGTTCAGTAATATTCGCGGTTAGTGATCAAAAACGAAAAATGGCTTGTCCTTTTATAGAATAGTATAAATTATTATTATAGTAAATTTTCTAATTGTAAATCTTTCAAGAACTATGAAGATGATGTAGTTAAAATTTGGTTCAGATAGGTTCATTAGTTTTACTAAAACGCTATTGTCGCTTGCCAAATATTTATAGCTTTTTGGATAACAAATTAATTTAATTTAGTAATTTTATTATCAATTTCTAGCTATATTTAACACCGGATCATTGTAACCTCTCTTGAATGGCGCTCGCTTTACTACACACCACATATTTATCGCTTTTTAAACAGTAATTTAATACAAAATATATAAATTTTATTATTGCTAAACCTTCCTTGAACTATGAAAATAATGTAGTTATATTTAGTACAGAATAGTTCTATAGTTTTCGCGGTTAGTGATCAAAAACGAAAAATGGCTTGTCCTTTTATATATAACTTCATCATCCCCCGTCGAGGCTTCGCCCTCTTTCATAAGTGAAGATCTTAGATGATTTCAACTAATAATTGATTTTTTGTTTATCGATAAAAATCTTGTATTACAGTGAACAATTGAAAATTTTATTTTTGATAATATTTTCACGCATAGCAGCCATTATTAACTTGGTTAAATTTAGATTGATTAGGTGTTTGAAGATAACATAAAGCATAATTAGACATCCAATTTTCAATTTTAATATATGAGTTGGTAATCCAGATGGACAGAGAATATTAAGAAACTGTTGCATATAATGGACTGCATTTTCAGTGCTTACAACTAAATATTCAAAATTCATATTTTTACACACAATATTAAACAGCTGAGGATCGGCATTTTGATTTTTAATAATTTTCATTCGATAGAAATAATGTTATTGATTTGATCTGGTTGGATTTTAATTTCTAACCGTAAAAGTATGTGGTAGTGTGGCAAAACCCGTTTCTAACACTCAACATTGTACATTTAAATTTTCATTGTTGCTAAACCTAGAACTATGAACATGATGTAGTAAAAATTTGGTATATTTCACTCCATATAGCTGTTTTTATAATAATTTAATTGAAAATAAGTAAATTTTATTATCAATGTTCACCTCTATGTAACACTGTACCTTTTAATCTTTTATGTAGATGGCAATTGCCGCCATTTTTGAACTTCATTGTTATCCACTTTTTATTCATTTTTCAATAAAGAATTAGTTGAAAATCATTAGATTCTACTATTGCTAAACCATCATATAAAGATGATGTAGTCAAAATTTGGTAGAGATTGGTTCAGTAGTTTTTGGCGGTTAGTGAACACAAACGAAAAATTGCTTGTCCTTTTATATAATACTATTATATAATATAATATAATACTATTATAATAATAGTATAACCTTATACCGCCATATGTTAGAATCGTATAGAGCTAACAGATAATTGTGACTTACAGATAATATACAAATAATATTGCAACTATAAATTAAGATATAAGGTATCCTATCTTTTTCGTTGGATCAAACTGCACACGGTGTGCAAATTTGATTAAAATTGGTTCAGTAGTTTAGGTGTCAGCCTGCCCCAAGACAGCGACACGTAATTTATATATATTAAGATATAGCGTTGTAAACTTCAATAAATAAATAAAAAGTATTAAATCACCATATCTTTACATTAAATTGTCTGGATAACTTCCACTAAAATTTTCCATTTAAAACTCATAATCTTCCATTACCTTTTTAATCCCCTTATTCTGCTTCATTAGACGAACTTTTCCTTTTCTGATCCTTGTACATCTGGATTTCCATTTCTACTTCCATTATTCACTCCATCCTTCTTCCCTTTTAATCCTTCGTCCCTTTAAAGTTCAAAGGAACTTAAGATGCATATTCAATATCCGACAAATGATTATAAATCAATTTCCGTATAACTTTCGACACTTGGATGACAATGCCTGACTTAATTTATCAAATTTTAGAAAACCTGTCAATTGCATTTTCCTTTGATAAGTGCAGGGAAATAAGCATCGAACCTTGAACTCCAATAATAAACATTTTTGACTGGGATTTGTTCTCCACCCTGTGGAGTAAATTATACAAATTTAGTGCAATAGTACCCAAATAATGCTGTACAAAATCAGTATTATATTCTGAGTCATATTTAATTTTAAAAAATATTTTCTTTATCGATATGACTATTAGATTGAATATCTAACAAGTAAACGGAAAGACGGGATTTGAAGCTATTATGAGTGGATGAGTGGCGAACGATGGAAGTGAGTGAGTTCCAGAAGTTAGAAGCTCTGGAAATAAAGGAACGTTTGAAGGATGTTGTGTTGAAGGGAGTTAGGTAGAGGTCTGAGAAACGGAATCTGGTTTTGCGGGAACTCACTGATGATTTTAATGTTAATGCTTTGAGGATATAGGAAGGTGACTGGGAGGAAAGTGATTTGTAAAGGAACAAACCAAGGAAGTATTGTCTTCGGAAAGAGGGAAATAACCATTTTAATCTTGTGTAGCGGTGAGATACATGGTCATACATACATACATGGTATGGTATACCTAGAGCGAATATCAGGCAACAGTTCATGAGCTTCTTCAATCGTGCATCCTGAGATGCAGAGAGACCTCCGTACACCACAATACTAAAATCAAAATGGGGGAATATGAGGGAAGAAATTAATAGTTGACGTGTTGATTGAGGGAGGAATTTACGGGAGCGGTTTAGGAGTCGAAGAGTGGAAATAGTTCGGCGGATAATAAAGGACACATGATCTTTCCAGGAAAGAGTTTGGTCAAAGACAATGCCGAGGTTCGCGACGGAAGTGCGGTGAAGGCTAAGAAATCTTCGAAAATTCGATATATCAAGGTCTTATTAACTAATTCTTCGATATGTAGAGGTAAAAATAACATAGGAATGATTGGCAGATTCAAGGGAAATAGAAAAACTTCGATCTATCATGGCATTCCCTATATCGAGGTTCCACTGTATATGGATTCTAAGTAAGACATTTGTCAAGATGAAGTTCTAGGTAGCGGATCTGTAATTAAATACTTTAGAATTGGATTTACACCTTTCTGACTTCTAGATTGATATAGCCGCAACAGGTGACTAATATGAATATTATAAACCAGGAGAGCGATTAAACAGTCAAAGGCTAAGGGATTCAATAAGACTACAATAAAGAAGAAAACAATAAAACAATGAGCAAAGAGGGAGGGCAAACAAACAGCCCCCACTGGGGCATATGCCCCCTCCCCTCCCCTAGTTCCACCCCCGGAGCCCATTGTCCCCGATGCCACGGGGAGCGGCACGTGCTGCATTATGATGCTAACTAGGGACAACAGCTGAGCAGGTGCCTGCTCGAGGTGTCCGCCACGGCTAACTAACCATCGAATTGGGATAACTAGCCGTCAAATCGCCTTCCCCTCCCCCGCCGAGTAGTACAGCTCTGCGGTCAGGTGGGGGGGACGTTACGTCACTCCTTCGTATTCCACCCCAATATTGTACTGTCAGCCTTCATTTGTCACCGCCCTGGTAGGAAGTGGAAAAACAACATTGAAACCTCCGACTAAAATATCACTCTTTAAAGGGCATGCCCACTGTTACTGGGCCAACGGTTGAGAAAGGAGGAACTTTGACCGAAATCAAACTCAAAAGCAAAAACAAAACAAATTTTATTAAAATTTCGGATCAACAATAAATGTTATACACGAACTGTTTGATGAACACATGTTATAAACCAAGTATGTCTTTAATCTTTTTGTTATTGAGGTTCCCAAGTTATACTCCAGAGCTCCAGATGCGACGTGGAGAAGTTCATGGTGTCGCCTTGTGAGCCTCTTAAAGACCTCTTAGAGTCGATCAACTCCCAGTTCCCGGTGAAGCTGGGAATTTCTTATAAAAAACCAGGGTGCGTTAACCGCCGTACGCAATATTTTGTTTTGGAATGTTTGTAGTCTCTTTTTGGTTAATTTTGAAGTGTTGTACCAGACAGGACAGGATTAGGTCAGTAGGGGCCGCAGCATGGTTTTGTATACTAAGATAGCAGTTCTGTGACGAAGTAATGATTTTCTATTTAAAAGAGGGTACAAGTCTTGCGTTAGCTTGTTGTAAGATGTACTCGTAGTTAGTGTGTAATCTCCAAGTCAGTCTGGTGTCAAGTAACGCACTGCCTGGTCTGTAGGATTCCAGGGAACTGAGATGTGATCGAGTCGAAGCGTAAGCAGATCGGTGAGGTTGAAGTTTCCACTTCCGGGACCATGACGAGACATTGCTAAGGCAACACTGAAGTTTTCTGATGGCTTCGTGAAGGTCATCATCTTGGGACAGGAGTGCTGTGTCATGTGAAATAACAAAAAAAAAAAATCATTGTCTGCCTTATAATTTTTACCGCGCCTCCTTATTTTAAGATCAATCTTTAATAACGTTCCCAAGTAAATTCAATCCACAGTAATATGGAAAAATAAACAATCTTGTATCTGGTTGGTATTTTAACTACTTACGCCATCTTCTTATGAATAAAAAAAATCAGTTACTTTTTGAAAAAGAAATCAAAAAAGTTCAAAACACGTTTCTCCGTCCCCGATTTTTGTTTTCAAATGGTAGCAAAATCAGAACAAACCTTTAAAATAGTTCAAACTTTTAAGAAGTTTAAATCACTCTATCGAATAGATCGCAAAATTATGATATTAAAACATAAGGACAGAAATATTCGCTGTGGCATCTTATAACTTGAATACTCAGATATCTTAGTTAAAAAAAAAAAAGAAATCTTAAATTTCCTATTCAAGGGTAAGAGAATTAAGTATGTTCTGTACATTTTTGTTCTATTTTTTTTTAACGTTCAGCATACGTGTAAATGTCATTGTCATGATCATAACTTTTTTTTTCTCATTTATTGAAACTTACAACTGTACAAATATATACATCTAAGATTGTATTGTTAATAATTACAATAACATGTTAAAACTATGGTCTCTAGGCCATATTCTTTTCGAAAGCCTCGGAGGGTAATCGGGAATAGAATGGGATGGAAGTTGAGAGACTAGTGGATTTGTGTAGTTATGGAGTTTATTAAGAAAAGATATAAGTAGGTACCATTAAGTCTATAATATATTATGGGTAGATCCAAATCTATATTAATGTCTTTGTTAATAATTTTATTTCTTATATAATATAGAACATTGAGAATATTACTATATCCAACTTCCCGTTGAACTTGAGGAAAAACCCTTCTGCCATCTTTTTTTTTTTTTGTATATATACATTTATTGAACTTTACAACTGTACACAATGTATATATCAAGTAAATGTATTGACAAAGATTACAATAACATGTTAACACTTGAAAAGAACTACTCATCAGTGGCACTTTATTAAAAATTATACACTAGAAGATCTCTAAGCCATCTTCGTTTCAGACGCCTCGGAGGATTAGCAGGAATTGAGTGGAAATCAAGTTGAGAGACTAGTGGATTTGTGTAGTTATGGAGTTTATTAAGAAAAGATATGTATCTGGTTTGTGCTAAATCAGCAACATAAGGGACATTAGTATCTTTATGGATAAGTTTATTGGTGACAAAGTAAGGAGTAATGGGGATTTTTCGAAGGACTTTGGATTGTAAGGATTTAATACGGGAAGAATTAGGTTTATTTGAGCCCCAAATTATAAAATTTAAACAAACATTTTTGAATGAAGTTTATGCTTGGTAAATTTAATTTTTTTAATGAGGACTTTTTTGTAAATAAATACACTTGTTTTCTCAATTTTTCATTAAAAAAAAAAAAAAAAAAAAAAAAAAAAAAAAGTTGCCACTAGTTTCAAAACACTCTTATAATCATGACATTAAAAACCAGCAGACCACATGCAGAATAATATAAACATAATGAAGGTTAAAGTGTTAATGAAGTAATATTAAACAGTTCCTACCACACCACCTCCCTTCAAACGAGCTTGGAATACAGAAGCACTCATGGGATATAAATAAGGCCATACGGATGTGGCTGTAAACGAGGCGGATAAAAAATGGCTAATTGGAAGAGCGGCGTATCATTGGCGCGACATCCCCGAGCAGGGAGCGAGCCCTCTCCTGCTTGGCCTGCAGCTGATGTCGAGCAGGTGGACTTAGTTCTATTGTAAGCCCTCCTCCATGTCCACTCCGATCTTAACTCGACCGAGGGGTTTTTTATTTTCGATTCATCGATTCAGTGGTCGAATCATCCCCAACAACAGGAGTCATTGTCATTGTGGGCTATGTGGCGGCAACTCAGCTTCCGAGTACAATACAATAATAGTTGGAGCCCTTCCTATTTGTTATTCATGAAAATAATAAGAATGATTTACATATTTGAATTTCAATGTTAGTTTATATAAATATTATCTTAATGAAAATTTTAATATAAATAATGAAAAGAGTGCTGACTGTGAAGTTTTTGCGATTAAGTTTCTTTTTAATATAAATAGTCCAGAAGAAGAGTCAGGGATGCAGTCAAAGTAAGGACCACGTGTGAAGTGCATTTAGATGCGTGCCATTTTTTTTTTACCTCAGGGCCACCGATTTGTGAGGAGAAGGAACCACACTTAGACCAGAAGTCCAGTAACCATTCTTTTATCATCATAAATATACGAAAAGTCCTAGCCCCAATTTTGGGTTTTTCGATTATAACTCGAAAACTGTGGACTCTAAAAAAATATGTCAAAAACAAACTTAAAGCTAATTAAATTTCATGTAAAATAGTTAACATACATATTTGTCGAAATTCCAACCGTTTTCGAGATATACGTTATTGAAAATCGATAATTTTCGAAAACAAATAATTTTTACCTCACTGTTTGTCAAACATTTGCTTCAGGTGCCAAAAACGTATACATTAAATTTAAGTAAATGGAATGCTCTACAACTTTGATTCTATTATTTGTTCTGAGAAACGATCGTGTAAGGCACTAGAAGCAAATGTTTGACAAAAATGAGGTAAAAATGATTTGTTTGCGAAAATTAACGATTTTTCAATGACGTATATCTCGAAAACAGTTTAAATTACGACAAATACGTATATAAACAATTTTATATAAAATTTAATTTTCTTTAATTCTTATTCAAACGTATTTTTTTAGCGTCCACTGTTTTCGAGATATAATCGAAAAACCCCAAAATGGGACCTTCTCGCCTCCTCCCCCATAGTTAGCTCACCCCCAAGGGGCATTTTATTTTAGTATGTTTATCTTTTAACTACTTCTAACGGAGCCCTGAGTTCAAAAATAATAGCATATTTCATTCCATTTAATTTCAGCCCTAAAAGGTAGGCCCTAATCACGAATATAGTCTGAAGTTGGAGCAAATGTTCATACTTTAGGCTAATATTTTGGTTCTGCGATGTTAAAAAAAAAAGTTTCTCACTTTTGTAAAAATAAATAGGATTACCCCATCCATAGATCACCATACAGTAGCTCATAGAACAACTCACTAATAGCACTACAATAGTTCCACATTAGATCTTTTGGCCATCTTCTTTTCAGATGACTCGGCTGATTATCGGGAATAGATTGTTTGGCAAGTTTGGAGACTAGTGGATTCTAGTAGGTATGGAGTTTATTATAAAAGGATAGTATCTGGTTTGGGCCAAATCAGCAACATATGAAACTTGAAGATCTTCATGGATGGGTTTGTTTGTAACATAATAAGGACCATTGAGGATTTTACAAAGGATTTTGAATTGTAGGGGTACGAAAAGAATTGGAAGGTTTAGTGAATCTCTAAAGCTCAACTCTGTATGTCCAAATGGGTCTAAATACTGTCATGTAATTAAGTTTTTTTGTGATTTATTGGGCGCTTTGATCTCTTTTCTAGTAAATGTTGAAGTAGTCGGAAACGACGAGCAATTTCTTGTCATTTAAGTCTGGTATGTCTCCATAAAAATTTTGAAAATCGGACATTTCATTTCGAACAACCCAATAATTAATATAACTAAATAAATTTATTTTTATAAAAATAATAAAATATTTATCCAGGGGACTTCCTATTTACCTTGATTCTTTCCCTTCTCTATGTTATATTATTTTTTATTTAAGCGGTATGATAATAATGAAAATAATAGTTGTAGAGATTATTAAAATCTTCAGATTATAATTTAAGAGGAGGTACATTATTCATTAACCTGTGGACACATTTTAATGCCATCAATGTATAAATATGATATTGTAATTTGATGTACAATTTTTTAAAAATTCTGATTAAATATTTTGGAAGATAGATTACTGACCCTTGATCCTTCAGAATAAACTAAAAGTTCGAAAGAATGAAAAAAAAAAAATTAATTATTAATTTCCGATATCAACAATTCTAATCGGGAAGTCGGGGGTAGAGGGTGGGGGAAGGAAGGGGAGGTATTAAAAATTCCGATTACATTTTTGGCTGAGGGGATGATGGAGGGGGTAGGGCATATCAATAAGAAGCCCAATAAGACAACCTCTCTGTTTTCATAAATATTTTAAAGGAAAAATCTAGCAGGAGAGGGGGGGTCTGTCAGTCACTGCTGCTTCTTCGGTGTAAGGGACTACAACAAGTATATCAGCTGGTATTGAGCATAAGCTAAGTTATATGTGTATTATTGCAAACAGGGTGCTTCAGGGTTAAGCAGTCAAACTGAAAATTAAAACTAAGGACCTCAAAACCTCAAAGTGGAGATTGGCTAACTTGCGATCAGCCCACCGCGAAAACACCTTAAGGCTATAACTAACTCCGAATCTATTTGTCCGATCCAAAACATCTTTTTTTACCATAAATCTGATTGAATTTACGATTTTATGATGTTTTAATCAAGTCCCTTAAAGTACACATAGCTAGTAAGCTAAAAGCCCGTACTGTTGTGAAATCATGAAATGAAATCATTTTTTGAAAACATTTTTCGCTATGACTTCGCATGTACAGTGTGTCCAAAAAGAGTATTGGGTATTTGTTACTTCGATAAAACTAAAACTACTTAAAATAAAATAAAAAGTTTATTGTTAATTATTACAATATAAAGTGGAAAATTATGTGGAAAAGATGATGTTATCTAAATGGTGACCGTTATGCTGCTGGCACTCTTCTAATCGGGAACGAAGATTGGCGATCACATGCTGACACATAGCTCTCGATATTGCTGCCATTTCTGACCTCATGGTTTGCTTCAATCGGGTCAGGTTCGCCGGATTATTCTCATAGACCTTACTTTTAAGGTATCCTCATGTAAAATAGTCAAGTTGACTAAGGTCGGGGCTTCTGGGAGGCCCTTAAAATTATCTTTTCCAAATAATTTTCCACTTTATATTGTAATAATTAACAATAAACTTTTTATTTACTTTAAGCAGTTTTTGTTTTATCGAAGTAACAAATACCCGATACTCTTTTTGGACACCCTGTATATACGATCCTAAATTTCATTTTTCCATAGTAAAGCTGGTTAACTTAATTATTAGATTCCATATATAAAACTGTAATTAAATCTTGTAAAATACTTACGCCAGCAGGCTCAATGTATATGTTTCGTGAAAATATGACAATTTTACATGTTCAGTGTGCTGGAGTGGAGACTTCATGGGATTTAATTTAATTTACATATATCGAAAAATCTTGGATTTCACAATAGTACATGGTTTGAGCGTGCTAGTATGTATATTTTAAATTTCATATACAGAGTCTTATAGCAAATTCAACCGACTTTAATATGAAAAAAAGATATTTTGGATCATATTAATAGATTATAAATTATAGCCAAAAGATTACCGATAAACGTGTTTCGCGGAGAGGTGGGACTGGCCGTAAGTTAACTAATCTCTACAATGTTCCCAAGGCCATAGCTTCGCAAAAACGGTCCCATTTTCGGTATTGTTTTTTTATTTCGTAAACCCCGCTACAATTTACTATATGAAGACATTCTTCGAAAAATCTTTCGTTGTCTTGTTATAGGTAAAAAAAAGCAACAAGAACCACTATTTTGGTCGGGTTTTTTGTGGTACCGGGTATGAAGCCGACGGTTTGTCGTGGTAGCAAACTTTAGATTCGGATTTAGCATTCCATCAAACAATAAGAACCGTAGAGAGAAAAAAATTCTGCACTTTTTTTCCTGAGAACAGTCTTCTGGAACCTAATTTTACTTGCTGCGTACTTGCGGTCACCCATCCATAGAACATTTTCTTCTTGTTTTGAGGTCCCTAGATTAAATTTTCAGTTTGGCTAATTAACTCTTAACACCCTGTGGATATTATTATTTCATTATATGTATCCTCTTATTTACTGTGTATATATATATATATATATATATATATATATATATATATATATATATATATATATACTTATTTACTCTTACTAGTTTATAGGATATTCACTCATTTTGAGACAGAGAAGCGAACTTATGAACCGAACGCAATAGCTGGAAGAGAGAAGACAGGAGTGGAGGTAGATTCCAGGTGAGGAGGAAACTATTAGCAAGTTCCAGGCCGCTGGAATGTCTTGATAATGCTCCTAACTATTGTCTCCAGCAGCCAGCAGTTCAAACCTTAGGTGACTTCCAGGCCTGGGCTAAGATATTGCTTTCGGCTCCAGCATCTAAGGTGAGGTACAAGATGGGTTTAATCTTCAACAGAACAATTCCTGAACAGTTTGATCTTATCTTATATAGAGGGTTAACAAGAAAACTTTTAATAATTTAGTTAATTCAGTTTGTTTACATTTTTAAGCCAATTACCAATTAGCTAACATTTCAATGATAATTAGTACACTTATTATAAAAGAAGATTTTTACAGGCAATTATTTACTTTTGGTTTTCAATAAAATAATTACACAGAGTCAAAAGATTAAACTTGACAAATCTTACTTGAGGTAACCAATAACGGATTCAGTAAAATCACGATCGACAATATTTTTAAAAAACTATGAATAATATATACATAACACCCCCGATGGATAAAGCCACCCCGAAGAAATATATTTTGATACCATATTACGGCCCATTATCCACGAAAGTCGTAAAAGGAATTAAGAAAATTAGGTTTCAATCCTGTATTTGAAATAGATAAACCATTGTCATCTTACTTCCCTTCATCTAAAGACAAAATAGACTCTTTCCAAAAAAGCTGTGTATATAAACTGAAATGTAATGACTGTGGAACTAAATACAGGGGGAAAACTGGAGGATTGGTAAATAAAAGAGTAAATGAACTTATTATTTAGGGCATACACTAATAAGACCCAAAATTCCATCTTCGCTAAATATCTAAATCAAAATAACGATAAGAATCGGAAGGTTTAGTGAAGCCTAAAATATCACTTGATGGTATAGAAGGATCAATTGAATTATAAAATAGCTTTCTGGTGATACATATAACAGAAACTTCACAATACAATTTTACAAACAGAATGCACTTAACAGACTATTCATTTGTGCCACAGATAAATGTGGAGAAATAGAAATCAGAAATGAATATGGGATTTCGGAATTAGCAACCTTAATAATTTATTGTTATTTAATTATTGATATTCTACCACTAAATTAGTGATAAAGTTTATTATTTAAAAAATAACTATAAGGACATACATGAGATACCTACTTACTCAGGAGTAAATGAATCAAAGACAAGGGAAATGTTCCACTGGGATCTCTCCTCGTGCCATTTGTCATTTGTTTTATATTAATATTTCAGCACTTCTGCTGACTGTTGTATTTGATAAGTGCGGATTGAAAGGTGAAAGTGAAAAAGAAAACAAAAACAAAAACTACTTTTTCGATATATTTGACATCGATATCCCTGATTCATCCAAAGCAAAAAATATCGATATCCCCAATACATACAGAGTAAAATATCGATATTTTGGGGGGGGGGAGAGAGAAAGATATTTCATATATATATATATATATATATATATATATATATATATATATATATAGAGAGAGAGAGAGAGAGAGAGAGAGAGAGAGAGAAAATTTCTTGACTGTTACTATTAAATGTTTAGTAAGGTTCTTGAGGTTCAGTTAATAAACCAAAACAACGATTTTGGTGACGTTTGGAGACTATATTGTTCTCATAACCATGCCCTACAGTAAAAAAACAGGTTAAAGGCATGTTGTTATATATTTATATTGTAGCTAACTTTATGTTTTGAAATAACTTGTATAACTTATATAATTTTATTGCAACCTGTTTTTTCACTGTAGGGCATGATTATGAGAACAATATAGTCTCGAAACGTCGCCAAAACAGAACCTTACTAAACATTTAATAGTAACAGTCAAGAAATTTATCCATACATATATATATATATATATATATATATATATATATATATATATATATATATATATATATATATATATATATATTGTTGCAATCAATACTCATACACATCCATCCATTGAACCAAGTCAAATCCATAATGAACTTAACAAGACTAATCATATTCGTCTGATCTTTCTTATAAGACGCTGATGGATTTTACTCATCCTTCTAACTACATTAGAAGCTAATTTTACTCAAATTAAATTATATCAGACAATTTTTAATGCATTTAATAATAATATATTTTGCATGTTTACTTAAAATATGATTTAAAAAAAACTTCTGAATACGATTTCTTAATTTTGTAACCTTTTTTTTTTTTTTTTTTTTTTTAAATATAGTGTAATCATGACATTATAAAAGATAATCCAACTTGTTAACGACCTACAGATCGCCTTTGCAATCATTCAACATCAGATATCGATTGAATCTGCATAATCTCTATTTGATGCAGTCCGAGCAGATGTACGCTGCGCTTAGCTATAACTAGAGACCGGATTTTTGTGCAGTAAAAAACTCAAAACGTGGATTTAAAAACTTAATACATGCAGCAATCCATTTATTTACACAAATATGCAAAACTTAACCAGCCTTGAATAAACTTAAGGACATTTCGAAAACGTTTCGTTTTAGTTTTAATTCAATCTAAAATACTTTAAAATTTGGGGAAAAAATGAGATGAAAAAAATTGTTAATTTAAAGAAATATAAAATATCTTTATTAAAATTTCCTTTTACGTGGAAACAAAATATAATTAAATGTTTTTGAAAAATAAATTAATTTTTAAAAGTTTCGTGAAAATGTACGACATTATAAATCTCAAAATATTTCTCAGTAAAATTATGCCGCCTGTCACTTAATAAAATGTTCTTTAGCAAAGAAAAGGAACGTTCTACATCTATGGACGTAATAGGACAATTTTTGTAGCATGCGATTGTGGATGGATCCAGATTATCAGCTTCTATTTCCTTTCTGTTGATACAATAATTTATTTTTTTTTAACGAATGTAGCCGTAGTTTTTCTCAAAATTTGCTCGAATTTCGAAAACAAGCATCTTCCCTTTTCATTTTCAATTCGTTTTAAGCTTTCTTCGAGAGTTTCAAACATATATCAGCTCTGGATGTTCATTTGTCCATTGTTTCAATTTTGTAGAAACACTAGCGGACGTTTTTGGCATTTTCAAAGTTGATAGTTTAAAATCTTGTCAACCTTTGTGCTAAATCAGAAGTGGGGAATGAAATGGGAAGCGGTGAGTAAAATTTTCTGAGGAAACGTCTTCGTTCTAGGAGGTACGTCGATCCTCAATGTTTGCCTAAAACCTCAAAGCTCCTAATTCAATTCGATCATTTAAAAGTAGTAGGTCACAAATACATTTGATTTAAGCGACTTTTTACTTTCAATTTAAAACTAATTAACCTATTCAATATAAATGATTGTTATAAATGTTGCCTAATAATCTTTAGTAAAATTTTCAAGAAATAAATGTTTAAGTGAATAAAATTAGATGAATTTGGTTCAATTGTGCAATACCGTGCATTAAAACCCGAATTCGTGCAATTAAGCTCAAAAAGTCAAATTTGTGCAATTTCGTGCAAAATAAAATTTAAGAATAACAATCCTTATTATATAAATGAGATAACTACTTGGGTTAAAGAGTGCTAAGTCAAAGCAAACTAAATGTGCAATAACACAGAAATCCGGTCTCTAGCTGTAACCATAAACCCGGGACTCGGTTAACAGACGTGGCTCGGATATCCAAATCCTCGGTTTATCGAGACCTCGGTGGATCGAGTCCCGAGTATGAGTCTTTATAAAAAATAAAAAAATTGTTTGTTTATTTACAAGAAAAAATAAAATGATGAGCATGTTTTGAGCATTAGAATCAAAGGCTGACTCTCTAAGGAATTAGCTATTTCAAAAAAACAAAAAGTAACGACAGTTTTGGAATAATACAGCGAATTTCTCACTACTAGAATATTATATATTTAAATGGAACGAAACTTGGGTACAGACACGTTAATTTGGTTTTAATATTGACATGGAATGACGCCTTCTGACAATAATAAAAAATAAGACAAAAAAAAATACGGAATTAAACTTTAAGATTTAACAAGAACAATTACAGAGGTGTTTTTCGTTTGTTTCTTGGGCTTAACGCCCTTATGTACTCCAACTGGACTATCAACAAGGTTAGACATATCCTACATGTTACCTTATCTATTGTAGTGTAGGGTTGGGAAGGTCAAGATTTATTCCTGGGTCTGCCACAAAATAAATTTGAACCTGGCCAAGTGGGATTCGAACCCACGACCTTCAGTACCGAGCGCGCTGAGACCCCGCACCAACTCACTCGGCAATTAAGCCCCCAGGTGTCTTTAGTTATGTTATAATTACACTAGTCAACAAAAACTAAGAAATTGTTTGTTTCCTGTGACTATTTTGTTGTTTCTTATTCAAATTGATACATATTTTGTAAATATGACAACAATGTTTCTCTAACAGCTTTGTGTTATAGCTACCAATCTTATTTAGTAGTTTTACTTAGATTTTAAATTTTTGTTGGACATTAAAACATATTCTGTTGTTGTTTTCGATATGCATTCGTCCAGGCGGCGTTGTGTTCTTATATGTGGCGAATATATATTTGAAAAATATAGAAAACCTATATCAGACTTTGTAAAAATTGCACATCATCAATACTTCAAAATAAATTTTTACAATCAGGACAAGCCATGGGTTCCTCCTATTGTTTGCCAAAAATGTGTCGTGTGTCTACGGTTATGGTCCAGCTGGAAAAGAGATGCAGTGAAGTTCGCAACTCCCATGATTTGGCGAGAACCTCAAAACCATCGTGACGTCTGCTACTTCTGCGTTGGGAAAATAAACGGAATTAACCCTGGAAATCGATGTAAGTGGTCATATCCTAACTTATCTTCTGCTCAACTATCTAAAATTAAAATCACGAGAGGGCACATCTAAATCTTCTGATGATCCATATCTCTGTGAACGCGAACAAAATATATCAAGTGATGACTCTAAATGGCTTAGTGAGGGATCTGAATTTACCGAAAGAATCTTCAGAATTTTTTGCATCTCGTTTAAAAGAAAAAAATTGCTAAATCCCGAAAACAACATTACTTTTTATCGTACCCGAGAAAAGAATCTGTTACCGTATTTTTCTCAAGAGAAGGGCTTAGTCTTTTGTAACAATGTTGGTGTTATCTTCCAACAGATAGGTTTAATAAACTACAAGCATAAGGACTGGTGTATTTTTATGGACAGAAGCGAAAGAAGTTTAAAGTGTGTTTTGCTCCATAGCAGTAACAAGTACGGATCCATACCTATTGCACATTCGACGACTTTGAAAGAAGAATACACAAATATTTTATGCAAAGAGATCTACCTAAAGCCGTTTATTCAAGAAAATCCTATAAAAGATCATTTGATAATAATTTTCAATAAAATTTTGTTAACATTATGTATTAATTTCCTTACATTTTTTAATCCAAACCTAAAACTTTATATTTCACAAAATAAAGCTGTTAGCAATCTCCCAGTATTTTTTTTCATAGTCAGGGCCTTTGAAAATACCCAATAACAATAAAAAAAATGAAGGAAACAAAAATTGTGTTGATCAGTGTTATTTAAAGATTTTTAAAACTTTAATTTCCTTTTGTTCACGGTCAGTTACGTATTACCGTATTACAGAACGTTATTGGCGGTATGAGGATTGAAGAAATTAGAAGAATTTTATGTCAAGAGGAATGTATTTTTTTTTTTTTTTTAAACATAATTTATTGATATTTACATCTATATATAATATTTACATCAAGTAAATGTGTGGAAAACGATTACAATGACATGTTTATAACACGTAAAGAACCACTTATTAGTTACACTTCAATAAAACTACTAAATTAGTAGGTCAGTAGACCATCCTCTTTTCAGACACCTCAAATTATCGGAAATCGATTGGGAAGCAAGTTAGGGGACTAGTGGATAAGAGTGTGGAGCTTATCTGGAAAGGACAGGTATCTGCTACTGCCAAATCAGCAATATATTATAAATTAAGGTTGTTAGGAAAGGTTATGTTTGACGTATTTAAGAGGCATTGGGGATTTCATCAAGAATTTTGTATATTAAGGATTGGATACGAGAAGAATTAAAAGGTTTACTGAAGTTCAAATTGGTGAGGTTACTGTCATGTAAATAGGCCTTATTGAAATCCTAGCATTCCCTGTCAGGGCTTCATATAATTTTAGTTAATAATTTAAATTGTATTCATTTACCGATATAGATATTGCGTTATAGAAAACATACAAAAAGGAAAAATTGAATTCATAAGACTGAACTGATTAAATTTCAAGTTTTGCCTCTCGATGTTATGATTTGGTTGTAAGGTCCGACAGTTGTGGAATGTACTACATATAATTGAACGAGAAACATTCAGTCCGAAGATCTACTACAATGTTTTTGTAAGTCTGGCCCTGAGATTTGAAAATCGTAATAGCAAAGGAAACATCAATCTTTTGAATTGAAATGTAAGAACAGTAAAAATCATTAGGATTCTGTAAATAAATGCGATCTCTCCAGTCGCTGTCCCAGTGAGAATTATACAGGGTGAGTATCTCTTAGTGTAAAAAAAAAAATTGGGTTAAACTAGATCAAAAATGTAGCTAAAAGCCGCAGATCTCACCTTTCTATTCCAATCCGTTGCAGATATAAAATAAATCAAAGATTTATTTGAGGAAATCACGTTTTCCCCCATAGAAACTGTAATATCTCCATTTTGTCTAAATATTATTCAAATTTTGGCCACATTTTCAGATTTAGCATTAAATTTCCTATAACTACAGAGTACTCGTAACCTTGAATTTTACAAACTTGGTATCTAAAGAACAGCTTGATCTTATTTGGGGAAGTCACAATGTCTTATTTACTTCAACGCTCACCGTTTTTCGTAAAAACTATCCACAAAACGTCAAATCTCACAAAAACTTGCAAATTTAATCAGCTTTCGAATGATATGTTATACGTAATGATTTTGTTTCAATTTCAATTTTTTTTTTTTACACTAAGAGATACTCACCCTGTAGTATCAATGTTATTTATTATCACTCATAGCTGTAATTTTTAAACTGCAAACCATTCCATAGATTATGTGGTTAAAGATCACGTCAAAACTTAATTTGACATCCAATTATTAATTTTAATGTACGAGTTTGGCTAAGAATATTTAATGTATTATTAGCTATACTGGTCGATTATCAAACCTGACTGAGATACAGTTTTCAGGCCGTATATACGTAAAGAAAACCACTTCATTCACATACGAGTGCTCCCCTTAAGTTGCCCATGATGCATCGGCCAATTACCCATTGCCTATTAGAAGTGACAATTTGAATGATAAGTTTGTTTGTTATTGTAACCTCTACGACTACATTAATATTAACTCTGAGAATATATTAATAAAGAAAATAAGGGCTTTAAATGTAGTTTGTTTTGTTAATGGCGAGTGAATGTATTGTATTAACAGCTAACAGCTTGGAATTAATGTAAATATATATTGTGAATAAAACCCTTGGTTACACGGAGAAACAAAATTAAGTCTTTATTTCGCTACCTATGAGAAACCAACAATCACATATAATAAGATATATATATATCTTTTTAACAACAATTTAATTGAAAATAACTAAACTTCATTATTACAATGCAATGTACAATACAATCATTATTACAATTACATTGAAAGGGGCTCTACTAAACCATCCAATTCATCTCGTATCCAATATTTACAATCCAAAATCCTTCGAAAAATCCTCAATGCTCCTTATTTTGTCACCAATAAGCTTATCCATAAAAACCTTAATCCATATGTTGCTGAGTTAGCCCAAACCATAGTAAGCGCCATAACCACTCCAATCCACTAGTCTCCCAACTTGCTTCCTCCTCCATCCCAGATAATCCTCCGAGGCGTCAGAAAAGAAGATGGCATAGAGACCTTTTGGTTTAGATTTTATTGACGTGCTACTAGTGAGTAGTTCTTCACAAGTTATTTACATGCCATTGTATTCACTATCAACACATTTACTTGTATGTTATTTTGTACAGTTGTAAATATCAATAAATGAAAAAAAAAAAAAAAAAAAAAACAATTGAAGCACTATACCACTAAACGTACCCTGACGGGTCAAATGACCCTTTCCGGATTTTTTAGCTGAAATTCTTAGAAAAAACATTCATTACTTTGTTTTTTTTTTATTTTACTGTTTTTATTAAAAAATATATAAAAAGTTTTTATTCAATATCCGTTCCTCTCTTATTATTATTTTTTATATAGAAATCGTGGTAGAAATATGTATACATGAAATGTTGGTAGGTTTAGAGATATCGTCGCCACTATGTAAAACTATCGAACTTGAAAAATAATTTTTTTTTATTTTTTATTTCTTTCGTTTACCGATGTATTCTACAAGGCCTTCTGGTAAAATTTCGAATCTGATCGGCAATTTACGACCGAAATCAGTACCATATTTTTTACGAATTTCTAGCATTTTACCATAAGTTAGGCCGTTGTATAGTACAACGGCAAACGAACTAAATAAAAAATGCGTTTTTTTACATTCGTTGGTTTTACAGAGTAGCGATGATATAATATCACCATACCATTAAAAGCTCTCGTATCATATTGCGATAGCAACGTACCTAACAAAAATTGAATTGAAAATCTAAAATTTTTATTGTTACCTAAACATTCCTTGAACTATGAAGATGATGTACTCAAAATTTGGTACAGATTTGTTGAGTAGTTTTCGTGGTTAGTGATCACAAACGAAAATGGCTTGTCTTTTTATATAATAGTATAAGTTTTTTTTTATATCTTCCAGCCGGTGGAACACACCTATACTAAATACGTTAAACATGGCAGTCCAGTAAAATAAGGCTCCAAAAGGCCGTTTTCAAGAAAAAACTGCAGAACTTTTATTCTCAACGGATCTTTATGTTTTTTGGGGTGCTGAATCCGAATCTGAAGTTTGCTACCGCGGCAACCGTCGGTTTCATATTCGAAATCGAGAAAAACCGCCAAAAAAAAAATTTTTGTTTTCTTATCTATAACACGATAACGAAGATTTTTTCGAAGAAAGTCTTCAAATATTAATTGTAGCTGGAACTAGTACCTACATAATGAAAAAAAGAAATCCGAAATCGGACCATTTTTCGCGGATTACGTTATTGGGAAAAAATGGAGAAATTGGCTAACTTGCCGTCAGTCCCACAGCTCCGCGAAAACACGTTTGTCGTACTCTTTTGGCTATAACTCTGAAACTATTTGTCCGATACAACATTACTTTTTTTCATCTTAAAGCAGATTAAATTAACTATAAGAATCTATAAATTAAGTTTTAATCAAACCCCGTAAAATGTACATGCCAGCCCGCTAATAAAAACGTACTGTTGTGAAATCTAAGTGTTTTTTGGCACATTTGTCGCTCTAACTCCTCAAATATTTGTTCGAGCCCATATTTCTTTTTTCTATTTCAAAGCTGATTAAATTCGCTTTCAGATGCTATATATGTAAATTAAATTAAACACTGTAAATCGCCCAAGCTAGCACGCTAAATGTGTATGTTTTGGCAAAATAAGTGAATTATGACATGTTCAGTAGACTGGTGTGGGTATTTTACGGTGTTAATCATAAGTTACTTATATAGGATCTAATAGCAAATTTAAGCAGCTCTTAGATAAAAATATTAAATTTTGGATCGGACAAATGGTTTTGGAGTTATAGCGAATAATGTGCCCAAAAAACATGTATTTTACAAAAGTAAGTGTTTTTCAGAGTGGTAGCTTGTGTATTTCAAGAATTTTGATAAAAATTTCATATATAGAATCTGATTGTAAATTTAACCACCTTTTAGATTGAATAAAAAAAACATTTTGAATCGGACAAATACTCTTGGAGTTATAATGATAAATATGCCGAAAAGCCATGGATTTAATAACAGTATGGTCTTTTAGGCGTCTGGGATAAATATAAATAAATAAATATAATAATATTATATGGGATATTATAACTCCGAAAGTATTTGTCCGATTCAAAATGTTTTTTTTTCAGTTTGAAAGGTGGTTAAATTTGCAACAAATGTACCCATAGACACTAGGATTTTACAATAGTACGTTTTTATTAGCGGGCTGGCATGTGCATTTTACGGAGTTTGATTAAAACTTCATTTATAGATTCTTATAGTAAATTTAATCAGCTTTAAGATGAAAAAAGTAATGCTGTATAATATCCCAGACGCCTAAAAACCCGTCCTGTTGTTAAATCCATGGTTTTCGGCACATTTATCATTATAACTTCGAAAGTATTTGTTCGATTCAATTTTTTTTTGTTTTTAACCTGAAAGGTGGTTAAATTTATAATTAGATCCTATAAATAAATGTTTATCACAATTCCTGAAATACACAAGCTATCACGCTGAAAAACACTTACTTTTGTAAAATATATGTTTTTTTTAAGACGATAATATGATATGAAGGTAATAAATATTACGATGATATTTTTGTGATAGCGAAGTTATAAGACATAAGGAATTAATATTAGGTCTAGGCATCAAATCTTACAAGAGCCAAAAACTGGAATTTGCCTTCCAAAAACTAATGATATATATAATAAAAAAAATATCTCTATTGAGGCTAAATTGCATCATTATAAAGTAGTTGTTCGTTCTGAAAGCTTATATGCCTCTGAATGCTTGTTTCTCAACAAAAAAGGAGAAATTGAAAATATGAAAAAGAAGGAGAGAAAAATATTAAGGAAATTATTGGGACCAACAAAGACTGAAGAAGGTTTTAAACTAAAAAGGAATATGGAAATATATGAAAATATTGAAAAATTAAGTGATGCAATGAGGAAACGTTGACTGACATTTGATGAGAATGGATGAGAAAAGACTGACGAAGAAAATTTTCCAACACGGCCGGATACGGATGGTAATAGAAGATATGATGGAGGCAAGTATACAGTGAAATTCAATGTTGGACAGAGCCAATTTCGGACAGCAAGAGCAATATTCCGGAAATGGTTGGGACACAAATTGGTAGAGTGGTCAGATGAAAGGAGAAAACACCAGGCAGAGGTAATGAAGAAATATTGGAAAGAACGGAAGAGTAAGAAATGAATTGCTAAACGTGGTCCACAAATGGCCGAACTCGATAGAAAAGAAAATTAGGTTCTTTAAAACTATAAGTGTAGTCAATAGTGATGACATTTATTTGAAATTAGGTAGTTTTCCCTTTAGGAGTACACCGTCATAACATGTGACGAAAACATCGAAATAAATCGAAAGACAGAAACAATCGAGAAAAAGATTTTTTAGTCGGGAACACCAGCTGGGTGTTCCTAGTGGTTCTATTTTTAGATCAACACCAAAGCTGCCCTATATTAAAAGTTTTCCTTGAGCTCATTTCGCTGAGAAAACTATTGCTTGTAAATTGTACATTTCTACTCAATGAAAAAAAAGGGGAAGAGACTTCCGCCATGAATCGGGATTAGAATACAGTAGGAAAGAGATCAAAAGAGGGACGGATCCAATAAGAATCCTTTCATCCCCTCAGAGACGCCTCGCCAATGTAAATTTGAAGACAGAAACAAAAACCGGATTGTGTACATGGGGAATACTTCTACTACTGAGGGGACAGTACAGGGAGGACCATATTGACAGGGGAGTGACAGGAAGGCTAAGGGCTCTGATCAATGGTTGAGGGGTAGTGGGCGTGGCCCCTGTGGACCAATGGGAGGGGGGAAGCGGGCCAATGGGAGGGGGGTGGGCGTGGCCTCGGCGGACTACTTTCTCGAGGGGGCGGTCCTGCGCCGGCCTTCAGTTCAGTGCCAGTGTTCACGGGGCAATGCTCGAGTTCATCCCCTGCAGCATGGTCCACAGTATGGAGGCGATCAGGCCTTGCAACGCTGCCTCTGGTCAGTCAACGTCTATATTATACTATCATCATATTTATTAAGCTATTATAATATTATAAACATATGTTAATCAATAATATGATTTATTTGAGTAGAACGCAAGTCAGTGTCGGTAAACATGTCGAAAAACACGTGTTATTAGGAACATAGGCAGTGACTATTTCAAAACATTTGACTATATCCGGTAGATTTATATTAAGGGGTCAGTCTAAGGATCAAAAATAATAACAAATTATTTTGCTATGCCTACGTTTTGGCCATAGTTTTGATAGCCGTCATTAGGGCTAAAAATGAAAACATTAACTAAAAAAATCAGGGAATATAAAAAGAAAATTCAATAAATCAAATAAAAAATAATACAAACAAAATTCAGTTGTCAATAAAATGTAATTAAAGCGGAAAACAAGGTCTATAACAATATAAGTAAATAAAAATAGATAACTTATGTGAGAATATTAATTATGCTGAGATTATAAGAATAAAAATATCTAGTAATTGGGTTGACATAGAAAAATAAAATAAAATTAGGAAGGTAATAAAAGCAAAAGATAATAAAGGGTTGAAAAATATGAGTAAGAAAACAAAATTGTGTAAACAATCATAAGTTTAGAACAAAATAAAATTAGATAGAAAATATTTAACGATTTAATATCATTTATAGTAAAAAAATAAATCATTTAAAAATTATCAAATTATGGTTATTCATACATTGTAAATAAAGAATATATTGAATATATTGTTAATTAAATACAGTTCATTATGTGTACATAATATCCAACAATATTACTATGTATGTAAGCTAATATTAAACGAAAAAGTTATCAAAATAATTGAGAATAAAAATTCAATACACTTTCTAATATTTTTTTTTTTCTCTCTAAAGTAGACCTAACAGAAGAGGCTTGTATTAATAAATATTTACATACACCAAGTACAGTGTTTCTATGTTCTTAAAGAACAACCAAATTATATGTTGGTCATATTACGCATCTAAAACAAAAGAAGAACAACAAAAATATTGTGTTTTAGTTAGAACTAATAATAAAGATATAATATGATATAAATATATTGAAGCCAACAGGATTTTGTCTGTTAGAACAGCTGTTCATAGATAACTAGATGTTTCCAATATACCAACAACAAAAACTTTCATTGAACTTTTGAGTTTTGCTCCTTTCATTCGGGATGTGTAATATAACAGTGTTATTGGCCCTTTAGTTAGGTTTTGAATTTAAATTATATAAAACCTAAACTGCAATAAAAAAAATCCCTTTTTTATATTTTTATTATAAAACTTCCTGATCTACTGACCATGTGCTCCTTTGAATTAGAGAGGAATTCAACTAACCGAGTAATGTAAACCAGGCAGTTATTGACGCCATTGAGGCAATATTTATAATTATAAATTTAAGAAATATATTAAAAATAATTCTTTCAGATTTAAATTTACCGTTGTTTTCCCTGGATTACTTTACTTCAAGCTGAAATAAAAAATCTACAATTACAATTATCAATTAAAAGTATTTTACAAAACATTGACAGTCTATGAATATCTTTTGACAGACCAACGGATTTGAAAATATTTTAACACAGATTTCATGACACATTTATGGCACTTATAATTTCCCTTTATTTTATTAATTTGTTTTTTTTAAATAGGGTTACAATAACCTTCCGAAATATCACTAACTGTTTGGTTTAATATATTTTGTCTTTGTACAAATAACCGTTTAAATGTTGTTGAAAAGTGTTTGAAGGTAATCCATACGTTATCCGTCTATTTTGTCTGAAATGAGTGAGTGCCTTTAAACATGTAGTTTTGTGGAAATCTATTGGTGTTTAATAGTGATGTTGCCAAAGTCTGTCACAAACATATATTTAGTTCGTATGTATTTTTCGAAATGTCATATATGGATTTCTAAAAATAACTGGTTTTAGAGATATCGTAAGCTAAAATGCATATATAATTTTCAATTAAGTATCAAAATTTGAAAACTGTATTATTTTGAATCTAAATAACAGTTTTATAATTTTGTTTAATGTGGGATTTGAAGCTGATTCTGTACACTAGAAGACTACTAATGCAAAGTTGTCATGATAATTACTCAAAAATTACATATCTCTGATTTGTCTTACTTTAGAAATACATGTGGAATATGTAGAAGAAATTGAAATGAATTCATAGGATGTTCCTTCACAGGCTTAGTTATTGTAGCATTGACGGTACTTTGGAAATCATCTTTGTATTTATAGTGTTCTATATAACACTTCCAACATACTTGATAATTATACAATTAACTGGATCATCTCGCATGATCCCCGCGGTATATCATTAACAGAATACTGAACGCAGATTTACAGATTATAAGAGCTCAACAAATCACCGTACAGAATATTTCGTTACAAACATTCTGACCATTCTAACACGATTATACAATATTCGTAGTAATTCAAAAAGTTTATTCTTTTTCATATGGATTTGTCTTTTGCCTGGGGTTTCTTTCTTGTTAATTTCACCTCAGAATGAGTAAAGTCTTATCACACTCAATAATATAATATTTTTTTATTTTTTCTTTCAATGATTATTTAATTATTTCAAAGCTAAAACTGAAAAAACAAAAAAAGGAGTTTTACCACTTTTTTCGAGGTGGTAAAAATAATACACGGATTATCACCAGCACCCCAAAAATAAAAATAAATCAACAAATATTTGAAAATCACATATTCTTTCCCCTGTTCGACTAATAAGTTGCTGGATTGAGGTGATATATCTCGACAACGTAAAAACCTGTTAATAAATTCAAAATTGTTGAAAATTTAACATTATACAAGAGGGGTAGGAATAAATTTATCCGTAAAACTTAATTTAGGTATGTAGGAAATTTATCGCCCGACCTCTTAAATAGTTTTCCACAAGGTCCTCGAGATCGAAAAATATTTATTTTCATAACTATTCGTGTATATACAACAAGCTTTCATATATACAAAATTACATATTATACAGGGTGAGTATCTCTTAGTGTAAAAAAAAAATTGGGTTAAACTAGATCAAAAATGTAGCTAAATGCCGCAAATCTCACCTTTCTATTCCAATCTGTTGCAGATATACGATAAATCAAAGACTTTTTGAGGAAATCACGTTTTTTTTTTTTCCATAAAAACTGTAATATCTCCATTTTGTCTAAATATTTTTCAAATTTTGACCACATTTTCAGATTTAGCATTAAATTTCCTATAAGAACAGAGTACACGTAACCTTGAATTTTACAAACTTGGTATCTAAAGAACAGCTTGATCTTCACCTTATTTGGGGAAGTCACAATGTCTTATTTACTTCAACACTCACCGTTTTTCGTAAAAACTATCCACAAAACGTCAAATCTCACAAAAACTTGCAAATTTAATCAGCTTTCGAATGATATGTTAAACGTAATGATTTTGTTTCAATTTCATGGAGATATTTACTTTTGAAACCGAAAAAACATGGTGTTCTCAGTTTGTATACAAATCAGCTACTTGGGTAAATAACACATTATGAAAATCCCTTAATGGAAATGTGCATTTTAAACATAATAAACTCTTCATTGGAATAAAAAGCAAAGGAAAAAATGATTGTTTAATAGAAAATAAAGGAAAACTGTCAATAAAGCGACACTACATCAGAGGATATGATATTATTACATTTATTTATTATTATTTTTTATTTTATTAGATTTTCAATGTAATGTTTAAAATCCAGTGATAATGAACATAGACCTTAATTTTGCCGTTAGCTTCTGAATGCAGATTGTGTCTAAGAATACTACTTTTTGAAGTGAATTTTATGGGCAGAAGAGTCTGTTTTTACAGGGGATGGCATTTCTACCAATCCATGTATATCGTTATTATGAATGGTCGAAATGCCTTCCCCTGTAAAAATGAGACTCATCTAGTCATAAATCACATAATAAATAAATAAATGTATTAACATAAGATCCTCTGATCTGGTGTCGCTTTATTGACAGTTTTCCTTTATTTTCTATTAAACAATCATTTTTTCCTTTGCTTTTTATTCCAATGAAGAGTTTATTATGTTTAAAATGCACATTTCCATTAAGGGATTGTCATAATGTTTCATTTACCCAAGTAACTGATTTGTATACAAAATGAGAACACCATGTTTTTTCGGTTTCAAAAGTAAATATCTCCATGAAATTGAAACAAAATCATTACGTTTAACATATCATTCGAAAGCTGATTAAATTTGCAAGTTTTTGTGAGATTTGACGTTTTGTGGATAGTTTTTACGAAAAACGGT
The DNA here is from genome assembly GCA_003667255.2 of Euschistus heros. Taxonomy (NCBI): domain Eukaryota; kingdom Metazoa; phylum Arthropoda; class Insecta; order Hemiptera; family Pentatomidae; genus Euschistus; species Euschistus heros. Next base: position 818,233 of record RCWM02000373.1, on the reverse strand, counting down.
GAGTGTTGAAGTAAATAAGACATTGTGACTTCCCCAAATAAGGTGAAGATCAAGCTGTTCTTTAGATATCAAGTTTGTAAAATTCAAGGTTACTTGTACTCTGTTCTTATAGGAAATTTAATGCTAAATCTGAAAATGTGGCCAAAATTTGAAAAATATTTAGACAAAATGGAGATATTACAGTTTTTATGGGGAAAAAAAAACGTGATTTCCTCAAAAAAGTCTTTGATTTATCGTATATCTGCAACGGATTGGAATAGAAAGGTGAGATTTGCGGCATTTAGCTACATTTTTGATCTAGTTTAACCCAATTTTTTTTTTTACACTAAGAGATACTCACCCTGTATATACAAAATTATATATTATATATACACAATTATATATTATATATACAAAATTTATTGGGACAAACTGAGTTTTTCCACACTCAAAAATGTCAACGCTCTGGCTCTGTTGGGGTTGCGCAAATTAAAAATTTACCGACAGTTTTCTTATCAGAAATTCAATGGATAGTATTTTTTCTAATAGTAATAATTTTTTTTATTTATTTTTATATTTTGAGGGTAGTTGAATAAAAATAAAATAAACACATTTCTTCATCAAAATATTCATCCTTACAAGCAATATCCTTCTCCCAATGCGATGTTCCAAAAGCTTGTGCTCATAGAACAAAATCGGCTGGATAGGATTTTCCACTAAAATTTATTTTATTGAAATGTTATTTTGTTTTGTTTTTTATAACAATTTAAATCCCATTTTTTTTACTTTGATATATTTAATAAATCCACTGGTTTTCTTCAATCTGAAGACAGGTGTGAATTAAAATATATGAATAATACAAAAAATTAATAATAAATTAAAAAATATAATATATCCTAATTCAGTCTATCACATTCATCCACACACAGACACCAGTTGTTTTGGTTTAGTATATTTTCTTCCATATCTAATTTTAACGTTTGCAAATAAATTTAAATACAAATCAAAAAGATTTATCCTGGAACCTAGTATACTGTAACTTCTAAAGCGTCTCCAATAAAAAAAATAAAAAAAAAATTTTATTTTTTTTTTTTTTACCTTTTTTCTATTTTTATTAACAGCTATTAAATTTAATCTCACAGTGTAATTAGCCTACTCATCTTCAAATATTAACCTGATAAAAACATATCTTTATAGCTTAAAATATAAATAAATATGTATGTATAAATAATATAAAACTAAATGAATATTGTAAATTAGAGATAACTTATTTTTTTCGCTGAAGTTTTGACCCTTTTTTGGTCTTCATCTTCAGGGTTACAAACCAATATAACTGAATTATATGAGATATTTAATTGCGACGATCAAAATAACAACTTAAGAAGAATTAACAACAAAAGTGAAGAAGAAAGTTGAAAATTATAAACTATTTTTTTTTTTCTAGATCTCTATCTCTCATTCAACAAAAAAAAAACTGTATTCATTGCTCATTTATTGATATTCATCCATTATTGGTTTGTCTATCTTTTGTTTTATGCCTGTATAAAACTATCTTTTCGTCATTAATTTTAGTTGATAACATTATCATAATTAATTGAATAGTTCATTTATTTTTAATTTTTGATTTAGTTTTCTCTGCCATAATTTTTCATTCGACAATTTATTCTGTCTTATAAGAAATTATTATTTTTTTTTACCATCATGTTTCAGTTTAGAAACACATCTATCATATATTAGAAATCAATTTGTTACTTATTGATATTTTATTGTATGATATATACAACTATATAAAAATAATAATAAAGTATAATAAGTAAATATGTAGGTAATATGATCAATAGGAAAAATTGATAAGGACCAGCTGGATAAGAACTATGTATTGATATCAGACAAATGCAAATCTTTTTTCAATGGCCCCTAAGCTTTTTTCTTTTGAGATACTTCCGAGAGAATAAAAAATAATAGACTGATTTCATTAAATTCCAATTGAGAAAATTTAATTTATTAGAGATTTTAATATTAAATATTTTTATCCCATATAAGATGCATAGAGTACTTCAGATTTTCAGATGTAGAGATGTGTCGATTCTCGGTTCCATCGATTCTTGAGAAAAGAATCGGTATCGAGAATCGATGGTCCAAAGTCGATTCCGCTGACTTTGGTGTCAATCATTATATAATTATTATACATTGTTCCTGCCTCATAAAGCGATTTTGTTTTTTCCATTTTTATATCGATTTTTCATATTTCATTTTAAGCATTAGAGCCGTAATACATTATTAAAACATTTCCATTCCGCTGATCCCTGTTGAACAGATCCGCTATCTAGGACTCCAACGTTTAACTTGGAATCCACATACAAGACTAAAACGACAGAAAACAGCTCGTCGTTTTCGACTTTTTTTATTATTCACTATACAAACTTCAAACCTTTTGATTTACTATAAAAGACTAATTTACACGACAGTTATCAGACCTATTTGGACATACGGAGTTGAGCTTTGGGGCTCCACTAAACCATCCAATTCATCTCGTATCCAATCCTCGCAATCCAAAATCAAACGAAAAAACCCACAATGCTCTTTATTTTGTCACAAATAAACCTATCGATAAAGATCTTAATGTTCCATATGTTGCAGATTTAGCCCAAACTAGATATCAATCCTTTCATAGTAAGCTCCATAACCATTCAAATCATATAGTCCCTCAACTTGCTTCCCTCTTCATTCTCTATAATCCTCCGAGGCGTCTAAATAGATTGCCCAGGACGTTCTAATATAAAATTCTTATTGAAGCGTTACTAGCGAGTAATTCTTCACAAGTTATTTATATGCCATTGTTATCATTATGATCAAATTTACTAGTTGCATATTTGCATACTGTAGTAGTGTACATTTTAAGGAATTTTGACTAGGCGACATACGGGACGGCAAAAGTACCGGGGGTAGGGCGGGGGGGTTCCGGAAAAATTTTCAAAATTAACATGGTCCGTGAGGTTTTGAATACCGGGAACTCCCTACTTCAACTAATGATCCCAGGCCCTTTGACAGTTAATTTGGTCCACTCTATGACGTATGAACCCATTTTTAAATTGACACCAGGGGCCTATATCATTAAGATAGAAATACAACTCTACAGCTACAATTTCAAAAATACCTTGACATTTGAGCTCCCATTGGTCGGTTTCAAGGTTTTTTTTAATTGTAGCTGTTTAGTTGAATTTTTTACTATTTTTTTATTATTTTGAAAAACTGTATTTAAATTGAAATTTTTGCTCCTGTAAAAATTTACCGGGACCGGCTACGTTCACTGGGCGACACTTGTGTTATATGTTATTTTATGCTATGTACTGTAGTAGATATCAGTAAATAGTTTTAAAAAAAAATCAAGAGAAATATCAGCGCATCCTTCACTGAACAGTGTTAGTGGTCTGTTGATGAATCATCAGCGATTCCTTGTGTAATAAATGAAATCCCATAACTTTTGGAATGTTTATCTAGTTAAATATGAATTTGTAAAATGAATTTTTTTAGTATATATTTTATAACTTACATAATATACTTATATATAATAAATGCTATTTGCTGTTTACTAAATTATTTCTTGAATAATTATTGTTTGTTTTATTTAAATAGATTTGGTATAATTTGTTTAAATTCCCATACGGATTATTTTTGTAACATAATTTTTTTAAGTCTAGGAATCGCTTCCGAGAAGCGAGAATTGAAACCTTTTGGTACCGACACATCACTAAATGAATCCATACGGGAAGAATTATATGTTTTAGCCCAGAATTAATGATTGTTCGGATTATAACAATATCTTTTGATAATTTATTCAAAACTTTGACAAAGACTCATGAAGTACATGGTTTAGAAAATACCTGAAGAGGAAATCACCAACTAATCAATTTCAAATAACAAATATACAAAATATGTTTAAACAACTATTTTTCAACTTTTAAACAACTTGCTGCTTGTGTCGGTGGGCTTACTGGCCTGGAGTTTCGGGGTACCAATTTTTAGTGTGTATCTCTCAAATTTTATATTATTACTAACTGGATGAGTGGCAATCTCAGGAAGATGTTTTATGATTTGTATTTTTTTTTCCAGTTCTGAAGAGGACCTCATTTGAGCAAGGGATCGAAACGTTAATAAACGAAAAAAAAAACATTCGGACCTATTGCCCTATTACTATAAAATAGTTGTTTAAATAATTTCTAAGGGTCGACAAAATAGAATATTTATAAACATGTGTTTATATAGTGTCGTACTGAAGGAAACTCATATCTACTATTAACTTCATTTCAGTTGATAAATGACTTATGAGAACCTTCATCCAACTAATATTTAGCCTTCTGTACATGTGTTGTCAGGGATATTTTTTAAATCCGTGTCTTGTTTAGATTTTTTCGGATAGTCATAACGTTTGTCGTAAAATATTCTGTATGATAGATTTTGTACAGTATGTGTAAGCCTGTGTGCATTGTTCCGATGTTGACATACCAAGGGGATCGCGCAGTCCGAACGATCTTGTTTTTTTATTGAAACTAATTTGTAATTTTATTTGGAATACTGAGCAGCTAATCGAATACTATGACCACATAAAACATTTTTGTTTTAATTACAATTTATTATTCTTTTTTTTTCAAATTTAGTTTTAGTTATAAATGATTAAACGTTACTTATAACTATTATAATTAAAGAACTACAGAAGAGAAACTGAATAAATATTTAAAAACTAAAATATTCTGTTTAATTTAATATCATTAAATTATATAAATAAATGCACATAACATAAATGATGTACAGTTATTAAGTTATACAAATTATTATAAAACTTGGGTAAGAGAAACTGAAACTGAGAGTTGCTCAAATGATTAATTTCGAAACAAACGTTTCTTATCAGTCATCTGATAACAAATACTGCAATGCACACATTTCCCGATCCCGGTATTTGGAAATTATTCCAAATATAAAGGTAAAATAAGCGTGTATTTAAAGTTTTGTTTATTCAATAAAGTAGTATATAATATTTAATTTATTTTCAGAACTACTTTCTCTTAGGTTAAACTTCTCATATTTCTATTTATCTTCACTACATAACAAGATAGTTACATTTTTCGGGACATGTTCTCCCATCATCAGACTCTTTTGGTATTCTCTTGTAGATAGACAAGGTGAGACAACACCAAAAGAGAGAAGAGTCTGATGATGGGATAACATTTCCCGAAAAATGTAACTACATTGTAGTGAAGATAAATAGAAATATGAGGTGTTTAAGCTAAAATAAAGTATATCTCAAAATTAAAAAATCGTGTCTTTAAAGTTTTATAAAAACTAACTTAACATTGGGTTAAACTACTGTTAGATAAATATATGAGAATATTATAATAATATATAATTATAAATAATTATAAATAAGCACCAGTAGTAGACACTATTGTGAGACTCTTTCAGTAATTTTAGTTGTAGTTCAATAAATTCGCCTCAAGTTCCTTTTTTGCCCTACATGTGCCCAATAGAACTCTTATTAGACATAAATTATTTTTTAAATAACTCTATTATTGATGTTAAGGTTGGTTTTAGACAGTTTTTGAGAGTACCAGTAGTAGACACAGAAACGCACCAGTAGTTGACACTTCACTTACCAAATATATTTAATTTATTTTTCATTAAATATGTTTTTGTTTTTTTTCAAAGGATATTGGATTTTGAATAGTAAAAAACTTGAAACATTAAAAAATAACTTATTTTCATTTAAATTACATTACACTCAGACAAGACTCTTGTCCACCTGTCTTCATCGACAATCAACCCATACCACAAACAAACGAAATTCATTATTTAGGACTTACATTTGATAGAAGAATGACCTGGGGCCCACACGTAAAACAAAAACGTCTCAGTCTAACCAAGAGATTAAAACTTCTGTATCCAATGCTTCACAAACGGTCGACATTAAAACTCCGACAACGACTGAATACATACACTTACTTACTTAAACCCATATGGACATACGCCACACAAATATATGGGACTGCAAAAAATACACACCTTCAAAAAATACAAATATTCCAATCAAAATTACTCAGACTAATCACGAAATCACCTTGGTACGTTTCAAACCACACACTTCACACTGATTTAGAAATACCCACAGTAAAGGAACATATACATGATCTTTGTAGACGGTTTCATGACAGACTTCATGGACATAACAACATACTCATTAATGACATGGCCACGACTGACATACCTGGAAATACTCTCAGAAGGCTTAAAAGAAGCTGGATGAGAGATATTCTCAAATAAATCTCTTTAACCCATGCCAGGAGGAGGTACTATCGAGTGCTAGTCTCCCACACACCATACAAGGTCTGTAGTATTCAATTTCACATCACATTCACTGATTGTTACCCTAATAACAGGTGTGAATTAAAATCTGAAAGAGAAAAAAAAAAAAAAAAAAATTATGAAGATAAAAAATAATAAAAACTTCTACTATCATTTTTGTCTTAATCAATAACGTCCAATCTCTTTGCTTTCTAAAATAAACTTCGAACAGGAACAATACAAGTTATTAATAATTTATTATCACAACACCTAGGTAGCTTATATAAAAAAGGAAGATGTTTAAAAAAGAAAAGTTCTTTAGCCATTGCTAGCACTAGCTAATTTCACACAACGAAAACTCAAAAATCGTCATTTTAAAAATTGAACTACGAATCACATTCAATCATTAATAAAAAAAATTGGAATTTCCTAGTAGTAGACACTTTTGTCTACTGGAACATGAGAGAAAATCAGTGCCCAAGTAGTAGACAGGTCATTATTGGGCTCATTCAAACAAAATTTACCATTAGTCCAGTCAATAAACACATTGCAGAGTGCATAGAATATGCGATAATTTTTGACTTCATAGCTTCGTTAGGAATAGTTAGAAGGTAAACATACTAAAAGTCCCCGCCCCTGGGGGGTGAGCTAACGGTGGGGGGGGGAGGGGAGTTCCATTTGTTTGTTTTTTCGATAATATCTCGAAAACTATTTACTCTAGAAAAATATGTTTTAAATAAACATATAAGCAAATTAAATTTACTATAAAATGTATTATATATAAATTTGTCGTAATTCTAACCGTTTACGAGATATACGTTATTGAAAATAGGTGATTTTCGGCAAAAAAACAAATGCCACCTGACTTTTTGTCAACCTTTTGTTTCTATTACGTTCCACAATCGTTTTTCAGAAAAAAAGTCAAAACCAAAATTGTAGAGCATTAAATTTACTTTAATTCCATATATACGCTTCTGGTATTTTCTTCAACTGTTTAACAAAAAGTGAGGTAAACATTTTTTTTATTTCTAAAATTGTCGATTTTTAATAACGTATATCTCGAAAACCGTTGGAATTTCTACGAATACGAATATAATTAATTTTATTACGAGGGTGAATCAAATATAAACGGTAATTTTCAAAATTATATTTATTGAATAATATTATACAGAAACTATACCTTCAACATTTTTCAATGTAGTCTCCTGCATTATCTACACACTTCTGCCACCGATTTGGAAGCTTGAATATACCCTGTTCATAAAAAGACTGAGGGCGAGTTTTTAACCATTCGCGCACGTGCTTTTCGACGTCTTCATTGTTTTCAAATCGTTTTCCTCCAAGTGATTCTTTCAGGGGCGCAAACAAAAAATAGTCACAAGGGGACAGGTCTGGACTGTAAGGAGGGTGTTCGAGAGTTTCCCAGCCCATTTCTTCCAATTTATCCCTTGTCAACAATGCGGTGTGAGGCCTTGCGTTTTCATGGAGAAGGATGACATCTCTAATGGGCACACCTCGTCTTTTGTTCCGGTAACTGGTTTTTGCTGACTGTAGCACCTGGCAGTAGTAAGCCGCATTCACTGTTCGTTGATCGTGAAGAAAATCAATGAGTATAACTCCCCTTGAGTCAAAAAAAATTGTTGCAAGAACTTTTCCGGCTGAGAGACGAGTTTTGGCTTTCACTGGGCAGCCTTCATCCTTCCTTCGCCACTCCTTACTTGCCATTTTCGATTCGGGGGTGTAATGGTGACTATTTTTTGTTTGCGCCCCTGAAAGAATCACTTGGAGGAAAGCGATTTGAAAACAATGAAGACGTCGAAAAGCACGTGCGCGAATGGTTAAAAACTCGCCCTCAGTCTTTTTATGAACAGGGAATATTCAAGCTTCCAAATCGGTGGCAGAAGTGTGTAGTAGATAATGCAGGAGACTACATTGAAAAATGTTGAAGCTATAGTTTCTGTATAATATTATTCAATAAATATAATTTTGAAAATTACCGTTTATATTTGATTCACCCTCGTAATTTTGAGAGATATAATCGAAAAACCAAAGCAATTGAACTTCTCCCCTCCCACCACCGTTAGCTCACCCCCCCCCCCCCCCGTGGTGGGGACTTTTAGTATGTTTACCTTCTAACTATTTCTAACGAAGGTATGGAGTCAAAAACTATCGCATATTGTATGCACTCTACACCCCTCATTTCAGCACTCATTGGCTGGACTAATAAAAAATAAGTTATTTAGTGAGTATATTGTGTACACTAAAAAATTGTAATAATAAAAGAATAATTGATGAAAATCAAACTAACCTACCTAAGCTACTGTGGTTAAGGAAAGAGCATTTTATGACACTGCTGATTAAAAACTGCCCTAACGTATTCCACTGCTACACATAATCTGCTACTGCTTTATAGTGCAAGTACAGAAGTAGCTAAAGTTTAAAATAAGACTAAATTCAAATAGTTCTGATGGTTTTAAATCTTCTGTTTTTTCGGTTAAAGTTCCAAGTGTCTACTACTGGCTCAGTGTCTACTACTAGTGCCTTTACCCTAATGGTTAATATTCTGGAAGGAACGGAAATGAACGTTCTCACTATGCATCAAACGTTTTTAAAAAATATTGGTTTGTCGGGAAATCAATGAAGGTTCATGGTTTTAAAATGAACGATCTGAAACATTTCTTATTGATCAAAATACTCATCAAAAACTCAAAATATTTCTGCCAAGCAGTTAGAAATGGCCTCTACCCTGTGAATAGTGAATAGTCTGTCCGCAACTAAATTTTTCGATTCTCGATACCGGTTCCCTCACAATAAAAATAAATTGCTATTACATCAAATAATCGATTTAACGGCTAAAAAAGCAAATCAAATCTAATTTAAATACAATAATAACCCAAGACATTTTTTTTTTAATATCTATTTATTGAAATTTACAACTGTACAAAATATATACATTAAGTAAATGTGCCGTTAACTATTACAATAGCATGCCAAAACTTGAAAAGAACTACTCATCAGTAGTACATCAATAAAAATTCTACAGTAGAAGGTCTCTAGGCCATCTTCTTTTCAGACGCCTCGGAGGATTATCAGGAATGGTGTGGGAAGCAAGTTGAGAAATTAGGGGATTTGAGTGGTTATGGAGCTTACTATGAAAGGATAGATATCTGGTTTGGGCTAAATCAGCCACATATGGAACATTAAGATCTTTATGGAGAAGTTTATTGGTGACAAAGTAACGAGCATTGAGGATTTTTCTAAGGATTTTGGATTGTAAGGATTGGATACTAGATGAATTGGATGGTTTAGTCGAGACCCAAAGCTCAACTCCGTACGTTCAAAAAGGTCTAATCACAGTCATGTATATGAGTCTTTTGTAATTAATTGGGAGCTTCGAACGTTTGTTGTTGTTGAAGTAATCTGTAAATACGGGCAGTTTCTTGTCCTTTTAGTCTTGTATATGGATTCCAAGTAAGACGTTTGTCCAGATCGAGTCCTAGGTAGCGGATCTGTTCAACAGGGATTAGCGGAATATCATTAAAGGATACTGTAGGATAGGAAGTCGTAGGTTTACGACGGAGGGTAAAGGTTATTTGGTGATATATTTTTGGATTTATTTTTATTCTCCATTTTTGACACCAGTCAACCCAAAAAATAAATTAGTAAGCAACAAATAGTGTTTAATTAATTATTATTTCAATTTCTTCCCATTACCATAATTCCCTGTCCCTTTAAAAGATCTCAAATCCTTTTTAAAACATCATTATAGTTCAACATGAAAGATGGCGTAGAACCGACAACAATAAAAAACTTAAAGAAATAACACCTACTCCAGGACCATGGAAGCAAGAACCAAGAACAAGAAAATAACAAGTCATCTTTACAAGATTGCGAATTGTACAATCGAAATTAACCTACAGTTACTTATTGAAAGATAAGCCACCTCCAAAATACAACGAATATCAGGTAAATCTGACAATATTCTTGTGGAATGCACCAAATACGAAAAGCAAAGAAAAGATAATGGTCTGATAAATCAAGACATTTCCACATTGCTTGAAAATGACACATATCTCCACAACCACAAAATTCACTTTTTGAAAAAACAAATCATTACAAGGATTTAAAGTTCTCATCTTGAGCATTGTGGCTTAATAATGGAAGGGGTAAAAATTCATCTTTCAAATTCAAGTTCAGTTTCACTTACAATCCAAAATTCTCAATGCCCCTTACTTTGTCACCAATAAACTTATTCATAAAGACCTTAATGTTCCATATGTTGCTGAGTTAGCACAAACCAGATACCTTTCCTTTCATAGTAAGCTCCACAACCACTCAAATCCATTAGTTACTCAACTTGCTTCTCACTCCATTTCCGATAATCCTCCGAGGCGTCTTAAAAGAAGATGGTCTAGAGATCGTCTGGTGTATAAGTTCAGTATCTAGGTAATTTGGGTGGTATACAAATATAGGCATTTTTTCTAAAATATTTTTTATTTTATGGAGTGCTGCTTCAAATCTATCAACATTTTTAATTTACAGTAAAAAAAAAAAGTTTTCATTAAAAAAAAAGAATACTTATATTTATAGAACTTCACAGACAAAAAAAGTGAACATTTCTCAAAGGGATGAAAACTTGTGACATTAGTTGTCAAATGAACGCTGCAGTGGGAAAACAGCCATCACGTAGCGGCAATAAAATGGGTACCTGACCCAAAGGGCAAAGAAAAAACTTGATGGTTGGGTCGTGTTAATGGCCGCGTCGCTTTGTCAGAACTTGAAGAAGCAATAATGTCCAGAGTGTTTATCAACTCGAGAGTTGACTCAATTATAAATGTATCTACTATTTCGAAAACATTATTTTACAAATTTATTTATTTGTTAATATTATTGTTTAATCATGATAATAATTGATTTTAATCTAATTTTAAAATCAAATAAAATAGAGAAAAAAAAAATTAATATTTTATCCATTGGCAAAATACAGGGTGATCCAGACATTGTATAAAAAAGGGGGTAATACTGCATGCTAAACGGGGTAGAATAGCGCAGAAACGGGTTTCCCATCTCAATCTGTTGAGGTTTTGAGATTTTTTTTGTTTTTATTTTTGAAATCTTACTTTTTTCTGAAAAATAGCAGTTTTCTCTACTTTGGTTTAGCGTAGAAACAAAAACCATGATATTTTTCTATTCAGCATTAAATTTTATTTTTTATTCATAAATTTAGTAAAATAGATCAAGTTATTTTAAATCCCCTTTTAAGGGCCTTTTAACGCGCAAAACACAATTCATTTATTAAAACTTAATGTTTTAATATTTTTTGAAAATTCCTCACTCCCCACTGGAGCACCCTAGAAGCCGTTAAATTTCCCAAAAACTGCGCCCATGATACAATTGCAGTTCATCTTTTGAGTTTAATAGAAGTTTTTTTGATGAAAAACACGTTAGAGATTAAATATTTGATTGCTTCACGTACCTACTAGACTACTTGATTGGATTAAAGTATTAGTCCCCAGTACAAGCCCTCCCTCCCCCTCTCCCCCAAAATAAAATCTTATTTAATTGGGAGTTCAGGGGAGGGGTGACCCAAATTCTTGCTAATTACCTAATAATACATAAACGTTTTTTTTTTTTTTTTTTTTTTTTTTTTTTTTTTTATGAAAAATAACAATTTAGGATTATTTGAAGAAATTAAATACATCAACAGAAAAATGACATTTCATAATGTGCCCTGCTACTGATTAGCCCAGAATATGATATCACATTCTGATTAGTGTATCAAGCCCCGGATTTGTTTAGTTAAGCATGAGAGGAGGACTTGTTATGACCTTATGAACTTCTTACCCCTCATACATATGGACAAGAGATAAAATAACTAATACTTTTATTCAATCAAGTAGTTTTCAATAGTAGGTACGTGAAACAATCAAGTGTTTATTCTGTAGCGTGTTTTTCATCAGAAAAACTTCTTTTAGACTCAAAAGGTGAAGTGCAATTGTATCATGGGTTACGCCACTAAAAAGCTAACTAAAATTTGACGGCTTCTAGGGTGTTGAAGTAGGGAGTAAGGAATTTTCAAAAAAATAAAAAATTTAAGTTTGAATAAATGTTTCGTGTTTTGCGCGTTAAAAGGCCTCATAAAAGTGGGGTAGATTTAAAATAACTAGACCAATTTCATCTTTCAGAAAATTTAATGCTGATTAAGAAAATATCATCGTTTTCTAAAAGGTTCTAGGCCATCTTCTTTTCAGCTAAACAGGGATGGAGGATTCAAAAATTTATGTATTAAGAAAAAATCTGCCATTTTTTTTGAAAAAAAAAAGTAAGATTTTCAAAAATAAAAACAAAAAAATTCTATCTTCTCAACAGATTGAGATAGGAAACCCGTTTCTGGGCCAATCTACCCCGTTTAGCATGCAGTATTACCCTCTTTTTTTTTTTCTTCTTTTTTTTACACTATGTCTGGATCACCCTGTATTTCCGTTCATGTATCAAACTACCTAGGTTCTTATCCATAGGCAGGAAATGAATTAATAAGGATGGTTATAATATGAGGATTCAACATTTTTCAATGTAATAACTAGGATTGTGAAATATATACCTTTTGCATATTTCTCATAGCCACCTAAAACATCAAGTTTTAATTGCATATAATTCACAGCTATAGTAATAACATACTTTCTATATTCTCTCAACTTTGTTTATTTCGAATAATCTTTGGTTATTATATAATAATAATATAATAATAATTATTATTTTATATCTTTATATCTATATAAATATCTTTATTTTAATTATTAATTTAATTGATTTGATCCTTTTAATTATAAAATGTAAATTTGGAAAAGCAGTAGCTTAGAGATAGTCATATTCATGATCTATTGTTTATCTCAATCTGGTAGAAATTGCGGTGGTTTTCTTGTGTATTAACCTTATCTGTTTGGTGTCTCGATTAACCGCTGTGTATATTAAAAGTCGCTGTGGCAGAGAATTAAAAAAACTGTTATTGTGAAATCTCTTTATTTTATTATTTTTTTTTTTTCCTGAAAAAATATGTCAAAAGAGGTCGAAGAACCAGACTTACGAAAAATAAATTCGTTCTGAAAGTTATTGATAACGAAAAATGTTGACAGCATATTCTCACTTAAAAATGTTTCACAATAGCAATATAATTAATATTTTTTTCATTAATAACACTTTTATATCATTAGAGATTAGTTATTTAGTGGGAACATTTAATTTGTAGCTTTATAGGCTATTAAAAGTGATCATAAAAACAACCCCAAACCAAGGAACATTTTATTAAGAGGGGTTGACACACGCGCGACACATTTCAACAATCTAAACATTAATATCCAAGAAGAGAATAATCATAATTTATGAAGTTGCCTAAGCTATAATATTTCTGTATTCTATTGCATAAATCATTTCTTATATTCATGACGCGAAATATACATTTAATTTACTCCTCAGCTGACATCCCCACTAACCCTAGTACAGTCCTCACCACATACGCTGCTATCAGTAAATCCTCATCCCAAAAACTCCAATATCATATCATAAACCTTCAAAAATGGCGTAAACATTAGATAATCAAAATAAATCCAAATAAATCTCATCAAATAACCTTTACCCTTCGTCGTAAACCTACTACTTCCTGCCCTACAGTATCCTTTAATGATATTCCACTGTTCCCTGTTGAACAGATCCGCTATCTAGGACTCCTCTTGGACAAACGTTTAACTTGGAATCCACATACAAGACTAAAACGACTGGAAACTGCTCGTCGTTTTCGACTTCTTACTAAACAAACGTTCAAACCTTCCGATTAATTAGAAAATACTCATTTAAATTACTGTAATTAGACCTATTTGGACGTACGGAGTTGAGCTTTGGGGGTCTACTAAACCATCTAATTCATCGAATATCCAATCCTTGCAATCCAAAATCCTTCGAAATATCCTTAATGCTCCTTACTTCGTCACCAATAAAATTATCCACAAAGACCTTAGTGTCCCATATGTTGCTGTTTTAGCCCAAACCATATACCTATCCTTTCATAGTAAACTCCATAACCATTTTAATCCACTAGTCTCTCAACTTGCTTTCCATTCCATTCCCGATAATCCACCGAGGCGTCTGAAAAGAAGATGGCTGAGAGAACTTCTTATATAGATTTTGTTTTCTTTTTATTGAAGTGCTACTAGTGAGTGGTTCATCAGATGTTATTGATAAGTCATTGTGATAAATTCCTCAAATTTACTTATTGCACATAAATGTATACCGTCGTAAATATCATTAAATAAATTTTAAAAATTTACTTGTATAGTTATGTGGTTCCACTAAACCATCTACTCCTTACCATTTCCGATCTCTCTAATCTAAAATCCATCGTAACATCCTCAATGCTCCAAACTATGTCACAAATGAACTACTACACACTATCTATTGCTGATATGGCACGAACCACATACCTTTCCTTTGATAATAATCTATATACCCAACCAAATCCAAATGTTTCTCAACTTGCTTCACATCCATTCATGATAATTCTCCCATAGGAACTCTTTTACAATAAATGATTAACTTTTACATTTTATTTATTTGTACTTTTTTTTTTTTTTCATGTTTTCCCTCTCACAGGAACCCTGTAAGAGGGGCGTGTATTTTTAAATATTTGTACACGCTCCATGCATCAAGCATATTACATATATCTAACATGATTTGTATTTTATAAAATATGTTATTTAGAAATAATTTACATTTAGTTTTTTAAGATAAATTTTGAATAGATACAATAAACAATATAATCAAAAAACAAAACGAAAATAAGTCAAAATTTCCTAATGTAACAAAACTAACATGAGGGCGTTTGGAGTTGTAACTCACAGATTTGTATGCCGATTTTTGTGTGGGTAGTAGGGACCTATAATGGTGCAAAACTAGATTTATAGCCACCAATGGGCATTGGGATCCGAAAAAAAAAAAAAAAAAATATGAAAATCACGTTTTCTTTTTTTCTCACCCTCAGTCAAGATAGTGAAATGATTGACGTTAAATTGTAGTTCTGTATGCATTTTGACATAAAAATACTTTCGTTATGCTCAAAACACGACCTGGCTTCAGGGTGCTCAAAAACTCCAAAAAAATTACAAAATTCCAATAAAATCCGCTGTAAATCAGTGGAAAATGTTTTTTTTGGAAAACATACTTCAAATCTCAATTCAACTCGCCAGATAACCCTTATACTTCTTCAACAAACTAGACAAACGTTCAAAACTCCCGATTATCAACAAAAGACTCATTTACGTGACAGTTATTAGACCTATTTGGACATACGGAGTTGAGCTGTGGGGCTCAACTGCACCTTCTAATTCTTCTCGTATCCAATCCTTACAATCCAAAATCCTTCGAAAAATCCTTAACGCTCCTTACTTTGTTACAAATAAACCTATCCATAAAGATCTTAATGTCCCATATGTTTCTGGTTTAGCCCAAACCAGATACCTATCCTTCCATAGTAAGCTCCATAACCACTCAAATCCCCTAATTTCTCAACTTGCTTCCCATACCATTCCTGATAATCCTCCGAGTTATGATAAAAGAGATTTTAGTTATGATAAAAGGATTATGAATTAATTTAAACTAATGAATTTATCTAAACGTCTAGGTTATAATAAAATGTTATTGGGTATGTACCTTCAAGAGATATTAGTCCCAGAATAAATTAAAAAAAGTAATTGTCATTTCTATCTTGTATAAATATTAATAATTCAGGGAAGATTTTGATCCTAAGTTACCACGCAAAGTATTTAATAGATTTGAGGAATGACAAACGAATGTTCTTAAGGGTATTTAGGCGAATATGATTTTGGGCTTAATGAGAAAACCGTTAGTATTTTCCTCTTATGGGCTTTTTATAACCAAATACACTTCATGGGTCGTAGAGGCACAACCCATGGAGGATCTTTGGTGCAATTGGTAAGTATTATTACCAGACCAACCATTGTATTAGAGGTGCTGCGGTCAGCACCCGCCCTCAACCGCCAAGTTTATCCCCAATTAATAATGCTGGGTCTACCCCAGGAGGTTTCCTCGACTCCAAACTCGATCTACAGCTGACATTAACAGTAAATGAATATTATGCCTACAACCAGGTTCGAACTCGGGCCCAAGATCCTTCCATTCAGTCTCTCTTACACTTTTAGTTTACATTCAAATTTTTGAATTGATCAGAAATAATTTCTTGTTACAGTATCGTCCCAGAGGTCCCAGAGGGAAGAGAACCCCTCTCCCAAATATAAATATTGAAAAACTATGTTACAAATTCAGTTATTTAAAGGCACTAACAATAAATATGTTTGTTTTTTATCTTTATTCACGAATGCTAATAATGACAATCAGCGAATGTTATAGCTCAAACAAATGAAAAGGTTCATGAAAGGAGCACTGCTCAGTGGCAGCTCCATCTCTCTTGTTAATCGTATTTAATTTTATTCAGAGATTCATATTTAATTTTGGAGATCTCTCATGCAGCTCCTTTTCAACTTTCTACAGATATTGTTGGGCATCGCTGTTGTAGACATGTCGTGTATTAGTTTGTTTGGATGATTTTTAAGTCTATTGTGAAATCTTTTGTAGTAAGTGTGTGTATATCCTTTGATGATAGGCATGTGAAGTGAGTGTGTTACCACAAGTACTTGTACAAGTAGGACAGTAAGTGTCAGGCTAGCTAATGGAGAAGGGGGTGGGGAGAATTAGTCAGGAAATGAGAATGAGCCAAAAAAAAAAAAAAAAAAAAAAAGAGAACCCAAAAAAAAAACACACCAAAAATATTGTTGAGCGCCACGTCGTTTATTAATGGTAAAACGACGAAATCCTAAGATAAAAAAATATAGAAGAGACAAAATAAAATAAGATTAAATAAATCAATAAAATAGCACCAAGAAAAAAAAATATTTTAAACTGTAAAATCTTCGAAGAAAGGTAAGGAAAACAATAGATAGTTTAACTCTCTCAAAAACCCATTAATGTTGAAAACATAAAAATAAAATAAAATTAATTTATTAATAATTTTGTGATCCTCACCTCTGAATTCAAAATTCACCTCCATGCACTCAATCCTTAGAAATGACCCTTGACCATTTCCATAAATCTGAATGTATAATCATTAAATGGTAACACTTATTATTTTTATTATTTTTACTCAATAATCAAAATTATCTCTCTCTTCAATGTTGGTCACCACTTTTCCTGGTTTTTGTTTTTAATTGATTTGAGACCAAGATGCAAAAGGAAATTAAAAAAATAATAATAATAATTTTCAAACGGGAAGGAAAGAAAAAAAAAACACCAATTTTGTTAATAAGAAAATTGGACCATATTTATTACTGTTAACGAAAATTATTTTTACACATTATGATTATCAAAATTCAATTTAACAAAATTTACAAATTAATTAAACAAACAATATCTAATATTGCTTTGTAAATAGGTGGTCCAAAAATATAAAATATTTGCGAGCTCGCTTTAAAAAAAAAATATTACAAAATAATCAAACAAACAAAAGTTAAACAATTTCTCTCTTTTAATACTAATTAACCAAATTCAGCAACCATTAAATAATTTATTGTTTGATTTATTCTGGTACCAGCACAAATAAACTTAAAATAAAATAAAACTTATCTGGGTGCACCCTTCGGCATTAACGAGCGATGTATTGGTATCAAGGGACGGCCACAATTTCTTCTTCTCCAATTTTGTTGTTGAGTCCACTTAGAGCTGTAGATGACGTTGACTCATAAATTTTCTTCGATGAATAAATCCCCTGTCGGGTAAGAATCCAAAATTCCAATATTTGGAGTCCAATTTTAAAGAAAGAAATGAAAATCCGGCCTTGCCGTTTAATGAGCGTCTGTCTCCTAACTCAACACAATCACTTCTCCCCGTTGGGACCTGTCTATCTTCTTTTGTTTTGGCTTTTGTTTTCGTTCCGTCGCCTATTATTATCACTCTTAATCCGTCGACGTATTTTATCAAACTTTTAATTCTGGTCTATTTTACCATCACAATTCATTTACCTTAATAAAATTAACAATATTAATTATTTCTGTAATGAAAATTATTATTTTAAAAAAATGGAAAAATTTATTGGCAAAAGAAATTTAGAATTTAATAATTCGTGGATAGGGGCATCACCAACATTGTTTTATTTAACATTCAGCTTTCACTATTCATCTTTCTTATTAAAGCAATTGAAAAAAAAAGGAAAACTAACATGAAATCGAAATCAGAAAAAAAATAATGTTAAAAAAAAATTAACATTAAAAAAAAATTAACGTTAAAACTTGACTTCCAAACTCCTCCCATAAACTTTTTTTTTTTTTTTTTTCCTTTTATTTCCCACCTTTATCGAAGTGTAACAAGTGTGCAGAGTTATGTTACATACCAAGATGTTTGCGTTGTCCTAAAAATTTACCTGACAAGTACAAGCAGAAACAAAAGTATATGCGTCGTTTGGGCAATTCTATAAATTTGTGAGGCATACGTACAGATAGGTCTAAGTAAGTAATTGCAGATATTGAGTTTTTTCTCTTAGGTTTAATTTATAATGTCGTCCAATCAGAGAATAACGTAACCTCAACCGTTGATTTACGATTTTTCGTTTCGCCAAGATGTTTCGTCATGTATCTATTCGAAATGAAAATGTAATGTGATGAAATTTTTTTTGGTTGATCATGGTTTAAAATTATAGTTTAAAAAACTAAAAAAAAAACAAAACATGCTTTAATAGCGAACCGAAGTAAACCTTCTTAAAAATTTAAAGAAAGTATTACAATCTGCCTCAATGTGGGCAATAAGTAATATGGATGGCTTAATTGGTCCATTCACACAATATGTACAATATGAAATAAAAACAAAGAAAGTGAACAATAAATAAAAGTGAATAATAAATAAAAATAAGTAATGAATCTTATTATAATATGTAATACAGGGTGTCCGAAAAGAGTATCGGGTATTTGTTACTTGGATAAAACAAAAACTACTTAAAATTAAAAAAAAAGGTTTATTGTTAATTATTACAATATAAAGTGGAAAATTATTTGGAAAAGATGATGTTATCTAAAATGGTGACTATTATGCTGCTGGCACTCTTCTAATCGGGAACGAAGATTGGCGATCACATGCTGACACTCTCGCTATTGCTGCCATTTCTGACCTCATGTTTTGCTTCAATTGCGTCAGGTTCGTCGGATTATTCTCATAGACTTTACTTTTAAGGTATCCCCATGCAAAATAGTCAAGTGGACTAAGGTCGGGCCTTCTGGAAGGCCAGTTGATGTTACCCCTTTACTTTATTTGATGTATGGCAAGTGGCCCCATCTTTTTGAAACCCCGTTCTTGAGTTTTTGGGTGTCCAAAAAGAGTATCGGGTATTTGTTACTTGGATAAAACAAAAACTACTTCAACAATTTTGATAGCATACTCTTGTGGGGAGTAGCGCCATCATGGGCCGCTATGTCTGCTACAGGCATAATCGGTTCTTATTTTCGTGAAGATCGACGAGGTAGACAACTCAATGTGAGTAGTGACCGTTATTGCGATATGCTGTGAAACTTTTTGGGTCCAGAGTTACAGGAATTTCAAGGTTTCAACTCAAGAACGTGGTTTTTAAACAAGATGGGGCCACTTGCCATACATCAAATCAAGCATGGAAGCCGTTAAAGAATTATTCCCTAATAAGGTCAATTCGCGTAGGAGTAACATCAACTGGCCTCCCAGAAGCCTAGAACTTAGTCCACTCGACTAATTTGCATGGGGATACCTTAAAAACAAGATCTATGAGAATAATCCGACAAACCTGACGCAATTGAAGGAAAACATGAGGTCAGAAATGGCAGCAATATCGAGAGCTATGTGTCAGCATGTGATCGCCAATCTCCGTTCCCGATCAGAAGAGAGCAGCATAACGGTCACCATTTTAGATAACATCATCTTTTCCGAATAATTTTCCACTTTATATTGTAATAATTAACAATAAACTTTTTTTTTTTAATTTTAAGTAGTTTTTGTTTTATCCAAGTAACAAATACCCGATACTCTTTTTGGACACCCTGTACAATAAAAATTAAATAAACAAAGTACCTCAAACTATACAATACATATTAAAAATTAAAATTAAATTAAATCTTAAAAATACATTCATTCTTTATTTACAATATATACACATCTGAGGGATCCCCCGACCTGACTTGTACCTCCACTTACGAAGGCTGAGTGAGAGAGAGAAAATCTAATGATCTACAACTATTAGTATGTAACATTTCTTGATTGGATTAGCCAGTTTTGTGTTATGGACTCTTAAACATGATCAAAACTAACATTTTGAGAAAGTTGGCGAAAGTCTTCGATTTCTGACAATCGATTGTGGCTTAGACGCCTCAATCAAATTCAGCTTAAGGGAAATCGTTAGACGCACAATTTAATGAACTTTAATTTTGTAACTGACACATTTTTGTGCATGTTTTTTTGCAAAAATCTGAAAAAAGTGCAAAAATGTTGGATTTTATTTTCAACTTATCGAATGTAATCATGTTTTTGATATTTTATTATCAGTACCCATCTGGACCATAGTGAATCATAAAACCTACATCTTCACCTTTTGCAAAGCAGGCCCCCTTTTGGGGGTATTTCGACTGGATTAAGTAAGAATATTAAAACAAAGTTGTGTAATTATTGTATTGTCATTGGTACTTGATACGTGTGCTAATTTTCAAGATAATCAGATAGCTGGAAATTGGTGAACATTGCGATGCAAGATTCCGTTACTTACAGGTGAAGTTAATAAAAGCAAAAAGAAAGAAAAAAAGATTAATTCCCACAAAATCAGTATTGTTTATTTGATTCTGTCTAACGTTGATTTTTTTTTTTTTTTTTTTTTTTTTTTTTTTTTTCTCATCAGAAACTTATATTTTTAAGAAACACTCTCCTGATATGAAGCCATATTTTGCGAATCTGTTTGGCAAGGATAAGTGGTCTATTAATATACAGTATGATAGGAAACGATAGAAATTTATAAAATAGAAGGGAGAATTCAAATTATATAAATAAACTAATCTAAAAGCGGAAAATTGTACCCAACCGGAAGGAAAATACGACGACCGCCGTAATGAAACTGCCTTCATTATATTGACGTGGCTGGCGATTTATAACGGATGGAGGTATTGCCGGAATTCGCCGCTGCCACAGCCTGATTGATATTAATTACAGATCATACACACCTCTTCAATGTCGGCCTAATTTCATTTGTTTTAAACCCCGGATTCCTAAACCACTTTTAACAACCCCATTAGTTGAAAATATTGCGGTATCGTTTCCGATAACCTCATCCCCCACCCAACAGTTGATGGGTGATCAGCAAAAATATATGTAGAAATTAAATGCATCCCCCAATTATGTACAAAACTGGGATCCGATGAAGCGGCCGAAAAATATCTCCGCATTCCATATCGTTGCATATTTTGAATCATAAATGAGATGAGTGCATCAATTTGGTTTTATTTCGTATAAATATTTTCGAATTTAATATTGCGCTGAGAGGAATATTGCTTGGGTTATTAAACAACCGTGTTTGATTCTCAAGAGCATATTTTAAATGCCTACAGTAAACACGGTAGCTTACTTTATAAATTACCAGATATATGGATATATTTATTTAATAATCTTTATTCTAATAATTTCATCTATACATATATCGGAATAATTATTCTTCAAAATAAACTAAATTTAATAAAATTGCATTAATTAACATTTTTTTTTTATAACAATTTATTGAAATTTACAACTGTACAAAATGTATACATCAAGTAAATGTGCTGTTAACTATTACAATAACGTGACAAAACTTGAAAAGAACTACCCATCAGTAGCACTTTAATAAAAATTCAACACTAGAAGGTCTCTGGGCCATCTTATTTCCAGACGCCTCGGAGGATTATCGGGAATGGAGTGGGAAGCAAGTTGGAAGACTAGTGGATTGGAGTGGTTATGGAGTTTAGTACGAAAGGATAGATAACTGGTTTGGGCTAAATCAGCAACATATGGAACATTAAGATCTTTATGGATAAGTTTATTGGTGACAAAGTAAAGTGCATTGAGGATTTTGCGAAGGATTTTAGATTGTAAGGATTGGATACGATATGAATTGGACGGTTTAGTCGAGCCCCAAAGCTCAACTCCGTACGTCCAGATGGGTGTAATCACAGTCATGTATATTAGTCTTTTGTAAATTATTAGGAGCTTTGAACGTTTGTCTAGTAAATGTTGAAGTAATCTGTAACGACGGACAGCTTCTTGCCGGTTTAGTCTCCGAGCTAATGTAAAACATGAATATTTATGTACCATACATTATAAAAGTATACATAAGATGTATCCTTTTACAAGATGTCTCAGTTATTTTGTAACACATAATTTAATTATTAATCGATTTTTATTACTATCTATTATTATTATTTATTATAATTAATTATCAAAGCCAGATGATTGTCCTATGTACTGTAATCATATGTTATTCTTAGGGGACAAGTAGTCCCAGAATAAAGTTCATTTTCTTCTTCCATATATGATACTCTAGTTAAGGGAAGAGCCTGTTATGACACTGCTAATTGAAAACTGCCCTAACGTCAGAAGCACTTTAATAAAAATTCTACACTAGAAGGTCTCTGGGCCATCTTATTTCCAGACGCCTCGGAGGATTATCGGGAATAGAGTGGGAATCAAGTTGGGAGACTAGTGGATTGGAGTGGTTATGGAGTTTACTATGAAAGGATAGATAATTGGTTTGGGCTAAATCAGCAACATATGGAACATTAATCGAATTCAGCATTCAAGAGAACCCTTAAATACGAAATTTCATCCAAATAGAAAACTAAAAGTTTGTAAGCTTCAAAGTTTGCCTGACCTAAATTGGTAGGCAACTTTTGTTTAAATTGATAAAAACATGAATTACGCTTAGACTGTTTAACGTATCAACTTTATTTTTTTACACAAAATATAGGGTGGTAATACGCTTGAAATGTATTTGGTTTCATCATCCTATCTGGTTTCAAACTCAAGTTAAAAATCAAAATGTTTTTCGGATTTTCCAATTTTTTTAATAGGTTTTCGTTCATCGAATTTTACATTTATATACATCAAAAGAAAGCTGAGACTCTCCTCTTTCCAGCGATACCAACCAGTGAATTGCATGGCAAGGTAATGACGATTTAAAGGTATGTAACCAATAATCGGTTTTTAAATTTCATTTTCCTGAAAGAGGGTGAAAAAAATGATATTTTTTGATTTTGTTGAATAACCGTTTTTTAATGTTTTTGAGGGTGCTGAATTAGAATCTGACCTCAATTTTGGTGTAAAAAAATCTTAAGAGGTAGTTTGCTTGAAAAACTAATTAATTTTTTAGAATTTAATTAACCTAAACAAAAATCTATGGAGCGACTGTATTTTTCCTTAAATCCGTAATCAAAACTAAAAATCTTGGTGCAAGAATCATGTCGATATCATTTTTTAAACTCGAGATAAATAATAAATTAGTTTAATGCTATTTTATTTTTTTTTTCTCGGCTTCTAGGGCCCATTGGTCGGAACGGCAAAACACGTGTCTGATATTTTTTGACCAGGAACCTCCAAAAAAATTGCCAGCAAGATCCGTGAGAGACTGAGTGTGTCCTCCCCTTGTAAGTGAGAACATTATAATAAAGTTGTGCAATTATTGTATTGTCATTGGTTCTTGAAACGTGTGCAAATTTTCAAGTTAATCAGACTGCTGGAAAATGGTGGAAATTACGATGAAAGATTCCGTTACGTACAGGTCAAGTTAATAAAAGCGTATTAAAAAAAAAAAAACACACACAAAATCAGTATTGTTTATTTGTTTCTGTCTAACTTTGTTTTGTTTTTTCTCTAAAATTTACAATACAAAAAAATAAAGTTTAAGAAAATAGCAGTAAACACCAAATATGGAAAAATAAAAGTAACCAGAAAATTTAAGTATTTAGGGGAAATAATATGTTACAATGGTCCTAAGGAAGAGAGCATCTCAGAGAAAATCACACAATTAGAAAAATTAAGTTTCCAAACAGGCAAAATTTACAATGATAAGAATCTCCCCTTTAATGCAAAATAAAGGCATTACAACGATTGGATAAAGTCTGTGATTTTGTATTAGATGGAGACCACATTTTTTTTTTCTATTCTATACTATTCTTTATTTAAGGTAATGCAGAATAATAATATTGAGAAAAAAATATATATATAAATGAGAAAAAAATTGATGATATTGTCATTAATACTGTTTTTATTTTTATTATATTACAAGCATTCCCGTCGCGGCTTCGCCCGCCCTCATAACTAAAGATAATTTCAACTAAAAATTAAAGTTTTATTTGTTTATCGATAAGATTCTTGTATTTTAGCATGTGGTTGAGCATTATTTCTTCAATGATTTTTTAGCAGTAATTATTAATCTAGTTATAATTGCACTGATTAGGTGGTTGAAGATTACATATAAGCACCATTAGGCATAAAATTTTTAACTTTAATGTATGAATTGGTAATCAAGATGGATAAAGACTATTAAGAAACTCTTGCGGAAAATAAACTGCATTATCAGTGCTTACGAAAAAAGGCCCGTGAATCATATTTTTACACACGATATAAAAAAGCAAAGGATCGACATTTTGATTTAGTAATAATTTGTATTCGACAGAAAAAACTTTATTGATTTGATCTGGTTGGATGTTGATTTCGAACTATAAAAGTATATGACAGTGTGGCAAACCTCGGTCCTGCCTCTCAAAATTGTACATTTAAATTTTAGTTATTCTAAATTTTACCATTGCAAAACCTTCCTAGAATTATAAAAATTATTTATTTAGATGTCGGTACAGATAGGTTCAGTTTACCATTGTTAACTCTATTGTGGAATGGCTCTATACACAATCGGTCGATTTCAAGCTTCACTGGGATCCACATATCGCACACCATATTTAAATATTTTTTAATAATTTTCTTGATAGTTTAATAAGTAAATTTTATCATCAATTTCAAGCTGTTTTGTAACCTCTCGTGTAGAATAGCACTCCCCACCTATCGGTCAATTTTTATACTGCACTGTTGTCCACATATTAACCTTTTTTAATAAAATATAAATTAAAAATCAGTAGATTTTAATATTGCTAAACCTTCTTAGAACTATGAAAATGATGTAGTTAATATTTAGTACAGATTGGTTCAGTAATATTCGCGGTTAGTGATCACAAACGAAAAATGGCTTGTCCTTTTATATAATAGTATAAGTTATTATTATAGTAAATTTTCTAATTGTAAATCTTTCAAGAACTATGAAGATGATGTAGTTAAAATTTGGTTCATATAGGTTCATTAGTTTTACTAAAATGCTATTGTCGCTTGCCACATATTCGATTTTTAAATTTCACTGGAATCCACACGTCACACCACATATTTATAGCTTTTTGGATAACAAATTAATTTAATTTAGTAATTTTATTATCAATTTCTAGCTATAATTAACACTGGATCATTGTAACCTCTCTTGAATGGCGCTCGCTTTACTACCCACTACATATTTATCGCTTTATAAACAGTAATTTAAGAGAAAATATGTAAATTTTATTATTGCTAAACCTTCCTTGAACTGTGAAGGTGATGTAGTTATATTTGGTACAGAATAGTTCTATAGTTTTCGTGGTTAGTGATCACGAACGGAAATGGCTTGTCCTTTTATATATAACTTCATCATCCCCTGTCGAGGAATTTTAACTAATAATTGATTTTTTGTTTATCGATAAAAATCTTGTATTAAAGTGAACAATTGAAAATTATATTTTTGATATATTTTCACGCATAGCAGCCATTATTAACTTGGTTAAATTTAGATTGATTAGGTATTTGAAGATAACATAAAGCATAATTAGACATCCAATTTTCAATTTTAATATATGAGTTGGTAATCCAGATGGACAGAGACTATTAAGAAACTGTTGCATATAATGGACTGCATTATCAGTGCTTACAACTAAAGGTTCAAAATTCATATTTTTACACACAATATTAAACAGCTGAGGATCGGCATTTTGATTTTTAATAATTTTCATTCGACAGAAATAATTTTATTTGATTTGATCTGGTTGGATTTTAATTTCTAACCATAAAAGTATGTGATAGTGTGGCAAAACCCGTTTCTAACACTCAACATTGTACATTTAAATTTTCATTGTTGCTAAACCTAGAACTATGAACATGATGTAGTTAAAATTTGGTATATTTCACTCCATATAGCTGTTTTTATAACAATTTAATTGAAAATAAGTAAATTTTATTATCAATGTTCACCTCTATGTAACACTGTACCTTTTAACCTTTCATGTAGATGGCAATTGCCGCCATTTTTGAACTTCACTGTTATCCACTTATTATTCATTTTTCAATAAAGAATTAGTTGAAAATCATTAGATTTTACTATTTCTAAACCATTCTATAAAGATGGTGTAGTCAAAATTTGGTAGAGATTGGTTCAGTAGTTTTTGGCGGTAAGTGAACACAAACGAAAAATTGCTTGTCCTTTTATATAGTAGTATAACCTTATACCGCCATATGTTAGAATCGTATAGAGCTAACAGATAATTGTGACTTACAGATAATATACAAATAATATTGCGACTATAAATTAAGATATAAGGTATCCTATCTTTTTTGTTGGATCAAACTGCACACGGTATGCAAATTTGATTAAAATCGGTTCAGTAGTTTAGGTGTTAGCCGGCCCCTAGGCGGCGACACGTAATTTATATATATTAAGATTATCTATGTTCTTAGGGCATGAAAATATATGAATAGGGCTGGAAAAGCTATGAAACGTTATTCTTAGGAAAATTTATCCTTCCGCCATATTAAAATCGAATTAAATATTTTTTAATAAATTATATATTAAGTATCCTCAAGGACAACAATGGCGGAAGTTATCCTTCGGATAACTTAAAAACCGTTAAATATTTCAAAACAACATCCTTAAGGACGAAAACTAATTCTAATTATAGAAGGAAAGAGTGGCCAAGGATGTCCTTCGGCCTCAAAAAATCGTCAGATCCTGGCAGATCTGTAAAACAGTGTCCTCATAAGGACAACTATGGCGGAAGTTATCGTTCCACCATATTAAAATCGTTAAATATTTTAAAACAGTATACTTATAAGGACAACAATGGCGGAAGTTATCCTTTAACTTAAAAACCGTTAAATATTTCAGCATATTATCCTTTAGGACGAAAACCTAATAAAACCATTAAATTCCGCTATCTTAAAACAGCATCCTTAAGGACGAAAACTAATTCTAATTGTGGAAGGAGAGAGTGGCCAAGGATGTCCTTCGGCCTCAAAAAATCGTCAGATCCTTGCAAATCTGTAAAACGGCGTCGCCGATATGACAATTAATATTTTAGATTAATAAAACTAGTTATGACAAATATCATTGCTCATTATCCTTATAAATATCTTGATTTCCTTATATAATAATTACATATATTGCATTTAATTTTGTATCAAGAAGTGTTGATTTAATTCATGAAAAATTGCTCCGTTTGTTTGTTTGTTGGGGTTTATAGACTATAAAACCCTAGGGTCATCAATGCCTGTGTAGTTCTATATATATACGTTTATTTTCACCTAAGAATTAGAGTCAGGAAGGGTGCCACGAACAGAGATGCGCTCCCAAGGAGAGACGAGCCGCAACCGCCGAGCAGGAAACGCGCCACGGCTTGCTTATTTATATGAATACATATTTTCTTCTATTTAAATTATATACGAAGCTTATAAGTAGGATGTGGATAAAAACCATTTACATTTCTACATGGAAAAGTCCAAATCCTCACAAGGTTCGGAGCATAACTAGCCCAAGTAGCCGTTTCGCATCTCCCACCAAGCGGGACCGATCTGCCCCAGCCCTAGAAAGCGCCCCCCTCTCCCCAGTTCCCATCCGAACCCTAAGAAATTAAATAAATTTCCGAAAAGAAATAAAGAAGGAAATAGAAAATAAATAAAAATAGAAATTTAATAATAGTTATGAAAATCAATTAAAGTTTGTTCAACAGTTCATTTTCCTTTAAGGAACTTAAGACTGATTTAACTTTAGATTCGTCATTACCAAGAATGTCCGAGGTAATTGTTGTAAGCCCTAATTTAGTTAGTTTTGGTGTATAAAAGATACATTCCTGAAATATGTGGTTAACTGTTAAAGAGCTATTGCAATGCTGACATTTAGGTGGTGGTTGTTTCATAATTATATGTAAATGGGTTAACTTCGTATGGCCTATTCTCAATCTGGTCATGACAACCTCCTCTCGGCGATTTAGACGACTTGATGTGACCCATGGCTTTATTGACTTTTTTTATTGTTTTCAACTTGTTTGGTGGGCTTTCGTTCCACGTACATTGCCAATTTTCAATTATTTTAATTTTGAGGGGATGGCTCATTTCTTGTGGTGTTAGAATAGCAATGCCACGACCTGGGAGTGTAAGTGCTCTTGCTTCGCTGCTGTGTCTGCAAGTTCGTTGCCAATAATTCCAATGTGACTTGGTACCCAGATAAAGTCGACCGACTTTCCCAAATTTTGCAGTATACTGAGGTAGTAGTGGATTTTAAGGATGACTGGATGTTTGGGATACATGTTATTTAAACCTTTTAGTGAACTTAGTGAATCTGTTACTATTGCGATGCTGTTTTGTTTTATTGATATGGAGTAGTGAAGTGCTGATGCTATTGCATTAAGTTCTGCTGTATATATATTGCGTAATTTGTGTAATTTTATTTTATGAGTGGAGTTGTGGGTAACAAAGGAAGATGCAGTGGAATCGTCAGATTTAGATCCGTCAGTATAGATTACGAAAGGATCTGGTATGTTTTGAAGTAGACGGGAAAATTCGGATTTGTATTCACAAGGAGAAGTATTATTTTTGGAAAGTCGGGTTAAACGAAGCAGTGTTTTGGGCGATTTGATTGTCCATGGAGGGGTATGAGCTTCTCGTTTGTGCACAGGTAATTATTTGAGGAATTTAATTGCTCCGTTATTAAGAATGAAGAAATATCTTTTCGTCTTCTTTTTTTATTTATTAGGTAAAAGTGTAATATTTGTAATTATAAGTGTAATAGTGTAATACTTACATTATCATGTACAAAAAAACTTTCGCGAATTTTACGTTTATTGATCGGTTCCTATGAATTGACTTCGGATCCCTAAGTGGTAAGTAAGAAAAATGCACAAAAAAACAGAAGTAAACTTCCCATCTATATGCGTTCACAACAATTTGAACATACCTTACAAGATCTCTATTTTTTTTTCTAACTAAATTTTAATGTAATTTTTAATCCTATAAACAGAAACTCATAGAAGAGGACCATATCAGTATTAACAACTCTAACTATAGCCATATATATCAATATTTACAACAGAACAATTACCTACAATTCAATTGCAATATTTCAAAGATTAGACTGGTTAGCCAATTAAGAGTTTGAGGAACAAAACTAATCCGAATATATCATAAAGGCACTATATATTGTATAAATTGCGGGGATGGCTGTACTCTCTGTAACCTTAAACAGAAGGAAGACTTATTTCATATGATATTTGTATGCCCACATTATGCTCAGTTAAGGGATAATTATATCAATCCAATCGTAGGACCAAAATATAATAAAGATTCCCTGGTGTTTGTGCTGGAAGTGGATAGCATGTCAAAGCTGAAACTCATTTTTATTTTTTTTTGTAAATCTACTAAAAACAAGAAGTTTTTTAAGGAATGAATGAAGGTAAAGGGACTTGTATAATTATTGTAATTTTCATTTCGTATCTATGAAGCTAAGGAATATTTCTGTTTATTTTTATTTGTATTCAATTATAATGTAAGGTTATGATTCATGTATATGTATGTATGTGTGTGTATGTGGGTGTGTATGTATATATATATATATATATATATATATATATATATATATATATATATATATATATATATATATATATATATATATATATATATAGTTATTTTTGTGAATTTAGTTATTTAGTTATTTAGGCCAACTCCTTGCAATGAGATGTATCTCTACAAGCAATAAAATTATCTACCTAAAAAAAATGTTTAATGTCATAATTTTTTATTACGTTCCGGTGTTGTGCGGGTGTTTATTCTACGTGGTGCACCCCTCTATCGGATACCTATTTACTCAACCCAATTTCACACCTTTTAAACAATAAAATTTAAAAAAAATTAATTAATTAAACAATAATTGAAACATTGTTTCTTAGTATTAGTGATACATAGAAATGTATATTATTAAACTTATTTCATTATAAATTTATATCACTTCCCTGGGGTAAAAATATAGGAGGAATCGTGAGAAGATTAAAAATCTGTAAAGAGATGGAAAATGTGGGGGGAAAGCAGGGGTGAAAAAGATGACGGTTGAAGAAGCTTTGGTGAAGTAACAGATGGAAGAATCAATTGTAGACAGAGTTGATATTAAAAAAAAAAAAAAAAAAAAAAAAAAAAAAAGGGAGGAAAAAAATCGAGAAGGCAGTGAAGGAAATAATCGAGGAGAGAGACACCTGTGAGTATTGAGAAGCGTGAGGGAGGTTTAATATCCCAGAGGTGAATAAGTTCCTTCACAATAACCCCCGCCTCTTCCTTCCTTCCATTGATAGTCCCTCCAAGAATCTTCTGCCTTCAATATCTCTCTGCGGCGGAGGAGTTAATGGAAAGGAGGAAAAGGAATATGAAATCGGGACGAGGAAGGTTCTTGTACAGCAGCTCTTGTGGTCAGCATCACGCTCCATAGAGCGTACAAGTCCAACATTAAATCTTCTCTACGTGCATCTGCTTAGTTAAGTTAAAAATAAAATTTAACTTTCAAAACAAGATTTAAACGACAAAAAACTCGGCTAAAAATCCTCAATGCTCGTTACTTTGTCACAAACAAACTTATCCATAAAGATCTTGGTGTTCCATATGTTGCTGATTTAGCCCACACCAGATACCTATCCTTTCATAGTAAACTCCATAACTACTCAAATCAACTAGTTTCTCAACTCGCTACGCATTATATTCCTGATAATCATCCGAGGCGTCTGAAAAGAACATGGCTTCGAGACTTTGTAGTGTAGAACTTTTATTATAGTGCCACCAATGGGAGGTGGCTTTACAAGTTATTGTAATGTTGCTGTATCCATTACCCCACACATTTACTGGGTGTATATGTAATATACAGTTGTAAATATTAATAAAAAAGATTTAAACTTTCGAAACAAGATTTAAACGACAAGAAACTTCTCGTAGTTTTCGACTACTCCAACATTTACAAGACAAATGTTCAAAGATCCCAATTAATTACAAAGGACCTATAAAAATGACAGTGAATAGACCCATTTGGTCATTCGGAGATGAGTTTGGGGCTCCACTAAACCAATACACTTTAACAACTTCTACATTAATGATCAGCGTTGAAAATTGAATGTTTTTTTATTATTAGGATCGATGAATCAATAGTCACCTCTACTGGAATTATTTTAGTAGAATACTAGTTTCGAATTCTAAACATTCATCTTCAGTTCTAAAAAATACAAAATTTTCAACACATGAGTACGATGTTACATGGATTATAACTAAACTTTCCAAGATCGTAAGACCAGAGATCAAATATTAGTACTCACCTGAGGAGATCAGGAGAGGAGATATTTCTTGGATCTCCTCAGGTGAATACTAATATTTGATTTCTTGTCTTAAGATTTTGGAAACTTTAGTATATATAATCCATGTAACATAGTACTGATGCGTTGAAAATTTTGTATGTTCTAGAACTGAAGATGAATGTTTAGCATTCGAAACTAGTTTTCCAATAAAATAATCCCAATAGAAGTGGCAATTAATTCATCGATCCTAATAGTATTGATCCTTCTATACCATCATGTCTACCTCAATTGTTTGTTGTTTTGTTTTTTTGTTGTTCTTTTGTCACATCAACTGTTGAGCTCTAGCGCGGATTGAAGTAATAAGAAGTTACTATAGCAGCGGCTCCTAAATTAGTTTATATTTTTTTTAAATATATTAAAACCAAGGTTATCCAAAATATAACTACGTAGGAATTCCTACAAATTATTTCTTCTAGAATTTTTGACAAATCAAATATAGAAAAAAAAAACAGACAGTTACAAAATCCGATTTCACATGCTACATACTTTAATATGCAATGACACCTAAATAGTAATTTAAAAAAAAAACCTAGACAACTTGTAGGAAATTTAATGTTTTTTGTTATTTCGATTTATTACAAAAGGAAGCAAAAAACTAAAATTTATCGAGAAAGCGAAATTGAAATTTGGTTTTAGTGCCCTAAAAAACTTAAGAAGTTATTGATAGAAACATAATTCCTTAATGATTAGACGCTTTAAATTTTTTTTTAAGTTTCACACCGCATAAATCTCCGTGAGTGGAATGAATACTCAGCATTTGACAACTGCTGGTTCCCCTAAGTGATACACAGGATCAATACCTGCTGGCAGGTCCTTAGGAGTGGTATCCTTGTCATGAGGACAGCTCCCCCCAGGATCGTCCTGGAGAGGAGTGGCCTTCCATATGGATGGCGGAGCTCTGGTCCAAAATGGACTCCTTCTGTAGTCCTTCCTGCCCTGCCTTCCTCGGCTGAATATTTATAACCTTTCGGATCTGGGGGAGGCTACTCTATCTGATCTTCGGGGTATAGCATTAAAAAGTTTATTTTTATATAAAATCGTAAAGTTAGATTTGTTTTCAATACGCTTTTATTAACTTCACCTGTATGTAACGGATTCTTGCATCGTAATTTTCACCAATTTCCAGCTATTTGATTATCCTGAAAATTTGCACACATGTCAAGGACCAATGACAATACGTACCTATTGCACAACTTTGTTTTAGTGTTCTTCCTTAGTACAGTCGACATACCCCCAAAATGGGGCCTGCCTTGCAAAAGGTGGAGTAGAAGGTTTTATGATCCAGTAGGTCTAGATGGGTCTTGAGAATAAATTATAAAAAATTTGACTATATTTGATGAGGGGGAAATTTTGTTATGGTAAAAACACCCAATATTTATGAACTTTTTTCAGATTTTTGCAAAAAAAAAAAACTTTAAATCGAAAAATATGTTATTGGGCTGTTTCACATGAAATGTCCGATTTTATAATATTTGAAATACATAGAGGATTTTGCGAGTCTCTGTTGTTGAAAAAGCTCGATAGATGGGTACCTCACGACAGCAATTGAAACGTCTTGAGACCTGCGTTTCGTTGCTTGCTAGGAAAAAAACCGACCCTTTCCTTGAAAGAATAATAACTTGCGACGAAAAATGGATTGCTTATGACAATCAGCGTCGGTCAGGGCAGTGGTTAGACATCGACGAAAGCCCAGGACAAATGCCAAAACCAAATTTGCACCCGAAAAAATTGATGGTTACAGTATGGTGGTCCATGGCTGGAATCATACATTATTCCTTTTTGCCTAGAGGTGAGACCATTACCTCTACAACCTACTGCAATGAAATTGGCCAAATGCACGAAAAATTATTGAAAAAACAACCTGGATTGGTAAATCGGAAGGGCCCTATACTTCTACACGACAACGCTAGACCCCACGTTTCAAAACTTACCATACATAAATTGAGAGCTGGGGTACGAACTTCTTCCGCACCCACCATATTCTCCCGACTTGTCTCCAACAGATTATCACCTTTTCAGGAATTTAGACAACTTCTGCAGAGGAAAAATTTTTGCAAATGATGCTGAAATCAAAAGTGCGTTTTCAGATTTTGTTTGGAAAAATGTGTAGAAAAAGAAGGTAAATACTTAACGAATTATTCCCTAATAAGGTCATTTCGCGTAGGGGTAACATCAACTGGCCTCCCAGAAGCCCTGACCTTAGTCCACTTGACTATGACGCAAGGGGATACTTTAAAAGTAAATTCTATGAGAATAATCCGACGAACCTGACGCTAAAGCAAAAATGGAGGTCAGAAATGGCAGCAATATCGAGAGCTATGTGTCAGCATGTGATCGCCAATCTTCGTTCCCGATTAGAAGAGTGCCAGCAGCATAAAGGTCACCATTTAGATAACATCATCTTTTCCAAATAATTTTCTACTTTATATTGTAATAATTAACAATTAACTTTTTATTTTATTTTAAGTAGTTTTTGTTTAATCTGAGTAATAAATAGCCGATACTCTTTTTGGACTGTGTGTATATATATATGTATTGATGGGATTTCGATTCCTATAGTTCAGAAGGGAAACAGGTGGACATGCTTCCCATTATGACGCGTAGAAGGGCACAACTACTAAAGGCCTATAACTACAGAACCGCAAATGCCGCTCACTACAGGATCACTACAAGAGACCTTGGGACCTCTATATATCAGGAGGGACCTTGCAGTTAATTCCAGGAGCTCATTATATAGCAGTCCTCCGGGGGAGGGGGAGGGGGGCTCGTTAACAGGGTCGTTAAGGTTAATGGGGGCACCCTACATCATACCTGCGGTCTCTATCGTTGGACCTCGTCCCTTCATCTCTCTATATAGGAAGGTGTCACCATACCGAATCATAACTCAAATCGAAATCTAAATTTAAAATCGATCTTATATGTTTCAAATACAAAAAAAATAATCTTTAACGACCCCTCCCCCCAATAACAGCACTACACAGAAAGTTGTGTAATATATTACATCAACCGTATTTGAAAAAATATATGTTTTAAATAAAAGCATAGACATTTATATTTTTGTAATTTTAAAATATATATAGTTTGAAAACATATATAGAAATATATATATTTTTGTTTTCAGTTATATCTCTACATACTCATATTAGTATTGAAACAAAAAATTACAATAAATACAAGAATATCTATTTTCAGTCAAATAAATTTGAAGAGTGCAGAGGGAAAACGGGCCAAACCCTTTATTTATTTTATTTTATTTTTGTTAATTTCGTTTAACGTCACTTTATGCTGCTTTGGCTAATCGGACGATGCTACGGTGGGAGTCCTAAATTTTGCCTATCCAGGTATAATTAGGATAAGGATCTGTAACGAGTACCTGACATCGAACAGGCTCGGGACCCCCATTTTACTTCCCTTCCGAAGGACGGCATAGCTAAGGATTTTTTACTCCCTTTAAAAAATCCTAAGGTCTTCTGCCGGGCTGCGAACCCGCGATCTTGGGTTTAGTAAGTCGCTATGCTAACCACCACACCACAGGTGATCCCATTTTAATTTTTTAATTTTTAATTTTTTTTTTTATTGCTTTTTTTATTATTTTTTTTTTTTTTGGGCGCGAAAAGGCCTTATAGACCACGCGAATATTATGATTTGGGATTCCTCTTCATTTCCCAGAACTTCTTCATTCGTTCTGCATGTTTGGCTTTTCTTTCCTCCGTCCAAGCCCCACTCCTTCTTATTCTTTCCCTTCCCACGAAGACCTTTATGTCATTTAATGATTTTCTATATGCTTCCCTATCTTGACAGTCTGTATCCTTCATTCCCATTGAATTCATGTCATCTTTAATTTGTCTAAAAAACCCAGATGTGTTCTTTTGCTGTTGGAAATGTCGGAAGATTCTCCCGTTCAATCTTTCAGGACCCATCCTCATCATATGCCCGTAGAATCTCAGTCTTCTTATTTTGATATCGGTTTCTAGACTCTTGTTGTTATTATAGATTTCTCTGTTGGACCTTAGTCTGTAACCTTCTGGTGTCTTTCTTGGTCCGTAGATTTTTCTGAGTATCTTTCTTTCTACCTTCAACAGCTTTTCCATGCTAGGGAGGTAAGATGTCTCGGTCCCATAGAGTATCACGGGCTTAATTACTTAAGACATTAATGTCTGACCTTGGCTTTGAAGGATAAATTCTTCTTATTGTAGAAGCTCCTGATATTGAAAAATAGCCTCTCCAGTTTAGTGGCTTTCTCCTTAAAACTCTCTCGATTCGAGCCATTACTGCAGATGATTTCTCCTAAATATCTGAATTTTTGTGTAACCTTAATTTTCCCACAAATGGTGTCCACTTCTTTTTTCTTGTACTTTTCGTCTGTGGTCATGAGTTCTGTTTTTTCTGCAGAAATTTGTAGGCCCGTTTTCCTGGCGATTTTTGATAATGCGTTTATCTGGGCAATTGCTTCTTCTTCAGTTTCTGCAAGAAGGGCGAGATCATCCGCATAGGCGATGCATCTAACTTTTACGAAATTCCTTTTGGTTCCCAGTACTGCTCCTGAGTCGTTTTCTCTCCATAATTCCCTCATGATCCTATCCAGTATTTTTTTTTTATTTATTTATTTTTTTTATTTTTTTTTTTTTTTTGTGTAGAATTGAATTTATGATAGCATCAATAACTTTAAATGTATTGATATTTTGTAGTTACTTGTGATTATTTCCCTGAAGCGCTAAGAAAATTATATCAATTTCTAAAAGAAAGAAAAAATTTATTTATGATAGTTTTATCGCTTTTTGTGAAAACCGCTCTGCTGTAAATACTAAAAATCTATTATAATTAATAAAGAAACAATAACAAACCCAAAAAATAAAATTTATTTCATGTTGGTAAATATAATCAGATATTGATAATACATAAGATTCCAATATATCTTGATTTTATTAAAAACGATGAGTTAAGTTAGTTGGAGCTGCTAAGTGATAATGTGAAATCTTCT
Organism: Euschistus heros; assembly: GCA_003667255.2. Taxonomy (NCBI): domain Eukaryota; kingdom Metazoa; phylum Arthropoda; class Insecta; order Hemiptera; family Pentatomidae; genus Euschistus; species Euschistus heros. The sequence continues at coordinate 781,123 of RCWM02000373.1, read as the reverse complement.
GATAAATCTGATAAAATCCCTTATCACCTAAAAATCCCTTATATTCTGTTACTACACCTTGGGGGTTGATTAAATACTTTTACCTTTATCTATAATAGATTTTGTTCCTAGTGACTCAATAGCCCTCAACTATTGGTGCCTGAACTATCTGATCTATTTAACTTCCGTGTTGTGTTAACTAATTCTACTCTAATTATTGAAAATTAACTGATGAATAATGTTGGTGAATATATTTTAGTTAATATTATGATTTTAGAAATAAGAAACTATGGATTGTAGTACAATCGATATATTCATGGGCCAGCATACAATTCACTCCCTTAACCTATCCTGACTGTTTACAATATCTTAAGTGCTATATGTTACGAACATGGCTGGGATGTTTCAGGTATGTCTGATACGTCTGTCGCCTATGGCAGGGGTATCCAAACTACGGCCCGCGACAGTAGTTTATAGGTGTGGACCAATTTTACATTTACTAATTATTAAAAGGGATTTAAGATGCTCATCGGTTAATAAAGTTGAAGTTCTGGGGTTGTTTCAACGTCGGCAACAAAAGGATTTTGAATAATCTTATATTTATTCGAAATGATATCAAAGACTAAGAAACGAGTATCAAAATTTATATTCAAAGTATTCAAAGCTTCGGCTGCTGGAAAACTGAGTTTCAGTAGTGTGGCTAAATGTTACATTTTTAAAATTTGTGAAACACTCTTTACGCAATTGTAATTCAAACAGTATTATTTTCTGCTGGAACGGTTTGATATGCAGTCAGAGTCAAAAGTATTCGTACACTATTATATATGTTTTATTTTCTTTCGTTTAATTTTGAATTTATTAAATATAGCTGAAAGTACCCCGCTCCGCTACGGTTTTATATCATTAGGATGAAGACAACTTAAAATAGTAAAAGTTAAGCTTAACGTTGATAATTATTATTACTTAAATAAACCTGAACAATTCCATTCTTAGAATAATTTCAATAAGTAAATTTAACAATTTGCAAAAGTTAATTTTATATTATTTTGATAGTCCTCCAGTGAAGCTTCGAGGCAGCACTGCCATCTTACCCAGTTCTGATACCAGACCATCAGCTTTTCTTATGGCTTACTTTAAGTGAATATAGTCTCAACTTCTCAACTTTTTTGAAGAAAGTTTAGTCTTTCTGTTTCTATTTTTGCGTACATATCAAGCATAAATTGATTGATGAGATTACGAAATCAAAGTAAATAAGGTTCTTCACCGCCTCGCTCCACTAACATTTAGGCGTAAAAATCAGCTGCAGACACAGTTTTCTTAAGTGATGTATTGGAGTTTGGGTCACGCTGAGGGATGTTAATACTGTACCTTTCTTCTCCATGGTAGAACATCATACGATACTAAAGAGAATCATACACTTGGTAGAACTATTGATTCTTATCTGTTTTTCGTCCCTACATCGAACTGGCCTTACATTTCATCACCAGAGAACATAAGTCTTTTAACCTCCTCTTTAACATAAGTCTTTTAATAGCTTCTCGTCACGAAACAGCTCAAACTTGTAATTTGTAAGTAACCTCTGCAGCTACCATGAGTTCACAGAAAGTACCAATATTATAAGGTTTCGACATCGACCGTATTTTTGTTTGTTTACCATACAACTGTAAGGAACTTAAACGGTGGTCAAAGTTTGCGGCTTAAAGATCTAACCTATTTTTTAACTTAGCTTATTCCAAATACCATATGTTAATTAATCTTTTATTATTCACCCAATAAAAATTGAAATCGCATTTTTCGCAAATTAGCCGCGATCCAGGCCGATTTTTTAAAATTCCTTTCTTAGCGAGCACCTACGGCCCTAGAGGAAGCTACATATCGAATTTCATTCCAATCCGTTCGGTGGTTTCTGAGATTTCGTGTTAAGTGAGTGAGTGGTATTTGACAAATATATAATAGATTTATTTAATTTAAACAGATATAATATTGCATTCATGATTATAGTATAGAGTTGATATTTTTTCATGAGAACGTTGACTAAATTTAGCAATTATATTAAAAGGCATAACTCCCCATTTGCTTTATTCATTTAACTACATATTTCAGAGCTTGTCATGTTGCTCCATCTTCAGGTTTTACAATCATTAATAAAGCAAATGGGGATTTATGCCTTTTAATATAATTACTGATATTAATCTCCTTAAATGAAACATTTAAACTAAATTTAGCTTAATATCTTATAAACTATAATAAGATACCTCATTTTTATGAGTCAAAAGTATTCGCACACTAGACTTTAACTGTAGTTTCTACCCCATGACTTAATATTTTGAGGATAACCTGCAATCAGTCTATAGTTATCTTAAATAAGATTAAATAAAGTCAACAAGATTGAATTATACACGAACGTATTCAATTAGTATGACCAGGTTAAGCAACGAGGCACACTATATATTTTATTAATAAATATAATCATGTGGTAATAATAATTACAAAGAGGTAGTAACAAGAAACTAAAGGAAAAGATATCACCACACACTCTCCCCCCAGTGTCAACGATATCGTTCAGGTACACTTGTGGTACGTCCGCTTCTGGTGCAAACCGGAGGAAGGTAAAAGGTGACGCGCTTCTTTTGACGTATGGGATTTTTTGAATTATTGTTGTCCGTTGTCGGTGTTCTCATAATGCTTGAAGGTAGCGAAGGGGTGTTAGGCTTTTCCGAGAGTATATGGGCAGGTTTCACTCGATCTCTTGAAACGACTATGTTGCGGCCGTTTTTGCTGATGATAAATGTTTTGGCGTCCCTGGAGATAACTAGATGAGGGCCTGTATATGGAGGAGTTAATGGGGGTCTAATCTGATCATCTCGTAAGAAAACGTGGCTGCAACCGTTGAGGTCTGGATGGGCGAACACTGTTGGTTGGGTGTGCCAGGTCGGGGCAGAAGGCCGTAGTGATCTCATTCTCCGTCCTAACTGTTGAGCGTAGGTGTCAGGAGGTTCCATCTTGTTCGGTGCCAGTTGGCTATGGATGTCGCCTGGTAGTCGTAGCCAAGATCCGTAAACGAGCTCGGCTGGAGAGGCATTATGATCACTTTTGATGGCTGTCCGAAGGCCGAGGAGTACGACGGGAAGAAGTTCCGTCCAACTGTCTTGCGTCTCCAAAAGCTTACAGGTGAGTGCTGTCTTGAGTGTTCTATGCCACCTCTCTATAAGTCCGTTGGACTGCGGGTGATATGCCGTTGTATGAACCAGTTTGATTCCTGAGATAGCTGCTAAGGAACGGAAAAGTTCGGATTCGAAATTCCGACCTTGGTCAGTTACAACTTGAACAGGCGTCCCAAAACGGCTAATCCAGTGGGTCCAGAACGCTTTTGCGACTGTCAGTGCAGATTGATCCGCAATTGGAATGGCTTCTGGCCACTTAGTGAAACGGTCGATGCATGTCAAGAGGTATTTCATGCCGTTCGACAACGGTAGGGGGCCAACGATGTCGATGTGAATAAAGGCAAAGCGTTCATCTGGCGGTGTGAAGTGCTGAAGAGGGGATTTCTCGTGCCGCTGTATCTTTGTTTGTTGACATGTAGCACAGTTCTTTACAAAGTCCGTGACAAATTTAGACATATGTGGCCAGACGAATCTTTTTCGGAGTTGATCAAGAGTAGCTCTACGGCCAGGGTGTGAAAGATTGTGAAATTTAGCGCAAACTGCCGATCTTAAGGATTTGGGAATATAAGGTCGTAAGTATCCAAGGGACGTATCGCAGTAGAGTGAAAAGTTGCCTGGCAGTGTGGTTGGTGCTAGGACTAAGTTGGTCGATGAGTCGTGGAGCCTTGGTAGTTCCTGGTCTTCCGTTTGAGCCTTGGCGATGTCAGTTTCGTTCAGTAAACTATTGCTCGCTAGTGCTTCAATCCGTGACAAGCAGTCGGCTACTATATTCTCTACGCCTTTGATATATTTGACCGACGTGGTGAAACTGAGAAATATACGAGAGTTGTCTGGATTGTCTTGGAGCAGCCTTCTCAGTCTTTTGTTGAAACGCGTAAGTTAGCGGGCGGTGGTCGGTATAACAGGTAAAGGGGCGGCCTTCCAATAGATATCTGAAATGTTTTATGGTTTCATACAAGGCCAGTAACTCTCTGTCATAAGTAGAGTACCTCTGCTGCGTGGGTGTAAGCTTCTTTGAGAAGAAACCCAATGGTTCCAACGTCGAATGGTGGATCTGGTGGACTACTCCGCCAATAGCTGTATCCGAAGCGTCTGTTGTGACCGTGAGCGGTGTACCTTGTCTAGGGTGTGCGAGAAGAGTTGCTCTACAAAGGTCGCTTTTCGTGCGTTCAAAGGCGTCTGTCATCGATTGAGTCCATTCTATAGACTGATTGTCGGTTATGTCATGAGGTAGGTGTAGAGGGAGCCTGTGTTTGCGCTGCCTGAGGCAAAAACCGACGATAAAAGTTCACCATTCCTAGGAAGGTACGGAGTTGTTTTGCTGTCCTCGGCTTAGGAAAATCGGATATAGCCTTAATTTTGTCTAAACGAGGCCCGCAACCGTCTTTTGTTATTCTATGACCTAAAAAGTGTACTTCCTCCTGAGCGAAAACACACTTGGAAATGTTCAACTTTAAACTGTGTTCGGTAAGTCGCTGGAATATGCTACGGAGATCGTTTATATGTTCTTCCATAGATGACGAGGCGACTAGGACGTCGTCCAAATATGTAAATTGGCAGTTTAGCCCGCGGAGGACTTCGTTAATAAATCTTTGAAAGGTTTGTGCAGCGTTACGTAATCCGTATGGCATGTAGGGAAATTCAAATGAGCCGAATGGTGTTGTAATGGCAGTTTTGCAAACGTCTTCTGGTGCAACTGGAATTTGTTGGTAAGCGTGGGCCAGGTCCAGGGTTGAAAAGATGGTTTTGTTTTCTAAAAAAATTAGTACAATCTTGAATATTAGGTAGGGGATACCTATCAGGTATAGTTATGTCATTTAATTGTCTGTAGTCCCCACAAGGTCTCCAAGTGCCATCTTTCTTCCTTACTAAATGTAGTGGGCTGGCCCATGGACTATCTGAAGGTCGACATAGCCCCAAGTCGAGCATATTGTCAAATACTGCCTTAGCTGCTGTTATTTTATCTGGTCCTATCCGTCTGGGTTTGGAATATATTGGAGGTCCTATAGTTTTTATGTGGTGTTGCGTGGAAAATGGACGGGATAGCTGAGGCGGGAAATGACCGGATATTTGACCAAATTCGTGAAGAAGGCAGCTTATAGGTGACGTCGGGTTGAATTTGCTGATAGGAGTACTTGGGTTATGTGGTGAGCTGTGCTGGATGGTGGAAACACATGTCATGTTGAGTCCGTCTATAAGTCGTCGGCCGGGCAAGTCAACTACAAGATTAAAATGAATTAAAAAGTCCGACCCGATAATCGGCTGCTGGACATCGGCTAAAAGGAAAGTGTAGGTGAAATGCTTTTCGGGGCCGAATGTGAGCGTCAACTTTCGTTTGCCGTAGACATTGATACGGGAGTCGTTAGCTGCATAAAGGTGTTGTTGAACAGGGTTCAAGCGATCCGAAGATCTCGGAGGCAAGAGAGAGACGTCCGCTCCTGTATCAATGAGAAAACGAAGTTTTGTCGTCGTATCAGTTAAGAAAAGGCGACAATTGGGGCCGTGGCAGGAACAGGTCGCCGCTGAACCCTGGCTATTTAGTTTTTTGAAATGTACTTGCAGGGAGCTACACATTTCCGTGCCCTGTCTCCGAAAGAGGAATGGTACCAACAAAAGCCGTCTTCCAACGGTCTCTGACGTAAGATGGGAGAACGCCGGCGTGATCTAGAAGAGGAGCGAGAGCGGTGGTATCTAGTGAGGTTTCGAATTTCTTGTGTTAATGCCGCGATTTCTGTGTAAATAGGGTGGTTTTGACTTTGTAGTTCTACATTGGATACGGATGGCTGAGGTTGAGATACATCTAAAATTTTATCTGCGGCTGTAGCTAATTCATCAAGAGTAGCGGTATGCATAACTTGTAGTATGGATTGTGTAGTTACGGGTAGCCTCTGGATCCATAGCTGCTTTATAATATCCTCGCCGGTATTGGGAGAGGCTAAGGATTTCATATTCCTTAGTAGTATAGAAGGTTTTAAATCTCCTAACTCGAGGCCGGATAATAGTTTTCGCAAGCGTTGTTCTTCGGAATCGCTGCAACGGGAGACTATAGCTTTTTTAAGTTCGTTATAAGACGGGGGGGGGTCTCGCTTAATAACATCGGCAATAACGGTCAGCATGTTGCCGTCCAGTGCTGATAATAGATGGTTATATTTAGTTTTGTCTGCTGTCACATGGGCGAGTTCGAACTGGGCCTCAAGCTGATTGAACCATAAAGTTGGGTCCGGGGCCCAAAAAGGGGGTAATTTTACGCTGACGTGATTAATATTGGGTGCTGGGGCCGCGTTTAGCTTTAACTCGAGTGCCGCCAATTGCCTCTGAAGGGACAGAAATTCTTCAGCTGTCGGTGTGCTCATATTAAAATAATAGAAAAAAATGTTCTTACCAACAGAAGGCTTTAACTGTTCTTCTCGGGGTCACCAGTATAGTTATCTTAAATAAGATTAAATAAAGTCAACAAGATTGAATTATACACGAACGTATTCAATTAGTATGACCAGGTTAAGCAACGAGGCACACTATATATTTTATTAATAAATATAATCATGTGGTAATAATAATTACAAAGAGGTAGTAACAAGAAACTAAAGGAAAAGATATCACCACAAGTCTTTACCTTGACGTCATTTGTAAAGGTGTAACGATCATTAGTGCTTATTATTGCTGTTCATATATGGAATTTGGGACGCAAAACCACAGAGACGACTGACGAGAAAACACAAATTATTTTACGCCTACATAATGAGTTACGGTCGCTAAGAAAAATATCTAGACCTCACTCAACAGTCCAAGATGCTGTTAAAAGGTATGTGACGAGAAGAACTTTTGAACATAAAGAGAGAACAGAATGAAAAAGGAAGATTTAGTCCAAATATGAAAGAGATATCACGAGAAAAGTTAAAAGAAAACCATGAAATAGTGCCCTTAAATTAGTGGATGAACATGTGTCTGAAAGAGGAAAAAAAGGAGACTGTTTTAACAATCCGCTAATGCTTGAGGCAGAACGAGCTTCACCCTGGACAGCTAGGAGAAAACCATCAATAAGCAATGGGAGATTGCTATAAAGAAATCAATGGACCAAGGGCCATAAAAAATAAGATTGTGACCTTGGGAATAGGATAGTATTTCCCCACGAGGGTAAAATTAAAATGTTTAATCTTCGGAGGAGCCAAAAAGTATGGAGAAAAAAATATAGTGATGGAAATAAGAAATATAGTTTTAACTGTTCTGAATACAAGAAAGTGACTCGTGGTCCGAAGTTGTTGGAAAGATGCTAGAGTAGGGTGTCTTGAATTTAACGATAGCATAATGAATTATATGAAATATATCGACGAAATAAAAAGGAATTTCCTAATCAGTGCTGAAAAATTTAGGATTAGAGAAAATTACATTTTTCTGCAGGATAATGATTCCGAGCATACAGCTTGGAAATCCAAAATGTAGATCCCGTACAACACATCAAAGTGGAGGCCACATCCCATGAATCATGATATATTAATCCTATAGCCCATTTGTGGAAATATCTAAAGGATCGAGTGCGGAAAAGGTGTGTTTCTAACAATCAAAATTTAAGTGTCGTTATTCTTACATAATTATAATTACTCTGACACAAAAATTAATGAATTCAATGCCACAAAGCATATAGAGCATATAAAATGCCAAAGTTGGCCCTACTAATTATTAATTGTTCTGGAATGACAATATTAAATAGAAATTTTATCAAGTGTACGAATACTTTTGACTCATGAAATTATTGTTTTTTGTTTCAGTTATTCTTTATGTATTATTTTGTGAAATGTTCTATAAATACAAAAATATATTTATAAATAAACGTGTTGATGTTTACATTAAATTGATTTATTGTTTTAAATCAATCCTATTAAATAATGCTAATATTTGTTATTTCTAATGATTTGTAGCAGGTGTACGAATACTTTTGACTCTGACTGTAAGTGTATAAATCAGGTAGAAGCTGGTTTTCTCATTGCAACCTCAAATTCAGTTCGTGCATATGTTTTGTTAAATCGACGTAGGTAGAATGCTAACTTCCGCAGCCATTAGCTATTTTGTAATTAGGATGGATTACGATGATTTTCATTAAAAAAAATTTTGATCACTTCTCGAAGTTAAAAGAAATGTATTACCTATTTCCGCGTGTAACCACCAGATGTCTTCAAGTGTAGTGGTCGTAACAATAAAGTACAAGACAATAGTGATTGAACTAGCGAATTTAGCAAGGGCATGCTAGATGCGAATCTAGCTCAGGGCGCGTATTTGGCGACCAGTCTAGAAATTATAGATACTGAAAGGAAAATTAAAACGGTTTTGGCCCTCTGAACCTTTGGAAGTAATCAGTATGGCCCGAAGGTTGAAAAGTTTGGATACCCCTGGTCTATGGTATTGTCTATCTTCTGCGGCGGCTCTTCGTTACTCCAGCATTCTATTCACTTCCTGCCTTACAATCCCCTTCATGATTGGATCCTTAGTAAATATGTTGGCAAGAAATGTTATAGCAAATAGGGAATCCGTGAATAATCTAAATATATAGCAGGTTGGCAACATTCTTCTTCTTCTACTTCTGCTGGCTCAACAGGCGCTGATGCTGCCCTTGGCCTGCTCAACGATTGCCGTCCATTTTCCTCGATCAGCTGCTTCTGATATAGGGATCCTCAGCTGCCGCAGATCCTTTCCTACGCCATCCTTCCATCGGCCATTTGGCCTACCGTGTGGACGCTGGCCATCCGACACATTTCTGAAGACCCTACTGGTCACTCTATTTTCATTCATCCTCCTCACGTGGCCCAACCATTTTAGCCTCTGTATCCTGATGTGAGAGGAGATACTAATGTCTTCGTAGATCTGGAGGAGTTCACTATTTTTCCTTCGTCGCCATTGACCATTCTCACACACAGCCCCCAGAATTCTCCTAAGGACTACTCGTTCAAACCTATCAAGTAGGTTGACATTTTTCTTGTTTAGGGTCCAGGTCTCTCCTCCGTATGTGACTACTGGTCTTATCAGGGTCTTGTAGAGCATAAACTTGGTTGAACAGCTGAGAAGTTTGCTTCTGATTAGCCTTGAGATGGAGAAATAGGCTCTATTCCCGGCTATTATCCTCTTTTTAATCTCTTCTTCCTCTTCCAGGTTAAAATTAATAGTAGAGCTGAGGTATTGGAAGCTTCTCACTATTTCAAAACTGTAGGTGCCTATTTCACAGTGGCTTAGCCTCCGGTCTAGCCTTTTGTTCAGAACTAAGACCTTGGTCTTCTCCTCGTTTACGTGTAGGCCAATCTTCTTTGCTTCAGCATCCATTGCTTCGAACGCCGTCTTTATGCTCTGCAGGGATCTACCAATAATTACAATATCATCCGCGTATGCCAGTACTTGGGTCATCTTTGTAAATATTGTACCCTCCTGCTCTAGTCCCGCTCTATTGATGATTGCTTGTAGAGCAGCATTCGCTCTCAAAAATTGTGACGAAAACTTCGAAAAAATTTTTAAATGATCAAAATCGAGAAAAACGTACTTTGGACAGGAGCAGGAGCGGAATGATGTTTGGATGTCGTTACCTTAATGTAGTTCAATTTCATTTATTTTTGTAATATTTTTCGCTAATTAATATAAGCTCAAATCCCCTCCTCCACTCAGAGCGACGGCTGTTGCAGATATCTGATAGCTCGGACTCTTACAATAATCAGCACCGCCGGCAAGATACCCTGCCCCCTCCCCTCCCCCCCACAGAACAATTAAAGGGGAACGCACGGAGGGGGGAAGGATTATGGAAATAGCGGAGCGGAGCATGTAGCGACATCTGCGGGCGCAGGCTGGGTTTAATCGCCGGCCGATGTGACGAACACCACTTGGCGCCAATGGAAAAATGCCGCGTAGCTTAGTGCTTAGCTGCGCCACTAAACTTATATCTCATACCTTCTATTACTGCCCCCTGCCATGTGCTGTCCTCTCTCCCTTTATTGGATCTTTTATTGTTCACTTTTGGTGTCCACATATCGACAATTCCTTTTCCTTTATTGGTAACCTATATATAAAACTATAAACCTACATATACACATCCGTTGTTTTTTTATCGTCTGCTCGGAGGTAAAAGTCACTAAGTGCATTTTTTTCTAAATTCGAAAAAAAGTCAGTGTTGATATCATTTCCCATAAGTACAAAAAGTCACCAAGTGAATATAACTGCTGTTAGAGAATAAGAAAATTCACTATAAACTATCGGAGAAATATTAAATGAGAATATTCCCGTTTGAATTTTGAAACGGGAAAAAATTAATTTTGTTACTAAATGAATTTTACCTTGAAGCAGATGATATATTGCCCATTTTTTGGTAACCCAGCTAGGGTTGGGCGATAATCGATAGCACTATCGATAGGCCGATACTATCGGTTGAGAACTATCGATTGCTATTGATAGTTTTTCGATAGTTGCTTCCTTTTTTTCCAAAGCTATTCAATAAAAAATCTCAACTAATTTAATTAAATTCAATTATCTACTTACTATTTGAAATTTTCAGGATTATAAATTATAAGATTGTATCATAAATAAAGAAAAAAACTAATTTCTTTGAATTTTAAAAAAGTATTTACAATTTACATGGTTACAATAATAATGAACAAATCAAATCTACAGAAAAGAAAAATAACGAAATAGTTAATTTCAAGAATCAAGTGTGCTCCTTGAGCCACATATTTCTCGAAAGAAAAACCAGCATTTCCGCTTTCTTTTGGCTGAATCTTTGAGAGAACCCTTGAGCTCTAGGGATTCCGAATTCAATTTCAAAAGAACTCGACACTGGACAGAGACAGATCAGCATAATTCCGAGAGTTTCAAAACTTGAGAGTAAAGAGATCTATCGATAGTCAACACTATCGATAGTGACCATCGACAGGCATGATCTATCGATATATCGATAGTAACTATCGACTATCGCCCAACCCAAGTTTCAGCGCGCTCGGTGCTGAAGGTCGTGGGTTCGAATCCCACCTGAGCGGGTTAAAATTTATTTTGTGGCGGACCCACCCTGGCTAGAATAGATTGGTAAACTGAAAGGTAACCCGTCCTTCATGCCCTGGTTGGAGTACATATGTCCGTAAGACATAGACAGACATAGACCCAATAAAAAACAAGTAAATAAAAAAAAAAAATAATGAAACAATCAAACGATTTAAGGTAAGCAATTTTTACAGTCTGAACGTTTGTGAAGAAATTTCCTCTCATAAACTTGTGCGGGCTCCTAAAAAAATGATAGTCTGTATAGGATAGATAAGGAGAATATGGGAGATGAGGTATGGCTTCATACCACACATCCTTTAGTTTATTTATTGTATATAGCTAAAGCAAGGGCCCTTTCCTGCTCATTGTCCGGGAGCCGATGAAACTTAACCTTTCTTGATAGGTATCCCAAAGCTCACACATATAATTCGTCATGTTATTCATAGAAGAACACAAAACGGCCATGCCACCTTGAGATACAATTTTGTTATTCTTAGGGGACAATATACAAGCTCTTATTGTAAATTTAACGAGCTTTCAGATAAAAAAAATAAACTTTGTATCGAACTATTAGTTTCGGAGTTATAGCCAAAAGAGTACCGATTAAGGTTTGCGGAAAGTGAGATACCAGTTTAAGAGTGATAAAATGAGGTGCACCCTGGGGGTGATATTACGGTAGGGGAGAGGGGAGAATGTCCTATTTTTGGGTTTTTCGATTATATCTCGAAAACAGTGGACTCTAGATAAATATGTCACATATCGAAATTAAAGCTAATTAAATTTCCTATAAAATTGTTTCTATACATATTTATCGAACTTCCAACAGTTTTCGAGATATAAGTTATTGAAAATAGATAATTATACAAAAATAATTATTACCTAACTTTTTATCAAACATTTGGTTAAAGTGCAAGAAACATATATATGAAATTTAAGTAAATTTAATGTTCTGCAACTTTGATTCTGACATTTTTCCTGAGAATTGATCGTGGAAGGCAAAAGAAGCAAATTTTTGACAAAAAGTGAGGTCAAAATTACATTTTTTCGAAAACTACCAATTTTCAATAACGTATATCTCGGAAACCGTTGGAAGTTCGACAAATATGTATAGAATCAAATTTATAGAAAATATAATTGTCATTAATTTTAATTTGAAACATATGTTTCTAGAGTCTACCGTTTTCGAGATATAATCGAAAAACCCGAAAATTGGACCTTCTCCCCTCACACTTCTTTCCCGGCAGTAACTGATAAGACCCGCCAGGGGGAATGGCAGCACTGCATTTTCGTATAGCCCTACACCTCCCCTATTTCGAGGAACAATCAGAATTCGGAAGACTTATCATGAAAAAAACCTCAAAAAAAAAAAATTATTTCTTTTTTTTTAGATGTTGACCGGTGCCAGCCATGGCAGTATGGCCGTTTTGTGTTCTTTTATGAATAACATGACGAATTATATGTGTGAGCTTTGGGAGACCTATCGTGACAGGTTTAGTGTCGTCGGCTCCCGGACTATCACGAGTGCAAGTTGTTTTTGATAAATTTTAGATGAATTCGGTCAATTTCTTGGAAGTACGATGTTGAGCTGATAGCTCAACTACAGTTTAAAAAATTAAAATCGAAGACCACAGACATTTTGTTTCGGATACAGATTCTGTTTAGGCGTGTGGTCCATTGGGGCTGATCGACTTCTAACCATTTATTTGATTAGCGTCGATTGTCATAAATAATCCCTAACTTTGGATAATTTCCAAGTTTAAGCATTTTAAACTAATATTAAGAATTTTTTAAGAATGCCTCTATATTGATATAGGTCATTATCCTATTTAATAAACTTCAACTTCCTCACCCCAGCGCACAATGCGGCGTTCTTACGGTCGAAGTAGACAAAAGTCATTCTTGACGGGAAAGACTTATAGAATCTTTATAAAAACAACACCAATTCGACATATTTCAATTTCTTTAAAACGGGCTTTTAAAGAAAACTCTCAGTTGATCATTAAAAAGACAATATATTAAAGATCTTTAAATACAAATTACTCTACGCTGAAAGGCACAAAAGAGAAAGTTATAGAAGAAGAAGAATACAAATTAAGTTTTTTTAGACTTACAAAATAATAACTAATACCTCAACAATAAAATTTACAATAGATGAATTGATTAAGGTACATCTGAAAATTATATTGAGTCACTGCTCGTTGACATACTCTCATCAGGTGACGTAGGTGAGATTGAAGTGAATCCATAGAATATTCGTCATCGCCCAAAAGATATTTTTTAATGTCCTCTAAACTGTGCTTTGAATTTGAGTGGCTTGCTTTCCTTCTTGCAGATATTAAAGGGTCCGAAGATATTAAAATATTAATATATATAAACGCATATAAAATATTAATTACATCAATGTTTTTCAGGTCTATGCTTTCTGAAATATCCCAATCCTAATAACATGTAAAAGAGATCGTTTGAATTGTTCCTATTATTTAATTATTAAATTTTTTAAAAAAAATTATTGTTATACGCGACATGCCTTTGTTCGATTTAATTCGTCAAATTAACACAAAAGAAAATGCGTTACAATTTCTTCAGAAAAAAGGTATTTTACATCGAATAAAACTTAATAAAATATTTAAATAAATAATTATATAATTTTTTTTGTTTTTGAATTTTTTTTTGTTTTTGATTTAGTTATTTATTAATAGGAACAATCAAACGATCTCTCATTGGCATGTTATTACATTTAGGTTACTCGTAACCTAAATATATGATAAACTCAAAATGAAATGCTTGGAACAAGTGCAAAAGACCCAAAATATCGATACATATATATCTGTGACCAAAAATATCGATTAACCAAAAAATCGCGATTTTTTTTTTTTTTTTTTTTTTTTTTTTTTTTTTTTTTTTTTTTTTTTTTTTTTTTTTTTTTTTTTTTTTTTTTTTTTTTTTAATGATAGAAATGTACTTTAAAATACTCTTATCATGTTACAATGATATTCCTGTTTACTTTAGCGCTTTAGTTAATTTAGGTAACCACAACTACTGCTCTACCAAATTCGTTAAACCTTCATCACTCTTGCTATATCGATTCCGATGATTCACTTTCTTTCCTATAACTTCACGTATAAACTACCATTTCTATAGTTTCAAGTTGGATTCTATTGTTCTATTTTGTAACATAAGTTAACATGTTTCAAAATGGATTTATTTTTTTAAGGACAGATATATTCTTATTTCCTCTCCACTAATGTGAAAAACTGTAACATTAGTTAACAACACTACCTTCTACATTATTTAGTGTTTTATATATTTATATTTTATTATTTACGCTTCCCTAATGTGAAAAATTTTCATTGTACATATTGTTTGTACATAATTAACTCGAGACAAACTCAAAAGAAGACAAAAGAACCACAAACAATAAAATAACAACAATCCAACCAGGACCAGCCTGGCCAACTGTCCCCTACCTGTAACTTTAAAATATTCCCTTATACATCACAAATCACTTATCGATATGACAATTATTTCAAAGTAAACTATCGATATAAAAATACTGGGAATGTCGAGGGAAAATATCGGATATTTCTTGTATGATCCCGACATCACAAACCTTTGACAAAATCCCTTTTACCCACCCCATCAAAACCGAAACCCCCCTAGATCAGCCCTATATTGTACCTATATCCAACTTTCTGTAGAATGCGTTAACAACGGCGGAATATCCTTCCGCCTTCTTAAAATCTTAAGATATTTTTAGCTGCACTTTATTTTACGATATATATACTTACATATTTTTATTATTTTTATTTCTATATTATTGAGAAATACGTTATCCATTTATTTATCTTAATAAATTCAATTAATGAATTAATAATCCATAATCATAATAATCCTACAAATTTATAAGGATAGCTGATTCGAAACCGTAACACATCGATAACAGTTATTTAATAACAGATTCTAGCTCGTATATGATTACAGTAACGGTTAAAAACCGTAATGTATTTTCAATTATAAAATGTATTTATGTAAATGTATGTATGTGTAATATTTTTTTTTTTTTTTTAATATAAAAATTCATATTTTTAAATTAAATAAATTTATATCAACGTAAAGACGCTTCTTAAAGTTTAACTTTTATAAATTATTGTATTTCTTTAAATCACACGCTAAAACGGTTGTTATATTGTTCATTTTAAGTTTAAAAACTTGAAAACAAAATAAACAAAAATCATTTAAAAACCAGTTTATTGCAAGCTAAAAAATCATTCTCTGTTTTATGAGTTGAAACAATCTTCTAACTAAAAGAAAACTGTCTTGATTAAATCCATTATTCTATATTAACAACGCCATATTGAATTCGTTAATGACCTCGTTAATTAATAAATTATCCGATCTCCATTGTAATTCATACCACCATAAAGGGTTCTTAATACGAATTATTTTGTAATTAATAATAGGAGCCTGCAAGATATTTAAAACAGTTAAATATGATTTATAAAATGGTTAGGAAATAAATATGTTAGTCCAACACCAGTTTCAATTACTTTCTACTGAATTGTTTACCTCTGATCTGCATAATCATATTGAACACGAACTCACAGATCCACTTAAAATCTATTATTCACTTCACAACACAGCACAAAACATAATTATTAGCGATATAAAATATAACACGACCGATGCGTACGAAAACAATTTTTAAACAGAAAAAAGAGCCAATTTATCAGTGGTACCACACACCGCATACTGAAATTCATAAGAAATACATCCATACTAATTTTTAATGATAATGGTAATACGTATTTAAAATTTATTTTAATTGTTTTTGGTTTAAAAAAAATACGATTTATTCTTAACAAAAAATATTAAAAAATTAGTTTATATGAATTAATACAGCCATAATAAATAACGTGAAATTTTAACTAAACTTGAAAAATTACTTACATTTAAAATATAATATACAGTTAATTTTTTAAATTAAAAATATATAAAATTATTGATACAAATATTGTTTTAAAGATAAAGAATAAAATATTATATATCGTTATATGATTGGTAATAAGTTTTCAACACTCTGTGTTTCAAAAGTAATACTTTTTATGGTATTAAAATATTAATATTTCACTTCTTAATATTTCCAACAATTATACTATTATTGTCATTGCAGAATTAATAAAAACTTTTGATGATTACGACACTTGAAAAAAAGTCTTAATTTGTTTCTAAAAAAGAACTGAAAAGAATAATTTATAAAAAGATAGAGCACAAATTTAATTATGTGAGTGGATGAAGGAGCTAAGTAATACATTTTAAATAATTTACTTTTCTTAAGATTAAAGGTATTATTTGCTTATTTCAACCTAGTAAAATCAACAAAACCATAGTTCTTCGTTGAATAAAGATTTCTCTTTTAATCAAATTTACTTGCATTTGAATATAGAATATGTTACTCTGACTTCAAATGTAATAAGATTTAAAACAATAAAGAAAAAAAAATAAAGTACTTTGTAACAGCATATGTGGTTCTTAAATATTTTTTAAAAAAATACAGTTTCCTCTTCATGAAATGAAAAGTTTTCAAATTACAAAAGATATATATTTATAATTTTATGAGTTAAATCTATTGAATGCAAAGTAGAAAAGTCGAGATCAAAACATGTTTTAAACGTAGGAAGAAGAAATATAGTACACCATACTTCATTATTGAACTTAAATCAACTGTTGATAAATTTAAAGAATAAAAAATGTAGCAGAAATACAAGATGGAAAACAAGTACCTCTTTTTTTGGAAGTTTTATTTATAAATTTCCAACAGCAATACTACATATGTATGTTTTTATGAAAAAACCAATACTTTATATTCCAGGTTTTAAATTTAAGATTAGTGAAAAGCAAATAAATTAACCCTTTAACAGGCAATGTATCCTGGAGGATACACATATTTAATGCCTTTTTCTCAATAAATGACGTACTGTCCAATGCAGTATCCTACTCATAATCGTCTAATATCCTTTATTTAACCTTAAATTTCATGATACATGAGTGGGGTTAGCGTGGCTAAAGCCATTCAAAGAGAAAAAAAGAAAGAAATTTATTCAAAAATTTCAGGCCTGCCCGTTAAAGGGTTAACATAAGAATTAAATTAGCTGCAACGGTTGTATTAAAAACAATATGTATTACAAACTCTTAAAAGTTGTTTTTTTTTAAATATTTGTGAACTATAACCTAAAATAAATAGATCGATGGTCAAAAATTAATAAAGTTTTAAAATGTTATAAGAAAAATACTATGTTAATATGAATACAGAACATAAAAAAATTGTTTCTCCCATAAAAATGTAATATTAAAAAGTTTTGATCTTTCAGATGTTATGAGCAGTCAAGGAAAATGTGAGAAGACATATGAGATGTGCGAAGGATGTGGACAGAAAATACATGACAGGTATCTTATGAGAGTCGCCGACGCAAGCTGGCATGAACACTGTCTGTCATGCAGTGTATGCAGAGCCCTCCTGTCACATTCCTGCTATTGCAGAAATGGAAAATTGTACTGCAAACCTGATTATGACAGGTATTTGCTTTATTGATTATTTTATAAATATATTTTATTCTATAGATATTATTTATAATCAACAGAGTGTTTTTAAATAAACAATAGTACATTTAATACGTGACAATTATAATGCTATTTCATTAATTTAAATGAACATAGATATGGCAATGCAAATGCAGGAAGGAATGTATGAGAAGATTTAATAGAAAAGGAAATATGTGAGGGAATTAATCAGAGAAACCAATAGTAGTTCATTTAAAATTATTAAAATTTACAACTTATTAAATATTTTTGTTTCATTTTTATTATTAAATAAATACGTAACATTTAATTTTTCTTTCAACATAGCATCTCTTTATATTCTTTACATACTTATTTACCATGATTAGTAACTCAATAATGAGATTATTCCCTATTTATTTGATAAAAGAAAAAGATTATTTGATAGTATTTTCATTTACTGAATTTTTGTAAAAAAAATTAATGGAAAAACATATTATTTTAGTTTTTGCTTTAGTTGAAATTTTATATATTTTAAATGAAATTGTATCGATATCAATGAAAAAAAAATAGTGTCTTATAAAAACAATATAAACAAATTTATCTATTCATATTGATTTTAAATATTAATCCAAATTATAATAAAATGTACAATTTAAAATTTTTTTTAACAGATTATTTGGAGTAAAGTGTAGTAGATGTGGAGACCGCCTGTTGCCTCATGAAATGGTTATGAGGGCCCAAAGCCTTGTTTTCCACTTACCTTGCTTCACCTGTGTCATATGCTGCCAGCCATTGCAGAAAGGTGAACAGTTCGTTCTTCGGAGTGGTCAGCTCTTCTGCAGGCAGGACTTCGAGAAAGAGATGTATTTATTACAGCAATCGACTTCTCCTTCAGGTACTTTAATAAATAATCATTTTATTTTATTTTTTGTTATTTTAATGCTTAAATTAATATTAGCAGGGTATAAGGCTAGTAGGAGGAATGACCGGTAACCAGAGTTCTGAGAAAATCACAACTGTAAATTACAAAGTCTATATCTTTTATCATTGGGAACGGGTTTATAAACTTCAAAATAAGCAACAATTCTCTTTTTAGCCTCCATGAGACCAACATAGGTTATAGTACATGGGACATGCTAACAGATGGCGATGAAATCTCAGTGTTGAATTCTTTGGACATTCCCCCTTCTAGCCCAATACCCTAAGAATTTACAATAGTTTTAGGGACTTTGGATTGATAGGATTGAAAGAAAATTAAATTTCAGTTATTTTACTGTCCCTTCACAGCTCATTTCCTAAGTTTAAAATAGGTTTAATGATGGTTTTGTATACCACAAATTTGTTATCAATGGTATTCCATTATCCAAAATAAGAATCCTTATTTATTTGTATATTTACTGATCCTTAAATTTACAAATAAAAACAAAAATGTTAAATTTGATTTCAATATTCTTTTAAAAAAGAGCTATAACATTCAATCGTGAAATTAATATTTATTAAAAATGTTAATCAGAAGATTGGAATAAATTAATATTTATTTTACAGATGAAATGATTCTTGATGAGAACAGTAGGCCAAGAGACGGAAGGAGAGGGCCAAAGAGACCGAGGACCATATTGACATCAGCACAGCGCCGCCAGTTCAAAGCTTCCTTCGAAGTCAGCCCCAAACCATGCCGAAAGGTATATATTTTTTTGTATTTTTATACATTATTCGCAATAATTAAAAGAGTAAATAATAAGTTTAGTAGCAAGATTAAAAGAAATTATGTTATAGATATATGTTATTTTACAATAGGATTGCGAATCTCTCATTTTAAAAGCTTTATTTATTTATTTGGTTATGCATTTTGAGATACAGCTCATCTTCTGGCCAAAATCTACATTGTTTAAATACAAGTTTTTCCACTATTTTCCTGTTTACTTGCGTTTCATCAAAAAAAAGTTTGTCCTATCCTTCCTATCCTAGTCAGAGTACATAAAAATTTAAAACCCCAACAACAACAACAAAAAAGCCAGGATGATACAGGAAAAGAATTATAGACTACTAGAGTCCCCTGTTGAGGTTTCGCCCACTCTCATAAGTAAAGAAATTAAATAATTTTAACTAACAACTCAAGTTTTATTTGTTTATCGAAATAGATCTTGTATTGAAGTAAGCAATTGAGCATTATGTCTTCAATGGTATTTTCACGCATCGCAGTAATTGTTAACCTGGATAAAATTGCACTGATTAGGTGTTTGTAGATTACTTAAAAGCATAATTGGACATCCAATTTTTAATTTTAATAGATGAGTTGGTAATCCAGATGGACAGAGACCATTTAGAAACTCTTATGGATAATGGACTGCATTATCAGTGCTTACAACTAAAGGCCCTTGAATCATATAATAATTTAATTGAATATAAGTAAATTTTATTATTAATTTCAAACTATGTATTACACTGTACCTTCGCAACCTCTCATGTAGAATGGCACTCACCACCTTTTCAATTTTCAAACTTCATTGTCATCCACATATTATCATTTTTTAAATAACATTATTAATTGAAAATCAGTAGATTTTATTATTGCTAAATCTTCCTGGAATTATTAAGATGGTGTGGTTAAAATTTGGTACAGATCGGTTCAGTGGTTTTTTTGGTTAGTGATCACAAATGAAAAATGGCTTGTCCTTTTATATAATAGTATAAATAAATCAGACTATGGAGTTTAATCCTAATATAAAATGTATTAAAAAAGCTTATTTGTTCTGGTGACATTCATCAAATCCATAAGATAGTCAATATAAAATAAAAAAAAGAGTGTTTAATTAAATTTATCATTATTATTGTAATAATAACTAACTCTATGGTCCATGAAGGACATTGACCTCCTAAGCAATCCTTCTCCACACAGACCGATCCTCTGCGGTTCTCCTCCATCTTCCCAAACCCAGGAATTGGAGATCAGCCTCCACATCATCCAGCCTTTACTATCCGGGCCTGCCTCTTCCTCCTTCTCCATCTGGATGTCCTTGCAGTATTTTTGTAAGGCTGCCAAAACCATTCTCTATTCCTCAAGATAGCCTTCCAACACACCACTTTTTCCAATTTTCAAGAGTCCACAAACATTCCAGTCAACAGATGATTAGTTATTTTCATGCCGCATCATTTTCCGTGTCTCAGTCTAAATCTGAGGTTCATCACAGGTAGCGTCGCTGGCCCTATACTGTACCTCTTTCAGTTGTCTTTTACAATAGACAGGAGCAACCCCACAATTATTCTGATCCGATAGGGGACGGATTATATTATTATCATTATGTTCAATCAATTAGGATTGATGAATTATTTTCCACTGAAATTGGCATTTATTTATTTGAAGAATAATTTTAAACGTGAAACAGTTATCATCAGTTCTAAAAACAAATGAAAAATTTCATAACATCAGCACTTTGCTACAAATATTATATACATTAACTTTAAAAGGTAAGAAAAGAAATTAAACATTTTAAAAATGCAGTGAAACAGCTTCTAAAAGCTAGTCCCGGAAAAAATGTGATTAGGTCAGATGTAATAGTATAGTCAGCTGTAATATTAATTGTATTGATCCTTCTATACCATCATGCTTACCTCAGTAATAATATAACCATTTGGATTTTTTTTTTTTTTTTTTTTGATTAGTCTCGTAGAAGGGCTTTCAGAATACATTTTAATTTTTTTTTTTTTTTTGGATGGGGAAATAGGTTAGAGAAGCTCTGGCAAAGGAGACAGGTTTAAGCGTGAGGGTGGTTCAAGTATCGCAGGTGTAGTTCTAAAAACAAATGAAAAATTTCATAACATCAGCACTTTGCTACAAATATTATATACATTAACTTTAAAAGGTAAGAAAAGAAATTAAACATTTAGTTCCTCACCTATGGAGGCAAAAAGTGAAACAGCTTCTAAAAGCTAGTCCCGGAGTAAACTGAGATGTAATAGTAAGTGGGGAGGGGGAGAGGGGTAGTCAGCTGTAATATTAATTGTATTGATCCTTCTATACCATCATGCTTACCTCGAGTAATAATATAACCATTTGGATTTTTTTTTTTTTTTTAGAAGGGCTTTCAGAATACATTTTAATTTTTTTTTTTTTAAATAGGTTAGAGAAGCTCTGGCAAAGGAGACAGGTTTAAGCGTGAGGGTGGTTCAAGTTTGGTTCCAAAACCAACGGGCCAAAATGAAAAAGATTCAAAGGAAAGCAAAGCAAGACTCTGATAAATCGCCGGCAGACAAAGATGACAAACGAGAAAAATGTATAAAACAGGAGCCTTTATCGAATGAACACAGTAAGTTTTATTCGTTTAAATATCTAAAGTATTTGTTAATCATTGGGGCTTATAATAATATTAAAATTATACGTTTTATAATTTATTTTTTAAAATATGAATCATATTCAAAAAACATTAAATGGTAGCTGTATGCTTTATAACTTTTTTTTAAAATAATTCATAATTATTTTTTCAATCCATGGTCAACAATTCTTTCTTAAATCGGATGTTATAATTATATGAAGTAAGATGTTGAGAGGGATCAGACAAAAAATTATTTAGGCAATGTTTGATATTAACCAACCATATTTTTATTTTGCCGATGTTTCAGCCATATCTCTGATGGCCACCAACAGGGCTAAAACAAGAAATAGTTGAATACAGTATAAGAAGAGAAAAGGAATCATACCTTATCTTTAATGATGGTCATCAAAGATATAGCCAAAACGTATGCAAAATAAAAATATGGTTTGTAAATATTAAACACTGCCTAAATAATTTTTTTACTGATCCCTCTCAACATCTTATTTCATATAATATTCATCCAGCCATTTAACACAGTTCTTCAATGAATTTTGGATTCTAGATTAAATTAAAAAATAAAATAAAGTAATAATTGTAAAACAGGTATAAGAGTGGGAAAGGGAATTTTTATTTTTAGTTATTAATATTTTATATGAATACAAAAAAAAAAAACTTTTTCTTAGGCTTCATGATATCTTTCTCACAATATTTCTACTTTAAATAAATATAATATTCTTTATCATAGCTTTAACATCTATTTTGTCATTTTTCAACTTTCTTTAAATTCTTTCATGCATTTTAATAATAAAGTATTTTTGTTTTTTATAATAATTTTTCTACTTAAAAAATGCACATCATAAAAACGTTTCTTTAAAAATTTATTTTTCACAATATTAGAAATTAAAAATATTTTCTATTCAATAAGACTCAATATTTTTTTTTTTTTAATACACAAAATATAACTTCTAATCATTATAATTTAAAAATTAATAAATAATAATTATTTTTAGGTCATTATTTAGGACTGAACGCGTTAAGTATGCACGATTCATCAGAAGCTGGTTATCCGACATCAAGCAGCCAGCCCCTGAATCCTAACCACCCATATTCTCCGGATGGTAATTATTTTTATTAGACATATTAATTGATTTATTAAATCAAGTAAATTAAATAAAAGAAGTTCAAACCGGCCAAGGATTCAACTCAATCATTTTGAAATGTTCTTTTTAAAATTTTATATGCCAAATCACATTTGGTTTTATTAATTTGATTCAATTTGTTTTGAAAAAACTTTTTCTAAATAGTTATCATTTTGTTCTTTAGAAATGAATGATCTTACTAATTAAATTTTTATCATTAATAAATAATAACTTAAATTTATTGTGAAGTAACTAAAAATTCAGACAATTGTGGTCCTTCTTAAAACTGCCTTAAGAATTCTGTAGCCATGTTAAAGCGAGAGAAACAGTTTATTATTATTTAAATAATATAATTTTAATTTATTTAATAAAATTAATAATACACTTTTTTTAATTAAGTTTTGAATATTTGATAGTTTATATCTGTACCTCGGAGGTACACAACACTATGTCCTTTTTTTTACCAAAAATACATTATTATGTATTCTTATTCACCTTTTTCCCCTTTATACAGAGGTATAGAATTCTTTGTCCTAAACAAATTAATTGTAAGTTAAGTTACATAAAAATGTTTTTATTTATTTATTTTTGGGGGGACGGCATAACATCCTTATGTACTCCAATTAGGGGAGAAAGGACGGGTTACTACCCTATTCTAGCCAGGATAGAAGGTCAAGATTTATGTAGTACACATTAGTATAATAAACAGTTCAGGAAATGAATTCTTTAAACTGATAGATAGATATTTTTTATTTGTCTTTGGGGGCTTCCCCGTACAAATCCCTGCAAACCCCCACTTCACCCGCTCCAGCTGTACAAGGTCAGTGTCACCGTATCTTATCAAATCACTGTCAAACACTTAAGTATATTTTCCTTCATAATGGTTTCCAACGACGACATAATGAAAGCTATTAATGAAATGAAGATATCCCTCGAAACTAATAACTCTCTCATAAGTGACGTATTAAAAGAATGTGATCGGTTAAAAAATACCTGCCAGGACCTAGAGTTGAAAAATGTGAAAATCGAAAAAAAAAAAATTTTTAAAGTGGCAGATAAAAAAGAATAATTTTTTAATCCATAATATCCCCTTCAGTGAAAATGAAAATACACTCGATAAAGTTAGAGACAGATTCACGGAGTGTAATATAGCTATACAAGATTATGCAGTTAACACCTGTTATAGACTTCGAAAAGGAACAATTTTGGTATCACTTAACAATAATAATGTAAAACAAGTGATTTTTAAGTGTAGTGATATTCTAAAAAATAAAAACATATTTTTAAGTCATGATAAGACCCCTAAGGAAAGAGAAGAGGGGAGAAAAGTTCATGATTGCTTAATTAAATTAAAAACTATTGATAGCAATGCTTCTTATAGAAAAGGTTTTTTCAAAATAAGAGGGTCATTCTATAGAATGAATGAAATAGAGGACCTAATCAGAGAATTCTTTAAACAATTATTTAATCCTGTAAAGTTACGGAAATGTGACATAGTGTTCTGTACCTCCAGGGTACAGATATAGATTATTCTTTTTATCAAATTATTAAATTACTTTATTTATTAGCTTTTAATATAAAAATATAATTTGTTTTAAAGAGGTACAAAAAGATAGCATACTAACTATTAATTATTGTGAAAAAAACAACAACCTGCTTTAGCTGAAAAAAGTGACAAAAAAAAACATGCAAACATAAAGAACATCAAAGTAAAAAATGGATATGCATATGTAGTAAAAATAGTATAAACTTTATTTAATAAGCATAAAAGAGACAAAAAAATATTTTTTTCAAATAAAAGCACACTTAGTTATTCCTTACTAAAACATATAAAAATACATTCTTCCACTAAATTAAAATTTCAAACCAGCACAAAAATAAGATTAAGGAAATCTTTTGATAAAAAAAATTTAAAAGCTTGAAAAACAAAATCCCCCAACAAGGAAATAAATATCACTTCAGGACCAAATTAAAAATAATAAAACTATATATACACAAATATAAAGATATCAGTTAAATAATAATCAAATAATTATAGAACAAATTAATTAGAATGCTTAAGATGGAATTTAGAACCAGTGAAAATTTTATTTAAGGAATATGACATAATAATTGCATAAAAAGTAATCTTAAGAGTTTATCAAATCATATGTTTTCAATTTTAATAACAGCTGATAAAATACAGTTTAATTGTATATTTTTTATTTTTTTTATTCTAGATGCTTATCCAGCGCACTCAGGCGAAAGCTTTTGCAGTTCTGATATATCATTAGACGACAGCACCAATTTAGATGAAGGGGGCTCGGACACGCTCTCTTTAGAACTTGGGCCACCTTCTAGCCACGAAGGCCTCCTCCACAACCCGATGGGTCACATAAACCCCATCGACAAGCTTTACCTAATGCAGAACTCGTACTTCAGCAGTGCGGAACAGTAAGGAACTGCAACTGATTCCTCAATTAAAACACAAACAAACAAGGCGTGGTCATTTATATGAATCGGAAAAAGAATGTTTTGCTTATAAATGATCAATATGTCACCGTGTTCTGTGTTGAAACAAATTTGCAGTATTATTAAAACAACTGAATCTTTATCAATAAATGTTTGTTATGACAGTTATTAAAAAAAAAAAAAAAAAAAAATTGGAGAAAATCCGTGTAGTGCCTTAAAAAATTACTTTGCATTCCATTATCTTTTAATAACATCTTCTTGAAGTGGATTGAGTTTAGAATACATTACATCCAACAAAGTTTGTTTTTTTATTATTTTAAAATCTTATAAAATAACTAAGGTTGAAATTAATTGAACTTTCTTTTAAATTCAATATCTGTGTTTTCATTTTAAAAATGACAAAGCAGAAATAAAAATTCACTAAAATTCACTTCAAGGAGATATAGCAACTGTTATAACTTATCACAAAACAATTTGAATAACTGATTAACAAACTTCATGTTCATTTTAAAATTTACACATTAAGAATCAATTTAGATGGTCTGCCTAGGTTGTAAGGTCAATGAACCATTATTAAATGACTATTTTACTTCTTCAAAAAAAAAGAAAGAAAAAAAAAAGAAATACTTAATTTTTTTTTTTGGAAATTCAAATTTCATCATGTGTTTGACCCACTCGGTATTGATAGCAAAAGACTAAATTTACTGGTTATAACGTTATAAATCATAATACACCATATTTTTAATATAAAATGTTTTCAGTTGTAAAGTTTCCGCGGCTCAGTCTAGTGATTACTTCCCGTCTCCTCAGCTGGCCGCCTACATTACGACAAGAATATTCAACAAGGCACATCAATATGAAAATAGTCCATCTTAAATTTATAATATAATATCTTAAAATTCAACAAGAACTATACTAAACACAAATACTGACCACATTCTAAGCAGTGTGTAGGGTAAATGCACTAATTGTTGACAATATAGGGAGTATTTTTGGATTATAAAAGTAACAACAATTACAATAAACTCAACAAATAGAAAAAATAATAATAATAAATAAGCCACATTCATAAAGATCATTATGGATAAGTTTATTCATGGCAATAAAGAGTATCGAGGATTTTACGAAGGATTTCATAAAGTAAAAACTGTATTCAAGAATAATAGGATGCTTTGGTCAAGCCACAAAACCCAACTCTTGTCCTGTATGTTCGAATAGGTCTTATCACAAAAATATAAGGAATATAATATAAGGAAATTGGTAAGCAATCTCCCAACTATAATTTTATTTTTCAAAAAATATGCTATATAATCATAACGTAGTGGGCTACGTTTCATGGCTTATATATTTATAAATAAGTTGTGTATAAGATTGAAAGTAGTGTAATGATTGTCATTGCAAATTTTCATAAATCATTAAAAAAATAATACCATGTCATGTTTTATGTTTTTAGGGCTTGAAAATGTGGCATAAGCCATGAAACGTCACCCACTAAATGGTTATATAGCATAATTTAAAAAAAATAAAATTATAGTTGGGAGATACAATTGCTTATCAATTTCCTAATATACTTAATATCTCCTCATATAATATAAAAGAATAACATAAATATAATTAAATTTTTTATGATTAATTGAAAAATTAAGGCGTTTGACAAATAAATGTTGTAGTCGGATATGAAGAGCTGTTCATTGACCTTTATATTCGAATAAATACTTGATTTCTAACCGTGAAGTGTCAGTACCAAAATTTGTTGATTCTTAGTACCAGTACCGATACCAAGAAATCGATTCTCAATTCTCGATACCGACAACTCGGTTTAAAAACCAAAGTTTTTTTTTTTTTTTACATTAAAGTAGAATTGTTACAATTAGTTTGCTTGCTCTACATGAGAAATACTAAACAATGGACCAACAGTTTTTTAAGATATTGGAAATTTTTATCATGAAAGTGCCAACATTTCACAGATTTCAAATCATAACATTAATTAAATTTATCATGAAAATTTCAATCCAATACTGAGTGGGATAAAGTGCTGAGTACTTTTCAATAAAAAATTAAAAAAATAATGCTAAAATAAAAAAAATATTGTACATTCCTTCAAATTTATCAGCAAAAATAATTTTTAAAAACCGACCAAAATTATTTTTGCTATGAAATATAATGTATTAGTGTTTTGAATAATGTAAATAATATCTCAAACCATTTCTAAATATGGTTAACTTACCATTTGAACTACTGAAATCTCTTTTCCTAACGAATTGATATCTTCATTAAAGTTGTAAATATATGTAATAAAACTAATTGTTGTAAGAAATAAAATGTGCCATTAATCTGTTAAAACCTTATGTACAGAAATATTATTTCCAATTTATAAATGTTATTCATTTTTTTGTAAATAATAATATTGTTACTTCTTATTGTACATTATCTTATATATATATTCTGTGTAAATAAAATGTATTTCTAATCATTATTCACAAAGTAATTTATTGTTTATCGAAAAAGGCTTGTTTAAATTAAATGATGATAAAGTGATTTTTTTTGTTTTAATTCCTATTATTTAAAATTGTTTCTTCCTTACTTTCCAATCTCTAGGACAAGAGACACATTATTTAAGTTATGAAGTGTCTTAAACTTGTTTTATTATTACATTGTCTTAATAACGATTCGGGACAATGGAAAAAAGAAGCCATATATCAGTAGTTATTTCAGTTCATCTTCGACTAAAAATTATCTTTTTTCTTATTAATAATATTCCTGACAGAGCATTTATTCTGTGTCATGCCAATTAATAACTGCTAGATCAAGGTATTCATGAGGCATCATCAGGACTGCAAATCTAATAATACACGTTTTTTAGGTTTCCATCATGTATGAAAATTTTTGTTTAAATTTTTTCAACAGTCCATATATATATATATGTATATGCATTTAAGTTATAGTGAATGAAAGTTTTTCAGGGGGCCAAAATATCCAACTTTTTTTTTTTAGCTCCCTCTAGGTCAGTAGTTCTTGGAACATCAAAACATTCTGGTGGGTTTTGGTGCAATTTAAAGCTGTAACCAATTGTTAGATAATCAAATTTGACTTGTGCATTTTGTTGGAAATTTTGTCCACTTTAATTTTGTTTAGTAGCACCATTTTTGCTAACTTACGCCTCAAAAACTTGGGCTTTTTTGAAGTCAGATGAAAAGGATCTGCAAACGTTTGAGAGAAAGATGATGATGATGATGATCCGTGGCGCTACAGCCCAGCATGGACCTTGGCCTCCTCTATGAGCTTTCGCCATGTAGCTCTTTCTTGTGCTGTCGTTCGCCAGTTGCGGGCTTTCAGAAGGTCCCTGGAGTCCCTGCTCACAGCATCCTCCCATCTAAGTCGCGGTCTACCTCTTCCTCTAGCTCCATGGAGCCTCCCATCCAATAGCTTCCTTTGGAATTCGTCAGCTGACATCCGGGCAACATGGCCCGCCCAGCGCAGTCTTCCCAGCTTTATATACCGCATCACATCCGCTTCACCATACATCTGGTAAAGTTCCCTGTTGGTCCGCCTTCTCCAATAATCACCAACTTTTATGGCCCCAAATATGCGGCGCAGTATTTTTCTCTCAAAAATGAGAACTTCTTTTTCTTCTGCGCTTGTCAGGGTCCAGGCTTCCGACTCGTAGGTGAGGAATGGTCGGATTAGGGTCTTGTAAAGCTGGCATTTTGTGCGGCGAGTAATAGCTCGGCTTCTCAAATGTTTGCTGAGCCCAAAATAACTCTTGTTGGCCTTTAATAGTCTTTGGCTTATTTCAAGAGATATCCTATTTGAGCCACTTACAATTGAGCCCAAATAAGTAAAATGGTCTACTGTTTCAAAAGAAAAAGGTCCCATTCTCACCTCTTCTCCTACTGCAACACCCGCTCCAGGTCCAGCTCGCATATACTTTCTTTTATGCTGGTTTACTGACATGCCTATGGATTCCGCAGCTTCAGCCAACCTCAAAAATGCTTCTGATAAAGAAGCAAACGATCTTGTCACCAGGTCCAGGTCGTCTGCAAAACCAAGTATCTGCACCAGCCTGTCAAAGATTGTTCCGCTTGTTTGTATTCCGGAATCTCATATTTCAAGGGCCAGGTTGAACAGCAGGCATGCTAGACCATCGCCCTGCCTTACTCCCCTCCTGGAGTCGAATTCTGGAGATAGTTCTCCCTGGATCCGGACGGAGCACTTCACCTCATCCATGGTCATCTTTATGAGGCGAATCAGCTTTGAGGGAATGCCTATCTCATGTAATGCTTCGTACAACTTGGGTCTTTTGATGCTGTCATAAGCACTTCTGAAATCGACAAATAGATGATGCGTCGTCATCCTGTGCTCTAGTGTTGAGAGAAAGATACTAAGACGCATTTACGGCCCAGTAAAGGATGGTTCAGCTTGGAGAAGACGCACGAACAGGAAAGTGTACTCGCTGATTAGTGAGCCTGGCGTTGGCAAATTTGTGAGGATTGGTAGTCTTCGCTGGGCAGACCAAGTAGCAAGATGGGGACAGATGAGATCCCAAATAACCTTCTGAATGAGCGCCTACATGGAACACGGCCGAGAAGTCGCCCTAAGCTTCGATGGGTGGATGGTGTGGAAGAGGATACTAGAACCCTGCTCGGAGTACGGAATTGGAGAGCAGCTGCACTTAACCGAATAAACTGGCGGAAGCTGCTTGAGGAGGCCAGGACTCAGTAATGGGTTGTTGCGCCGATTGAAGAAGAAGAAGCACCATTTTTGAAAATGCCTAGATTTTGAGATATGATCGAAAAACTGGTATAAAACGAGAAAATTTTGTTATTTCCGCTATGTAGCGAATAGCTAGAAGGCAGCAAACTTGAAATTAATATTCGTCATCCCCAAAACAGTTACGAAACTAATGGAATAATAACTTCTACAAATATGTTCCCGATAAAAAACAAACATTTAATTTGGGTTGTACGCAGCAACAGTTAGTTTATAGTGGAGATCGGGGTCTTACCAGCGAGTTTATATCTTTACGTTTTGAAATTATTATGTTCTTATCGAATAAAACACTGCAAAGACAACACAGTAGTAATAAACAAGACAATATTAAAGATAAACATTTATTAACAAACAAGTGATAATGTTAATTAGTACTTGTTTCTTAATAAATCTTAAAGTTTCTAAGAAGGTTGCTCGATAATTGTTGGGACTAGTAAAGAATATTTGTATTGAAGACAGATTAATTGTTTTGTAAACCAATCGCTATTATTATCAAGACATTTTTTCATTCTCTCAAACTATTTATTATAACATTCTTTTCCGAAAGCGGTACCTCCACAACATGCATATTAAAAGGAACAATCGCTTCTTACAGGGTCGAAAATCGTTGCTCACGTAGTTAATTCTTGACGCTCGGTAACAGAAATAAGATATTAATTC
Organism: Euschistus heros; assembly: GCA_003667255.2. Classification (NCBI taxonomy): domain Eukaryota; kingdom Metazoa; phylum Arthropoda; class Insecta; order Hemiptera; family Pentatomidae; genus Euschistus; species Euschistus heros. The sequence goes on along the minus strand of RCWM02000373.1, from coordinate 750,085 downwards.
TATGTTTTTACTTTATATGTATTGAGCTAATTAATATGAGACCGTGGTTCAACTAGGGCATATTTCAATAAACCAACGATATATCGAAGTAAATTGATCGATGCATTCTTGCCTTAATAATCCGGGTTGTAAGTCATTCATATATTTTACAACAATGTTAGCAAGGGTAAGAAATACCAGTAGCCTTCATAATACAAAACTTTTCCAAAAAAAAAAAATGGTTAAAGCTGTTAAACTTTTGAAAGGTCGTCTCAAAATGTATCAACTTTCAAATTAGCTAAAACCAACTGATAAAACCTACTCTTGTATGATCAGGTTACACCGGCTTATTCCCGCCTTTATGGGTTAGTCTCAAACTTAAGTTTCTTCGTTTTTTAAATGAATTTTTAATCCACCACTTTTACTAAGAGACCTCCGATGGTTATCCCGTCATGTGTTTTAATCATTATACTTTAAAGGATTGTGTTTTGGGCCTGTTATTAGCTTTTTATAATGAAATTGTTGAATTTTAGCGAATGGATAGTAAAAAATTTTCAATTAAGTGTTTCTGGTAATCTTTGTGATATTTATTTCCAATTCGAATCTTCAGTGCCATCCCATATTTATGATTTTGATACATATCAAACATGGGAATATTTCTATAAACATGTTATCTACAATACTGTTTTAAACAAAGATTCTAAATATGACATTTTCTTTTGTCAGTTAGTAGCAAGGAACTTACTCTGGGAAAAGTTGTATTACATATTGGGAAAGAATTTTTTTCTTTTTTTCTTCCTTGAGTGTAAAATTTATTTTAAATGGGGGGAAAACACATTTATTTTACTTTCAAATGATGGTAAAAAATCATTGACAAAAATATTAGTTCCTTCTATTTATAATCAGGAGTCAAAGTTTTCTGTGTTTAAAGAAGGATTTGATAGAGATATAAAAATAGATATGTACCAAATTTTGTTTAGTACGTTCATACCAAAAAAAAATCAGAAGATGATTCCTCAAGAAGATCCAATTGCACTAAAAAATGAGATTTTAAATCAATATGTTGGCTCAGAGATTTGTAGGACTAAAGCATTTGGTAGTAAACAATTTAACTGTCTAAAAACATTAATTAAAAATATGCCCGCCTTCAAAGAATGTGAATTAATATTGGATAGGTTCGTCCCTGAGCAGGTGTTTAAACGTATTTACATTAGATTTTGTATTACCTAAGGAATGATTAACGAAAATTGTGAACATGTATTTATTCATATTGCAGGACAATATTGTATCAATACAAAAAGTTATTTTATTTCTCACAGAGATCATTAAAAGGTACATACCTTATAAACTGTTATTTCAAAGAAATTTTCTAAATATATTTATTAAAAATATGCAGCAGTTTATGAAGTTTAATACCAAGCAAAAGTTAACATTAGGCTTTGTAATGAAAGGTATTGCTGAAAAACAAGATCCATTGAAAAGGAATGTTATTGCAAAAGTTACTGCGTGGATCATCAGTGTTTTTTTAATAAACATTATACGATCATTGTTTTATGTTACTATAGGAGATAAGGTAATTTTAACTTGCATTTACTTTAGTTATGAATTGTTTTTTTTTTATTTGTGAATCTGTTGATTAAATTAGACCAAAGCAGATATCTAATCATGTTTATAATTATTGAATTATTTGTTTGATTAGTTATATGACTTCATTCATATTTTCATTCTTTATGTGGTCAGATATTGATTTTTATGTGTGCCGACCTCTGTGATGTGATGTGGTATGACTAGTTATCAGCTAGTAAAGCAAAGAACCAAAAATCTGGGAAATGGAATACTTTCTATTCTGCCATTTTAGAATAATAACCCTTATACTTAAGTTCTTCTTCTTCGTTATTCCTGTTTGAATGGTCAAATCTGTGAATGACCAAGACCCTCTTGAAGCTTGGATGTTAAGCTTCTACTATTCCTCAATATAGGTGCATCTTTCGAGAATGTCTGCCATTTTTTTTTTTTTTTTTTACCTCTTTCACATTCACTCAAAGGGGTCAAGCCAATTTTAAATTTTTGGTAGAGGTGTGCTTTAAGCCAGTTACGTCCAGTTCTGAAAATTAAAATGCTCTCTCCTGGAAAGCAGGAAGTAGTATGGATACTGGGTTTTGAAATCTGGATACTGGTGTTTCCAAAGCCTCTGAAGGAAACTAATCTCATATCTGCCAGGATCTAATGATTTTCTATAGCTGGAGGATATCCTTGGCCATTCCTTGACAAATTAATATTCATCCTTGTGAAATTTGATTAAATTGTTTTGTTTTTTAAATGGACATTCTTTTCCCTATAAATCTGTACCACTGACAATCCATGACGTGTCTTGGGTTCAGTACTTACAAGGGGACGTTTGCAGTTGTAACTCACAGATTTGAATGCCGAGTTTTGTGTGGGTAGTAGGGACCTATAATAGTCCAAAACTAGAGTTATAGTCCCCAATGGGCATTAGGAGCCGAGAAAAAAAATAAAATATGAAAATCAGGTTTTATTTTTTTTTCTTTGCTCTCAGTCAAGATAGAGAAATGATTCTTTCACGTTTAATTGCAGTTATGTATGCTATTTGATATAAAAAGATTTTCGCTATCCTCAAGACACCACCCAGCTTTAGGTTGCTCAAAAACTCTAAAAAAATGACAAAATTCCAAGGAAATCCGCTGTAAATCAGTGGGTACTTTTTTCCATGAACAACTGACCTCAAATCTCGATTTAACGCACCATAAAACCCTTATATGTGAAATTTTATCAAAATAAAAAAATATTGATTTTTTACCCCTTTTTTTTTTTTTTTTTTTTTTTTTTTTTTTTTTTATTTTTTAAATAAAGGCCTTAGCGTTAGCCATTAGCCATTTTCTCATTTAGTCATTACTATAAGTACCGACTTAAATTTAAGACCGCTTAATTACAAAAAACAAAACAAAAACAATATTTCGATTTAATTAAAATTGAATTAATCTAAATTAATACCCCTTTCGAGGATGTTAAAATTTTGAAGTTGAGATTTCATCAAGAACTTCTTCAATTTTTACACAATAAATTTCAAATAAGACCATTTAAAAATATATACAAATTTTTTTAACCAAAACCTGATATTAATTTTAGATAATTCATAAATCTTAGGATCTCAATGCAATTTAAAATAAAAAAAATGTGTGAAAAAAATTTTTAATTTTGTAAAAATTAAAATAATAATAGAAATAGATCATTTTAAAACGTCTTATTTATAAAATATAGGTGAGAAAAACTTTCAAACTAAAAACTGATATTATTTTCAGATTCCCCATCTGAAAAAACATATAGAAACTAAATTTTGTAAAATCAAAAATATTTTTTTTTTTACCTTTAAAATTTTGTAGGATTGTAGAAGGCAGGAGGCTGTCAATTTCTGAAAAAATGTAAATAATTTGCGCTATCTCACATATTTCGCCACCGATTAAGACCAAATTTTAAGGTCATTTAGAAGCCATAAAACTGCATAGTTCATCCCAAATCCGGAGGTCGCAGAATATTCCCTTATTGAAATGTCTCATGTTATAGCTGACCTCGGATTTTTTCATTCACATCAGTTTTTGTCCACTGAAATCTGGAGTAAATCCAATGTTATACACATGGATAAAAAGCAGAATGTATGCTGATTCTTGTGATTCTATTACTATTGTAATCGGTTGAACACAGCAGTTGGTATGGCCTTTAGAAATTCTTGATGAAATCTCAACTTCAAAATTTTACCATCCTCGAATGGGGTAAAAAATCAATATTTTTTTATTTTGATAAAATTTCACATATAAGGGTTTTATGGTACGTTAAATCGAGATTTGAGGTCAGTTGTTCATGAAAAAAAGTTTTTACTGATTTACAGCTGATTTCCTTGGAATTTTGTCATTTTTTTGGAGTTTTTGTGCACCCTAAAGTCGGGTAGTGTTTTGAGGCATAACGAAAGTATTTTTATTTAAAATAGCATACATAACTGCAATTAAACGTTAAAGAATCATTTCTCTATCTTGATTGAGAGCTAAGAAACAAACTTGATTTTCATATATTTTTTTTTTTCTCGACTCCTTATGCCCATTGGTGGCTATAACTCTAGTTTTGCACTATTATAGGTCCCTACTACCCACACAAAAATCGGCATTCAAATCTGAGTTACAACTGCAAACGTCTCCTTGTTAGATAAAGATGTACTGTTTCTGGGCCAACAGCTGTGAAAGTAGGAGAATTGGCCCGAATACTAGCTCAACTGTTTTCCCCCCAATTAAGGGTAACCACTTTATAGAGGCTGGGCGTGCCCCAGGAGGGTCTCCCAACCTCAAAGCTGAGCCATGGCCGAAAAATCAGAAATAAATTTTCTGCCTTCAGTCTGACTCGAACCTTGGGCTCTGAAGCATGGTATTCAAGTGCCTTGCCAATAACAATAACAATAAAACTATTTATTGTTTTATTTTCTTATATTGACTAGTTTTTTAAAAACCAGGTGTGCAAATATATTTTGTCACTATTGTATTTCAAGGAACATCAAGCCTTTAATTGAACCTGTCAGAAAGTCATGTTTGAAAAAATTATATCAAAGTTAATGTAAGCATGATAAACAATTTTAAATGAGTAATTTATTTTTATTATGTAGTGTTACATATTATATTAACTGAAAAAAACATTTTTTTTAGTTTTAATGTACTTAGTAATTAGGACTCCCACCGTAGCATCGCCCGATTAGCCATAGCAGCATAAAGTGGCGTTGAACGAAATAAACAAACAAACAAACTTAGTAATTAAAAATATATTTTCAGGGCAATGCATTAGTGTTTGTGAAACTCAAATATTGGATGAATGAACATAAGGTTTCTATTAATAACATGATAACAAACAATAAAATATTGGAAGTAAATGAGCCCATTAATAACATGATAACCAACAATAAAATATTGGAAGTAAATGAGCCCATTAAAAATCAGAATTTGATGAACATAAAGTTCTATCCAAAAAGCAATGGCTCTGGTTATCGACCAGTAATAGCTAAAGGGTAATAGTGATTATAATTTTTTTTTTTTAACTTTATTTATTAAACCTCTCCTATTAAACAATTAAAAGATGTGTCTGGCATAAAAGGATGAACAATCATGATTGATCAATTCATTGCCACTTCTATTGGAATTATTTTTGTTTTAAAACTAGTTTCGAATGTTAAACTTTCAAAAAGTAGACTAAATGTGCAGAGGCTAAAGGGTCAGGTTAAAGTTGGGTGGGTTAAACCTTTTGGTTTTTTCCGTTTCTACTGGATAAAGTGCTGATATATTGAAATTTATTTGGAACTTATGACAAATGTTTGAAGTGCTGGTTAACCTTAGAAACTAGTTTTCAAATAAAAAGAATTCTAATAAAAATAGCAATTAATTCATGTTTGCTGATTGTATTGATCTTTTTATACCAACAATGCCCAGCGGTAACTCTTCCGGGCTTTGTTTTGTTTTAAGAGATTTCGAGAGCAGATCTCTCACCCACATCATTTTCAATCTCCTTGTCTTTTCAGCCTTACGTGTGGCCATTGTTTTTATAAATTTTTTATTTTGTCATTTTAGTCTGAGAACGTATGGGTGATTATTAATGATGTAAAATCCTGGGAATTTAAAGTCGAGGAAATATTGCTGGCAATGTTCCCAAAATTCTTAAATTCCCAGGAATTTATGATTAATTAGCTAGATATTAAAAAAAAACAACTCTAAATCAATAGGTAAAAGCAGTAATTATATGGTTAAATCTAACTCAAAAACTGAAATATATTTTAAAATAAAATTACTGGGAATTTATAATTTTAATAGTGAAATGGCTCAAATTAATAGGTCAATGTGGTAATTGTGTGATAAAATAAAAAACAAACACTCTTATCAGATATCTTTAAAAAGTATTATTATTGATTGAATAAAAACTAGACACTGTTACTCTCAATAGGTTAAGGTTTTCGGATCTGAACTTAACCTCCTCGTTAGAAATAAACACATTATTTTGTTTTCAATGTTTTAAAGAATTGAGTAAATATTATATTAAGCTTTAATTCCCCTCTTGTTTATTAAAACATCAATGTACTAAATAGTGTGGCAATATTGACAATTATTGTCCTAACAATTACAAATTGTAAAGTTGCAAAAAGATATAGAAACAGGAAATTTATGAAAATAAGTACTTTTTGAATATTTTAGACCTAGGATGTTTGAATATGAGTTCCAAGGAGAAATCGCTTGTTAAAACATGCTTGGTTTTTAATAATGGTTTAGGAATCGAATTCCATTTAGTTTAGTTCCATAAATTCCCAGTATATTGTTTATACTGGAAATTAATGCATGGAACGATAGTTCTTGGATTTAAATGTATGAATTTACTTAGTTAACCTAGTTTTAAGATTATATAACTGTTAATAAGTGTTGAAACATTCAAAATCTAAAAAGTTTCATAAATTCCCAATTTTTGGAAATTTTCCTGGACCAAAGAAATATTCCAATTTTATAAGTTCCTTCCCACTGGGAATATTCTTGGCCCGCATCACTAGTGATTATGAAATAACATCAAATTTAGGATTTACGTTATAAGCTATAGTTGTATATTACTCATTTGTCAGTGGCTGTGATTGCCAAAATTGTTGGGACAAAGATCTCAGAATAGCCATTACAGAAGATTATAAGTTAAATTCTCACTTGGGTCCATTGTTATTTATCTTGGTGGTCCCATGAAATGAATCTCACCCTTCCCACTCTGGCTAGAATAGGTTAGTAACCTTTAGTATAATCCATACTTTCTGCCCTAGATGGAGTACACTAACTGTATCAAGTAAGGTTCTTATAGAAGAGAGAACTTCTTCTCTTCTTCCTGTTGTGTCTTTCAGCTTAGCGTAGAGATTCTTTCCACTTTTTCTGCTAAGGCTATCATTGTCCTTGAGGTCTTTTTCCATTCGGAATGTAATCCTCAGTTTCTGGTGAATCCCCTCATTGCCAATGAAGTCTCTTCTCATCTTCCCTGTCACTGTTTGCAAGAACTCTATTTCCGACCCAGTGACACTGCTTTCCTGCCTCTCCATCAATATCCAGCTTTCAGCTTCCTATAATAGCATCGAGAGGTAGACTGACTAGAAGATGTGGAGTTTGACATACTTTCCCAATTCTCGCTTTCCTACAACAGTGTTACATATCTGGTCGTAAACTGTGTTCGCCTTGTTAATCCCATTGGAATAATTTGGAGGAGGCAACAAGGGGTGGATGGAAGAGAAAAGACAACACAAGAAAAGATTCGTGTGGTGTCGAAATTTTATTTGCATCCTTGTTGGCCAGCTTGCAAATAAAAATAGATAAATAAATAAACCATAAACAAATAAAGATTTAAGAAGAAAAAAAAAAGGGCTAACTTTTAATTAGTTTATATAACATTCAAAAATCTTTCTTAATGATTTTAATGAGTCACAATACACTCATCCGTAATAATCTTGATTCTGTATTTGTTGATGACTTAGCCCTGACAAGATACCTATCAATTTATTTAGGTACCCATTCCAATCCATTAGTCTCTCAACATGCTTCCCATTAAATTCCCAGTAGGGCCTTAAGGGTGTCGATAAGAAGAAGACTTTAGAACTTTCTAACATAAAACATTTTTGGAGTGCTATCAAAGGGTAATTTTTCTACAACACGCCAAGTCAATAGAATCATAATTTCTCAAATTGACTTGGTGTATTATGTTGAATGTTATTGTAAATTTCAGTAAGTATATTTTAATGAATAAATTGTATAATGATTTTCTGATTAATGAAAAAATTAAGAAAAATAAATTTCGACTTATCGTCATGATAATCATTTTATAGCCTTTACCACTGCGGCTGTGTAGAGTCAATTTGTTGAGTCTGGACCACAATTTTGATTTATATTTTTAAAAAATGATATATATTTTTGTCATATTGATTGAATTGATTTTCTCTTTTTTAGTAAATCAGATCATCTTGATGTATATAAATTGGAACTTTGCAATATATTTCTTAAACAACTTATAGCTTCCAAAAAGAAAAGTTTTCCTAATCCAAGTAAGGAACTCCATTCTGCCTGGTTAAATTACATGGAAATGAAGAGTAGAGATACAAACTGTTATTTTGTGAAAACAGATATAAAGGATGCTTATGGATCAATTATACATGTAAATTTAGTTTAATTTAATTTAGTTTCTTTTCTTTTTTTTCTTCTCTTAGATTAGTTTATTTTTCTTCCCCTCCTGATTTATGTCATTATGTGCAGCCACCATGGATCCTAGGTACTTAAATCTTTGAACTTCTTTGATATCGTTCATAACAACTGAAGAGTAAAGGGAAATTACCGACCAAATCATATTTCTAGTATTTTCCAGTTTTTAAAAAAACCGATACAACTATCATAAACTATAAAATTTCTTTCAGAAGTTGATATAATTTTTTAAGTTCTTCAGGAAAAATAATCATAGCAACGAATTACAAAATATCACTATTGTTAATAATTATAAAATTTATAATGACATGAATACAACAAAAAGTTAGTTTTGCGTAATACTTCTCAGCTTTTGAACCACAAAATGTCATCATTTGTTTCAATTTTTTTTTTTTTCTTGGGAAATCCAAATAAATTTTTCTTATGCATGTTTCATAAAGTAGAAAAGGTTTTTAGGGTGAGGTGTAACATTAATTCCCTGATAAAGGTCTGAAAATCTGGTACTTTTTTTTTCCTGGCTACTTTAGGTCTTAGAACAACAATTGAACTGATCTATGACCCATTGTACATATGGAGAGTCCTCAATCTTGACAAATAGCCTTTTTTTTTCTCGGAACTGATAGCACCATTGGATTGGACATTCAAAAATCTATTAGATGCCACCATAAACTTAATTCACTAAAAAAAAATAAAAAAAAGCTGACCTCTTATTCCCTTGTACTTGCTCTTATCTTCGTTGACCTCAAGTCCTAACTTCACTGTTGCTGCTTCCAATTAAATGAAGGGATGTGTCATAACTGTCATGAATCTTGCTGTTATACAAATGTCATCAGTGTATGCTTATGTTAGCATGATTTTTGTATATAATATGCTTGTTGTTTGTAGACTCTCATTTCTCACTATACTTTCTACAGATAGCTCTTGTATCAGGCCTCATTTACACTCTCGATAAATACTGAATCTATTAATTGATTATTCATATTTTATTATAACTAATTATGTTTTCGATTTTAGGATAAATTAAAATTAATATTGAAGGAGTGGTGTACTGGATTAGATGATAATTTAATACTCATGACTTTTGACTATAAAGGAAAATGGGGGAAAATACAAAAAATGAAACAATTCATTAACTTAACTCCATCGACAGGAGAAAAGATTTTGGAATGTAAAGCTGGAACTGAAAAAGTAGGTTTTATTTTATTATTAAATGTTTAATCATTATTCAGAATAATAGTTTTTCTCATAAGGCCAATTGTGATGCATGCATCACAACTATAGCTGCAACTAAAAAAGTGATTAAATTGTTTTATTTATTACATAGCACTCTCTCTCTCTCTCTCTTCCTCTATACTGTTTTGGCTTAGTTGGTATCATTACTGAACCTCTAGCCAGGGTAGGAGTGAGATGGCCTGATGCAAACCCTCCCCCCCAAACGGCACGCTTTTACAGATGAAATATTATTTTATATCAGAATATTCTACTATTTCAATCTCTTATCTTTCTTCCCGACAAACTAATTATGTTTAACAAAAAATGAAAAATCCATACATTTTAGGATTGATCCTTCTATCATGCGTACCTCAATTGATCCATACATTTTGTTTATTTTCTTATTTTTTTGTTAAGCCTAGTCCAGATTGTAAAGAAATGTTTCGGAACATTGTTGAACATGTTCCCAAATAGTTTATAAACATTTCCGAAACAATTTTCCGCGTCCTGATTTGAGTCAGTGTTTCTCCAGATTTGAAGATGTCAAGTGAGGCTATTGCAAGGACTTTGTGCTGCCAATTTATTTATTTTACTTAACAAGCAAAGGAATAGATTAAAGAAAAGAAGGTGGTGGATACGAAAAGTAATAATGGAAGGCACCAGTTATGGCAATGGGCTTATGAGGAACCTAAAATTTGAAGATGGGGCAGAAATTTTACTAGGATGTCCCCAAGTGATTTATTATTATTACAACACTAGGAATCAATATTATTTTCACAAAACTAGAGAGTTGTAAAGAAATTAAGTAAGTAAACAAATGAACTGTGCTCAGAAACACGTCCAGACTTGTCGCAACTTGTTCAATGTTCCCGTGTTGTCCATCTCCTATGGGAAACAAGCAACAGGGCTGATTTTGTTTCGTAACATTTCTGAACAGTTCCGGAACAAGTCATAAACAAATTTGAGGTGTTCAGGAATATCGGGAACATTGTTCCGAAACATTTGTTTATAGTATGGACTAGGCTTTATGTTACATCTCTTGTCATTTAGTATATGTTATGAAGGAGATATGTCTGTTTCTATACTGGTAAATTGATCTATGCTTGTTGGAGCTTTAAATATTCCATGGAGGAAGTCACTAGTTTACTCGAAGGTGGTATATAGGATAAAGAACTGAGAAATAAACATGGCTTTTCTTCTTGGAAGGGATAACAGAAGACAACAATATCCAGAAAATTTCCATTTCACGAGGACAAGGGGATTAAAAATATTTTAAAACTGTTCTATTGGGTATAGCTTATTTTACTTCATTTGATTTATTTAGTGATTGTTTTTCATTTAGAAAATAATTAATTGTATTTTTTCACTTACTTAATGTTATCTCGCCAGGTTTTTCCGGGAGTGCTTTCACCATGACTATCCATCGTGGACCGGGCCAATCTAGAATCAGAGCGATGAAGAAAAGAATTTCATCCATACCATAGACCTATTAATATGGATATATTAATTAATTATGGACATATATTCAGGGATGCATTCTGTTTGAAAACAAACTCATCCAAGTTAAAAAGCTTTAAATGGAGTGCCAAAGTTTCGGTTTACATTGCAGGCCTTATTTGGATCTATAAATAACAAAAACAACAAAATGCGGCAAAAAAAAAAAAAAAAATTGGTATTAAACAAAATAAATTGGAATTTATTAAAATAAGTAAGTAATGTGAAACATAGCAATAAAATTAAATCATGAATATTAACAGTAATAATTAATGTATAAAGAAAATAGTCTGGGGTACAATCAGGAGTAAAGAGAAACATATTTTATACATAGTTTTAATGAATTTATTGTTAAAGAAATTAAATTAACAATTAATCTTTATCGGCATAAAAAAAGTTGAGAGAAAGTAGGGGTTTCAAAAGTGCCTTTTTTCATTCAAACCAAAATGTAGCTCCTAAACAGTAAGTCCCAGAGACAAATCTTATGGAACAAAAAATATTTTCCATTAAATTTCTGTCGAGGAAATTGTTTACAAATTTTCGATCTCAGCAACACCTACAATGCTAGAGTGTGTCAACATGTTAAATGTTTTAATGTGAAAACAGCATTACACAAAAAATTATGTACCCCTAAAAGGCATATTCATGTAAAAAAAATGTAATATAGTACTGACATCTTGGCTTGTATTGCAAGCCCTCTTCAAAGTTATAAATACTTGAAGCAAAAAAAAACAGAATGTGATGAAGAAAGGTTATAAACAAAATAAATAGGAAATTTGTAATATTTTCCTATTTATTTTATTTATTACCATTTATCATCATCACATTCTATCTGTTTTTTTTTTTCATTATTTATAGCCTTGAAGAAGGCATTCAATGTAGGCCCAAAATTTCGGCAATCCATTAAAAGTTTTTTAAGTTGGATGAGTTTCTTTTCATTCCAGACTACTTCCTTCATAAAATATTATATTCTACAGTCAGCCATATTATATTTAGTAATATTTAATGTTGAATAAATGAAAATAAAAAGGGAAGAATAACGTTTATTAATACAATTTTATTACTTGGTCGATTTTTAAATAAAATTGTTTTTAACTCATTCATTAAAAAAAATAATAAAATAAAAAAAAGAAAAAAAAAAATAGCATAATCGGGAATTAAGTCATCATCGACATAAAATAAGGGGGAAAGGGTTGAAAATCCAAAACGACTAAAATTCAATTATGTGCCACACAACACTGATTGATTGTCCACTTTCATAATTTAAATTTCAGTTTAATAGTTAAAATTTGAGGGCTAGAAAAAAAAAGATGCGATCGCCTAAACATTTGATCTTTACTTATGACAATATACTAACAAAAGAAAATTTCTTGATTGTTGCAGATTATTTCTTTAAGTGAATTGAAGTCTCATATTTTTTATTATATTGACAATATTTATGTAGCGTTTTTAAAGAAGAAGTACAAAATTATTAAAGGAGTACCCCAAGGTAAGGTCTCAGTATGTTATATTTCCTTTTACTCGTCATTATTTAAATTTATAAATATAATTATGAAAGGGCATTATTATTGGAGATGGACCAACTATAACTTTGGCTGACTAGTCAGCTGGTAAATAGGCCAATTTGTTGGCTAACTATTTGGCCAAGCCGATCATTGCTTCCGTTTGAATTTGGGTGACATCATCAATGTTTGAGGTACTTTTTTATAGCTTTATAGCCGTCAGTACATATAGCTACAGGTTTTCCTTTATCTTATACCTCTTCTGTTTTTTTTAGAAAGGAGCCTGTATGTAATGGAGTTTTTTAAAAAAAAAAAAAAAAAAAGTCAGCAAAAAAAAAAAAAAAATTTACTTTTCTTAGTTTTTGATAGTTAATTTAAACTTTTGAATTCAATCATGCCGATAAAGATATTGTGTTTATGAATTTATATATTTAACACAAAAATATCTAACATGTAATTAAAAATAAAAACGTATGTATGTAGTAAGGTCCAAAAGTTTCTAGCCTACGATAGAAGGAAAGGGGAAAGAAAAAAACTGGTCTTACTGTTTTTCAATATATTCTGTTTTAAGTTCAACACACTTAATACAATGCTTTGGCAATATTTCTAGACCATGAAAAAAATAATTTTCTTCTTTTTTAAAAAAATTTGCTTCCACTGCTGCTTGGAAAAAACAAGTAAAAATTCATTGCAGCAGTGAACTCGTTCCTGTTTTTGAGCAGCTGAAAGAGTTTTTGGAACCCATCTTGCACTAACCTTGTTCATATGCTAATGTTCTTTGATGATCCTCAAAACACTTGTTTTTGAAAGCCCCAACCTCGCTGCTATTTCCTTGGTTTTCTGTCGCAGCAGACAGTAATTCAGAATCCACAAGTTGGATTGTGTCAGAAGTGACAGCTTTCAATGGGTGATCAGGACACGGGTCATCTAGATGTTCTCTCCCTAACTTAAATGATTTTGCCCATTCTTTCACTGTGGAATACGAGGGGGAAGATTGCCCGTATACACACTCCAAGCTCTCTTTAATTTGCGCAGGAGTAAAACCCTCTTTACAAAAGAATTTAATAACCACACAGTACTCGAGTTTGAACATTGTAAAAATGGGAAGTTTCCTTCAAGGCTTGACACTGACTGACAGGACTGAAGAAGTGCGGGTGATGGGTATGGAGTGAGCAGGCATGGAACTGCATAGGCGTGCAGGTCCCGGCACATTTGAAGGAGGGGAAGCAGGACAGGCCAGAAACTTATGGACCTTACTACGTGTATTGCTGAAATAGTAGTTTCGTTTTTGCGTTCCAACCTTTATATTACATATCAATTATTTTTTAATTACGACACAAAAACTCTTATTAAAATAAAAAAAAGTAGTAGATTATGTAACTTCGTTATTCAGTATTGTAGAACTTATAAAAAAAACTGTAAAGATGAATCTCAAATAAAAATTATAATCAGTAAAAGCCATGTTTTCATTTTAAGCATATAGAAATATTTATGAATAAAATGGCCAATTAGTCAGCTTTATCGACTAGTCGCCTACTGGTCGGCCCATTTCTAATTATTATTTCCTAAAAGTGGAAAGTGGTAGTTGTTTGAGTATATAATATGTGTTATATAAAAAAAGATCTATATAAATAAAAATCAATTTTTTTTTTTAATAAATATATTTGTATAAAAAAAAAAGATCTTTTTTTTTTTTCATTTGTATAAAAAAAAAGAAATGAACTGACAAAAAAAGTTACATTTTTATAATAACTTCAAAGAAAATTTCTCTATAAAAAATTAGTTCTTCACTATTTTATTTCTTCTTATTCCATTATTACAATTCAATTAAATTTTTTTTTTTTTTAAATAGTGAAATTGCAGATTTAGTCCAGTCAATAAACACATTGTAGAGTGCATGAAATATGCGATAATTTTTGACTTCATAGCTTCGTTAGGAGTAGTTAGAAGATAAACATACTAAAATTCCCTGCTCTGGGAGGGAGGGGGGGAGAAGTTCAATATTTTTGTTTTTTCAATTATATCTAAAAAAAAAAAATATGTTTCAAATAAACATTAAAGATAATTATATTGACACTGACTCACAGGACTGAAGAAGTGAATTTTATTTCCTATAAAATTGATTTTATATAAATTTGTCATAATTCTTACTGTTTTAGAGATATTTGTTATTGAAAATCGGTGATTTTCGGGAAAAAACAAATGTTACTTCACTATTTGCCAAACCTTTGCTTCTAGTACCTTCCACGATCGTGTCTCAGGAAAAATGTCAGAACTAAAATTGTAGAGCATTAAATTTATTTTAATTTCATATATACGTTTCTGGTATTTGAAGGAAATGTTTAGCAAAAAGTGAGGTGAACATTTTTTTTATTTCTAGTATTATCAATTTTTAATAATATATATCTCGAAAATCGTTGGAATTTCAACAAATATGTACATAATCAATTTTATAGGAAATTTAATTAACTTTAATGTTTATATGAAACTTATGTTTCTAGAATCAACCTTTTTTGAGATATAATCAAAAAACAAAAAAAAAATTAACTCCCGTCCCCACCCACCATTAGCTAAACCCCCAGGGGCGGTGACTTTTAGTATGTTTACCTTTTAACTGTTCCTAACGAAGCTATGAAGTCAAAAATTATCGCATATTTCATGCACTCTACACCCCTCATTTCAGCACTCATTGACTGGACTATTTGTACTTAGTCTTGTTGATGAAAACAACATAAAGATTATTTATATTCTTGGTAAATTATTAAATGTTTAAAATAAGTTAACGTTCAAATAGTATTCTGTGAAGTACCTAAAATAATTAAAAAATATATTTATTACGTGAAACAAGTCCAGCAGACTCTGAGGCAGGTTCTATTGTGGTTAAAACTTTAAATAAACATCTTTCTTAACAATTGTTGAGATATTACATCAATTTTTTTTCTCACTTATTTAGGGGGAAAACTATCAGCAGCATTATGTGAAATTTACTACACTTCATTAGATCATAATTATCTATCGAAATTGACTGATCCCACTGAAGGTGATATATTGTTAAGGGCTGTTGATGACTACATATTCATTAGTCAAAATCCTAAGAAGATAAAAGAGTATGTAATAAATTATTTAGTTTCAGTATTAAAAAAAAAAAAAAATAGGTTATACTCCTGAACACTGGCTCCGGATTCACAACACATTAGAAATTATCAGATTTAAGTCTCTGCTAGATTTATTTCAGTATACTGGATACTAATGCCTGCATGTTTAAAACTTTTTAGGATTGATGAATTAATTGCCTCTTCTATTGGAATTATTTTTATTTAATAATTAGTATTGAATATTAAACATTTATCACCAGTTCTTAAAACATAAAAAAATTTCAAAACATCATAACAACTTTTTTGCATAGATTATGTATATTCTTCTTCTTCTTTATTGGCGCGACAGACGCATGAAGCTGTCCTTGGCCTGCTCCAAAGCCTTCCTCCAGTCGTCCTGATCAGCTGCTTGCCTTAAATATATTTTAGATAATTTCAAGTCCTCGGAGACGCCATTGAACCATCTTCTCTTCAGTCTTCCACGAGGTCTCACTCCATCCGGTCTATCCCGGAACAATTTTCAGCATGTTCTGTTCTCACCCATCCGGTATACATGTCCCATCCATTTTAGCCGTTGAACTCTTGTGAATATCGTCAATGGCAAGTCACCATACAAATCGTACAGCTCCTGGTTCTTCCTTCGCCCCCACATACCGTTATCCTTTATCAGACCAAATATACACCTCAGTACTATCCTTTTGAAGCAGTCCAGTTTCGTGGCTACCGACTTATTAATAGTCCATGTTTCGCATGCATATGAGGCTACCGGTCACACTAGAGTCTTGTACAGTCTTATCTTGGTTGCGCGACTGGTGAGTCTACTCTTGATAATGCTTTGTATGGAGAAGAAGGCTCTGTTGGCTGATATTATCCGACTTTTAATTTCCTCATTTTCATCGAGGTGATCGTTTATCCAGGCGCCTAAATATTGGAAACTTGTGACGGTTTCGAGGGTGTAGCCTTCCATATAATAAAAACAATAAAGGAAGTTTTTTCTTTCTCAATACCATTATCTTAGATTTATCCTCGTTCATATGCAGTCCCATTCTTTTAGCTTCGCTGTCCATTTTGTGCAAAGCTTCCTTTAAACATCGCATAGAGCGAGCTAGCATTTACTAGGTAGCAATTACTAGGTCATCCGCATACACCAATATCTGAATGGAGCTGTTGAAAATTGTGCCTCTGGTGTCGAACCCCGCTCTTTTTACAGTTAGATTATATATATTAGTTTTTTTTAAAATATAAGACAATGAATCAGATACATTGGTACTCACTCAAGGAGGCAAAAGGAAAAGGACTTTGAAGGATACCAGGACCTGAGCGACTCCTTTAGGTTTTCCCTATGACTGTTTGGTATTTTCTGTTTCTATTGGAAATATTTATCGATTCATTTAAACAAAAATCTGGATTGGTTTTGAACAAATTTATTATTTCTAATGATTCATAAATATTTAATTTTAGTCTGTTTTCTACTTGATGTATTAGTTTCATCCCCGAGTATTTGTTTAATTTATGGTTATTTTCATTTAAATGGATAGCAAAGTTGGGTCTTATTATTGTTTGCCCTTATATGTTACTTTAATGTTTGATTTTCTGATCGTACAGTTTTCCCTTGTATTTAGCTTATAATATACATTTTTGTTTGGGCACACCTTTTTTTTGGTGTTTACATAAAGGTTATATTCCAAAAACTGGTTCCTGATTCACAATAATCAAAAATTACTTAAATCTAAGTGGCTGTTTAATTTATTTAATTGTACTAGAAAATAATGCCTGCATGATTAAAACTTTTTGTCAATTCTTCACATGTTATTTAGAAATATTCTTTTGCATAGATTTTAAAGATGATACTTATTCTCTTCTAATTCATTTTGTTTTGTTTTTTTTTGTTTAAAATCTGTTTTTCCTTCGACAAGAAAATTAAAAAAATATTCCATTGTAGAAAATATATGTTTTGACTCACGTTGAGCAATACATGGGTCATTCTCATAGCCTCAGCTGAAATTTAAAGAAAAATTGGATTTTTAAAGTTGATTAAATTTTTATTATTTTTTATTTTTCTATTATAATATACCTTCTATTTATTGAATTCCCAGGTGGGGCCAGTTTTTTTTTTCTATTTACCACTGTTTTGAAGTATTTTATAGACCTTTTAATAAAAATGCTCTTGACCGTTACTCTTTCCTTAAACATTTTTTTTTCGTATTAAAAAATTATGAATGTCCTCAAATGGATAAAAATAAATAAATAAAATTTATTATTGATACATAAAAAATTAAAGTAATAAAAAAATTGTGATCAATTCTGGAAGAATTTTACAAAAAAAAAACAGTTTATTTGTTCAACTATTTTATTGAATGAGATTTAATTTTTAATATTTCTTTTTAAGGCATAACTCTATGTGCATGTCCATACCGACCCACAACTGAGGAAAAGGAAGACACTTGTTACTATGTGGGGGAAATAACAGTTATCCTGAAGATGGAGCAATGTACTCCGAAACTTTTTTCTTTTTTTTCTTTTCTTTTTTTTCCCTACCTTGCCTTTTCAGGCATACGGGGTTTTGACGGCAGCGGGTTCAACATATGGGTTTCAACATGTACTCCAAAACATGTTGAAGAAAATAAAAGATAAATAGGAGTTATGCCTTAAAAAGAAATATTAAGGTTTAGTTTTTTTTAAATCTAACTCCCTCCCCCTCCCAAAAAAAAATGAAAATTAAATCAGTGATTTTTCAACCGTATAAAAGTGTTGGTACATTAATATGTAACTCTAACAATTTGAAAAAAAAAGGTGTGACGGTCGTGAGGTACATACCGTAATTTAATGTTTATTGCATCAACAGAGCCATACCTAAACGGCTAGTTTGACTAATCAGTTGTGTACATCTAGAAATAATCAAATATGGAGCCCAGGAGCTTTTAAAAAATATGAATCATTTCAAAAGAGCGTGACGGTCGTGAGTATGAAAAAGTACAAGGAAAAAAACACCCTGGATTGATGAAAATAGTAGAAAATACACTGAAAAATGTCTTCCAAACACATCACTTATGAAGCTAACCTCAAGAATTACTCTGTAGATAGCAATAATTAGCACTAGCTTATTCTTGTAGAGAACATAGAAATAATTATTTAGTGTGACGGTCGTGAGGTCAAACTGAGGGACAAAAATAAAACAGAATTTTCAGTTTCTTTTTATAGTTTAAAAATATTTAAAAGCATGTTAACTTATTTTCTAATATGTATGTTTTCATACTCTAGAAAATAAATACATAAGTTTTCTAGAAATAAATACTTAAATAACTTCCATGCAATTTCACTTTATAGGTAGAGACGTGGGACGGTCATAAGTTTATAAGCCTTTTTACAGCTATAAAATAATAACCAAAATATTTTTCAAAACTAAACTGTATGCACCAACATTAAGGGATTGATTTACGTTCAAATTCACCAAAAATATTGATTTGGAAGTTTTAGTTCCATCTTAAGTGCAGCGGGACAGTGAAAAATCACTGCCATGAGAATGGCCCACATATTGACTAGTAGTGTATATTTAATGTCATAGTAATTAATTTTTGTCACATTACATATTGAAATATAAATAATTTATGTTGTGTATGTAAAACTAATCAAGAGAATTGATACATAACAGTTTTAAAAAAAAAGAAGTAATATTTTATTAATAAGTAAATTTCTATTTTGTTGGTTTCTCAGATTTCTAGAAATTATGACCAAAGGGATTCAAGAATATGGCATGGAGATTCAGAATGATAAAACAGTAACAAATTTTGGTGAATTTGATGGAAACAATTTTGATTCAAATTCTAATAATTCATTTTTTGGATTCAATTTAGATGTTAAACATGGTTACATTACTCCATGTATGAGTAATTATCAAGATATTAATATTAAATCAACCATTTCATTTAATAAATTGGATAAAAGGTACTTATTATTTTGTTATTGTATTTAATAAATATATAACACATTCACTGGGTGTCCAGCAATTATACACCCACCTTTCTCTTAGAATTGAAATTAAAAAAAAAAATTTAATATATACAGTGGAACCTTACTAATCCAACTCCTGTTAGCCCGACTCTCTGGGTTCTCAGAATCACCGCTAGATGTCAGTGCTAGAGCAACGATTCTCTGGCACAATAATCACACAACTTTTGTGAGTGAACATGTGGCGTGAGTGGTAGTGACTGACGACTCTTTGTTGTTGTTTTTTGCATTGTGATTTGTGACACTGGAAAACACTGAGATTCGAGCAGTGATTAAGTACTTGGTAAAGAAAGGTATGAAAGCAAAGGAAATTCATGCTGACTTTCAGAACACACTGGGGGACTCTGCTCCATATTCACCTGTTGCCAAGTGGACCAGCGAGTTTAAATTTGGTCACGAGAGCTTAGATGATGATCCGCTTAGTCCGACCAAAAAGTGCTACAACCCCAGAATTTATCCTATTAGTGCATAAAAAGGTCATGGAGGATCATCAACTGAAAGTGCGAGAGGTTACTGAAGCTGTAGGGATGTCACTGAACGGGTATATCACATTTTACCCGAAGAATTGGGAATGAAAAAATTATCCACAAGATCGGTGCTGTGGCTCGACATTGGACCATAAACGATCATGAACTGATTGTTGCCACATCCACCTTATTCACCTGATTTGGCACCATCAGACTTCCATCTCTTCCCCAAGCTGACAATTTTCCTCGGTAGACGGAGATTTCCTACAACGGAAGAACTGACAGCCGCATTGGAGAGGTGTTTTGCGGCCTGGAGGAATTTCATGTTTGAGATGGGATCAAGGCATTGGAACATCGCTGGACCAAATGCATTAGTCTACTGGAAGACTATGTTGAAAAATAAAAGCAGTTCCGAGGTTAGACACTTCTTTCTAGTACATTCCGATAACTTTTCAAACCACCCTGGTACTTGACTATGAACAATTTGAAAAATTAGTTTGCTATAAACCAAACACAATACAGTGTTATTGTGCTTCTAAACATAATTAGCTGGCTAAAACATTTCTGTTCAAACAGATTAGTCTGGTGGTGTATGTAATATACATATTATATACACCACTATTTCCTCTATTTCCTTTGCTTTTTTAAAATATTGATATTTAACTTTTAATATAATTATAATAAACTTTTAACTATGAAAAACATGTGCTTCATAGAAATCAACTGTTAATCCGACCTTTTGGCCGTTCCACCCTATCGCCTTGGTCCTTAGGCCCAATTCACACAGAACAGACGTGGCACGGACTTTTGTCTCTTCGGACATAAAAACAACATTGATAAAATTTGATATTGAAGTTACATACATATATATCAACAATTTAATAGGGGTGAATCATCACATTTAATTTTTTTTTTTTTTTTTTTTTGGGAGGGAGACAGTGAATCGGATATAAAATCAACTTTGATAAAATTTGATAATGGAGTTACATACATACACACCAACAATTTAATAGAGGTGAAACAATACCAATTTAATTTTTTTTTTTTTTTTGGGGGGGGGGGTTGGCGGGATTCCCCGATTCCCCCCGCCCCCTTCCCCCCCCCAAAAAAAAATTATATCAGTGATATTTCATCCCTATTAAATTGTTGGTATATATTTATGTAACTCCAATATCAAATTTTATTAATGTTGTTTTTATGTCCGATTCAACCTCGCCCCCCCCCCCCCCCCCCCAAAAAAAAAAAAAAAAAAAAAAAAAAAAAAAAAAAAAAAAAAAAAAAAAAAAAAAAATTAGTGATGTTTCACTCCTATTAATTGTTGGTATATATGTATGTAACTCCAATATCAAATTTTATTAATGTTGTTTTTATGTCCGATTCACCCCGTTCCCAAAAAAAGAAAGCCAAAAGCCTAAAAACTCATGGCGAGGAAGTGACATGCCCCTTCTTGTACGCCACCAGAGACGTGGCGCGGACTTTTGTCTCTTCCGCGCCTCTCCTATGAAACAAACGTTCCTGTTCACACAGAATGGACATGGCGGAGACTTTTTTTAATAGGACAAATGAGGAAGAGACAAAAGCGCCATGTCCGTTCTGTGTGAATTGGGCCTTAGGGGTCGGATTAGTGAGGTTCTACTATAATAAAAATAATTTAATACTTTTTTTTTTATATTCCTAATAAGAAGAGTGTACACCATTGTTTTGACATCCTGTATAAAATTTTAATTTTTTTTTTATGAGAATTTAAATTTTAAAATTGATTGCAGCATATTACTGCAGAAAATGAGTTCCATTATAACTCTGAAACTTCATCCATTACTCTTCGATCATAGATATCAGTCGATAAGAACTTTGCTGTACAACATTCATTGCACTTGTTGTGTTATGGCTCTTAAATTCACTGCCATCGTTCAGTTGTTAAAAACTGCCAACATAATACTTGAAGAAGAATACTTAATGCTCTGTATTAAAAATGCCACTTTAGGTATTGCCTCATATGCTCACAGAAAAGGTAACTCTTATTATTCTAATGCTTTTTTTTTTAATCATAAAATCCTCTGAATGAGCATATCAACTAAATTATATTTTAATTTTCAGGTAAGAAAGTGATTCAATTTAATGCTGCTAAGAAAATGGCCATGAAATCTTTTATTTTAATTTTGAAAAGAAAAAAATGTTATTTCAAATTAGTGAAAAGATTGCAACTCAAGGCTAGTCATCTAAGTGTAAGATCGAAAAGAGTCGACCGACATATCAAATCAGTCGGAAAAATATTACATCAAAGTTTATCTAATAGCTTACTGTCATGATAAGATTCGAAACAGACCTTGCGATTTGAAAACTTTTGATGACTCTATTAAAAATTATATTTAGAATTTTTTATTGATTTATAAATAAAAATGAATTCACGGCTATCTGATGTCTAAAGAAACAGCGCATCTAACTTCCTATGAAACGATGATGAGCATATAACACATATATAAGGATTCTCCTTAGTACACAAGAATAATTGCTGAATCAGGAATTACGCTTCCACTTGCTTCAGCTCCAGGAAAAAATTCTACTCTCTAAAAATATATATTTTACAAGAAATGAGGTGATTTTTAATTATATGTTAAGATTTTTATCTCAATTCTGTTATAATCTAATTTCAATTTGTCTTATTTATTTAATAAATGTTTATTTATCATATTATTCTTTTTTATTACTACTCTCTGGCTAGTTTGATGTTTGTACAAGCAAATATCCTTCAAAAATTTAGAATAGAGTTGTTGAGTTTCATTTTTAAATTGACTTAAAAAAGAATGATAGTTATCATCAGCAGTTTTTCACTCCTAAATCCAACACAATAGGCACACATTAAGATTTTACTGTTTTAAAGCTTTTATTTTTTATGTTTCCATTACTTGTTAGGCCAGGTACACACCGTGAACATTGTTCACTGAAATTTTTCATTGGAAATCAAACATCATGAACGTTCGTAGGCCATTTATGATGAAATAACAATGTCTGCAAACAAAAAGGAGTGTTCCACCAAGAGGCGGCAAACTTCAAAAGAAAGAAATGTTCGTAACCGACCCCACCACCTCTTTCCGATTCCAACCCCTCAGTTTTACTTTAAGCCATCGTTGGATGACACTGCAAGGTAAAATTTAAATTATACTGCTTATTATTTATTACATAACTGTCAAACCCACACAAAAAGATTCACAAGGGAACCTGGACCTCACCTGATGGACTCACAGTCAACCAAATTGACCATATGCTGGTGAGTAACAGACACATCAGTAGCGTCACTGATGTTCGAGTGTTCAGAGGAGCTAACATCGACTCTGACCATTTCTTAAGCATAGCTCATGTAGCAGCAAAAATTGCTATCAAATTACACCGGCCACATCATAAAACAAAGAAATTTAATATCGCAAAACTAATAGACCCCATAATTAAGGAGACATATGCAGCAACATTGGATTCAGAGTTAAGATCTTTGCCACCAACAGAAGACAAGATAGAGGACATCTGGACCAACTGCCAAAGAACAATTGAAAAAACCACTGAACTTGTTTTAGGGCCGGCTGAGAAGGAGACAAGAAAACCTTGGTTTGACCAAGACTGTCAGAAAGCTACAGAGGTTAAAAATGCAGCATATAAGCTGATGATTAACCGTCGTACGCGAGGAACGGTGGATGAATATAGGAAGAAAAGAAGAGAAGAGAAACGCTTACCTCTTTGGTGGAAGAAAAGAAAAGATAAAGAAAGAGAGTTGAAAGAGCTGGAAGAATCTAGGGCCATTAGAGATTCCTGAAAGTTCTATCGAAGTGTTAACAGAAGCAGGAGACCATTTAAACATATAACTTCAATATGTATGGATCAGAAAGGAGCTATCCAGTCTGATGAAAGAGCCTGCCTTTCAGAATGGAGGAGATATTTCGAAGAGCTCTTGAATGGTCAAAAATCAGATAAACAAGTGGACCAACAACTCCTACATATGGAACCAGATGATGAAGTAGAGCCACCAGATGAAGATGAAGTCATGGATGCCATTAATAGGCTGAAGAATAATAAGGCCCCAGGGATTGATAGTCTTCTTGCCGAACTGTACAAGTTTGGTGGAAATGAACTAATCAAGCTCCTCCATAACCTACTAATTAGTATCTGGACAGAGGAGATCATGCCCACTGATTGGAAGAAAACGGTTATCTGTCCAATACACAAAAAGGGCGGCTTATTGAAATGCTATAACTATCGGGGTATTGCTCTACTCCCTTGTGCTTATAAAATTCTACCAAACATACTGTTCCAGAGACTTCTTCCTTTTGCAGAGTGAGAACTAGACCACTACCAGTGCGGATTTAGACGGGGAAGGTCCACGATCGACCAGATATTCTGCCTGAGGACAATCCTGGAAAGAGGTTGTGAGTACAATATCAAAACTCACCACCTCTTCGTCGACTTTAAATCAGTGTATGACACTATTAACCATGAAAAGCTGTATGAAGCATTAATGCAGTTCAGAATCCCGATAAAGCTTATAAGACTCATAAAGCTAACCATGGAAAAGGTGAACTGTGTCTTGAAAATCCGTGGCAGCACCTCAGAAGAGTTTACATCAGAAAGAGGCGTGAGACAAGGTGATGCTCTGGCATGCCTACTGTTTCTTCTTGCACTGGAAAAAGCTGTCCGAGACACCAGCATCCAAACAACAGGGACAATATGGAATAGAATGGTGCAGATCCTCGCATTCACAGATGACATCGACATAATTGGATGCTCTCAGCAGGTGATAGCCCAATACTTTTTAGAACTGGAAGCTGCAGCCAAGAAACTGGGTTTGGTTGTTAACGAGGAAAAAACCAAATACATGATAATCCAGGAGACCCCAATACAAGAAGGCGTCATGGTTCGATTCGGTGGTTACAAGTTCGAACAGGTATCCCAGTTTACATACCTGGGATCGTTGGTCACAAGCAATAACCAAATGGGCACAGAAATAAAAAAGAGAATATTGGTTGCTAACCAGTGCTACTTTGGGCTAAGATGTCACATGAGAAGTCACTTAGTGACCCAGCGTAGCAAAATAATTCTGTATAAAACGCTTATCCGACCTGTTCTGACATACGGGTCTGAGACCTTGACAACCACAAAAGCAGAGGAGCTGGCTCTCCTTATATTCGAAAGAAAAATACTCAGAAAAATTTATGGCTCAGTTCTTGTTGATGGGGAATGGCGGCGCCGAAAGAATTTTACAACAGGTATAATGAGCCGGATGTCGTTAAATTTATTAAAGTAGGGCGACTTAGATGGGCAGGTCATGTTGCAAGGATGACAGAGGAAAAAATCCCGAGAAAAGTTCTTACGGAGATCCTGCATGGAAGCCGACCTGTGTGTCGACTGTGTGGACAGGGATGCCAGGGGACTGGGCGTGAGAAACTGGATGGCAGCAGCACAAGACAGAAATGCATGGCGGTTGCTGTTGGCGGAGGCCATGACTCCTTAGCGGGTTGTAGTGCCGAATTAGATAGATAGATAGATTATTGACATAACTGTCAAAAGTTCCTGGTGGAGTGTACACGTAAAATCCCTGGGATTCATCATTTCTTCTTAAGAAGTTGTGCAAATGAAAACTGCAGATGTTGCTGTCATTTCGACCCACCATCTTCTTTTTCTTCTTGCTGAAGCCACTTCCATGAACTATCGAAACTTATGTAGACAAATAAATTAAAATTAAACAAGTGTATTTAGAAAACACACCCTTTAAATTAAGTCAAGATAAGGTACCTTAACACTAAGGAAGTGTTGATTCTAGGTTCCATCGATTCTTGAAAAAAAAACTATTGAGAATGATTCAAAGTCAATCCCCAAGCAGTAGTTTGACATTTAATTAGTTTATTATTATACATTCATACTTCTCCTAATGACCAAGTCTCATTTGTACAAAATTAAAAAACAAATCTGATGCAACTGCAAGCTAAACTTCCGTTTGTAAGATATTTATTCGCTATTAAAAAATGAATAAATTAAATTACAATCTCTAATCAACGAAATAATGCTACTCGGACAATACCATTTTATTATGTCCAAGAATAAATATTATTTATTCATCATTTTCATCATTCATCATTTTATTACATGTAAATATTAGTTTTCAAACGTTAAACTAAATTAAAACAAATCTAGTGCATCTACAAAGTTTAGTGAATTGGTAACATTTTTAATCTGTTAATCAATAAATGAAACCTCGGAATGTTTATCTCCTTAAATTAGAATTTATGAATTGAATAATAACATTGTACATTATAATTATATAATCTGAATTATAATTAATAACGTATACTGTATGCTATTAGCAGTTTACTAATTTATTTCTTGCATTATTGTTTTTTCGGTCGATTGGTTTTTCTTTTTAGGTTATTTTTGGATTATGTTTTGAAATAGCAATTTATGTGAGGTGTCGGTACCGAGAAAAGATTTCTAGATATTAGACTGGTATCGAGAATCGATAAATTTTGATACAGACACAGAACTGCTTGGCACATTAGACAATTATGAGCCAGGATGAAATAAAATAATATAGTATAAACTTCAATCAATTCTCAGTAATCAGTTACTGCAAATCAAAAATGAAAATTTCTTATTTAAAATAACCCTTCAGATAATTTTTTTTTTTTTCATCATTTCATCATGTAATTAGAGTTCTTGTTCATTTTTTATAAGAACACTTTAGTACAATCAGAGTTAGCATTATAATATTAAATTAACAGGGAATAAGGGTGTAAAAAAGAAATAGGGCTCACACGTATAATATGTTTCAAATATGTTTTTAATTAAAAAATTACAGCTAATTAAAATAAAATATAAATTATCCTAAGTAATCATCTAGTCTGCAGTGACGCTTCTTTCCTAGCAGCGTCCTGCAGAAGTTGGGTGTCGACTTCGTCGGCAGGCAGCTGGACGTACCTCACCACAGAGCCTCGGATGAAACAATTCTTCACTGAAAGCTGAAACAGAAGAGATATTTACTATAGTTATTGGTTTACTGCCTTCTATAAATACCTAAATAAGTTTCTCCATAAACCTGTTTGTATGTCTAATAAATTAATAAATTTTATTAATCCTATCATTGAAAATATTGATGGAGTGATATGGAGGAGTACTCTATTTTCTTATTTAAATTTTAAATTAACTATGGCAGTCACACCAACTTGCATGCGACAACATATTCATAATAAAAATTATTTCTTCTTAAATAAAGAAAAAAAAAAATTAATTCTATTCTTTTTAACATACTAAATAATAAACATACAACACATCAATTTGAAATATTATTTTAAAATAGTCTTAATTTTTTTTTTTCTTATTCAGTTTTCAATTGATTTTTAAATATTCTACAAAAAGAAAGAGAAACACTTTATTGAGCGATGCTGTCCATTTCAAATGAGTTGCTACGTTTTGAACAGCATACAAATGATCTTAAAAGTATATCTATGGTAATATATTCTAATAAAAAGTTAATAACTTAACAGTAGTTCAAAGTTAACATTTTTATTTAATTCCTTTTTCCTATATTTGTTTATTTATTTTTTAAAGTTTCTCTCGCATTATTAATCATGAGTTAAGTTAATTATATATTTATAACAGCATAGGAAAAACTTGCAGCAGTCCTAAATTTAAAATACATAAATCAAAATCCTAAAACACCTGATCACTTCGTACAAAAAATTGATATTTTAAAATGACCATAGTAATAATGGTTAGTGTATTATTATAGGTAATCAGTTAAAAAAATTTTTAAAACACTTAAGATTAATAATATGTAACATAGATTGAATAATAAAAGTATATAATGAATAACTGTATAACTATGTATATAAATAAAACAATAGTGTAATAAATATATATACAGTAGTACCTCACTAATCCAACTTCCGTTATACTCACTCTCCGGCTAATCTGACCCTGCCGCACAGTCGGGGGTAGAAACAATATTTTTTCAGGAACCCTAATAGTCCAGTGAAATTGTGCATTTTGGTGTGAAATATACCAAATAGTTTCAATTTTTTAAATGATGTAAGTGCTTGTGTACGAAAATCCAAGTTTTGGATCTTGAAGCATCACTGATCACTAATAGCATAAAATATTTCTACATTTTCCCAAAATATCTATAAATAAAATATAAACGGGGTCGGATTAATGAGGTTCTAAAGTTTATATATAATCTTTTTTCTCACACATTATAGAATTATAAATATGTACATATAAATTACCATGTGTGGGTACTTTTCGCTGTCAGTTACACTGATGTCGGTCAGCTTGATGTTCAAATACTGGTCGACAGAATGAAGGATACCATGAATACTGTAACAAATAAATAAATAGAGCAAATTAATTTATGAAAAAACTAATAACATATTAGTCATTATTAAGTTTATTAAATAAAGTGTAGTAATTATCTAATGAGATAATTTCAAAAAGGACCATTCTTTAATTCTGTACCATTTGGGAAAAACTAGATAAGTTCGTTACTTTGTTCACAATAAGATAAATACTTTGAGCAATCCATATTGGAATCCTACACATCTTGTAAATTGGCAAGTTGTAATGTCAATTGTATAAAAGGATACCATTGCCATTACAACTTGTCTACTCATACATGATGAGTAGGACTCCAATATGGGTTCCTCAAAATATTTTTCTTATTATACCAGGTATGCAAGTTTAAAAATTATTTCTTAAAATATTTGGAGCAACATCGCCATAAGTCTCAACAAGAATTCGATGACATTAGACAAAAATGAACTTATTTGGCTTAAAATAGTTTTTCCACGTAAACGACCCAAATGGTAAAGAATTAGTCTATAAATTCAAAACCTACACGGAACATGTTTTAGCGGTTGCCCTAGTAACTGTCGATGCTCATATATTTTCTATTTTCTTTTTTTTTTCGTTTACCTTCATTTGTCTGTCGGAGATAAATTTTCAAATTAAATAGCTTAATCCTGCTCACCGTCTATGCCATTTTGTTCTTTTTTTTTCCACCAATCTGTATAGAATTTCCTGCATAGAATCTTATAAATTGCATTAGTCCATCCTATGTACCATGTGTATATGGTGGTGGATAATGCACAGGGAGTCCAATATTATATTTTCGGCCATTATCGCTATATCTCTCGCCTCCACACCAAGGTCCTTCAAGAAGCTCCTTGTTTTTTCCGGGATGACTCCATGAGACCCAAACCATACTCCTTTCATGAAGAAATCTCTATTTCCGAATGTCTTGCGGAATGTTTCTACTAATAAGAAATAAAAAAATTTAGCTTGGATTTGACCGTTCTTTCTCTATCTTTCTTTTTCTAGTGTTGGTTTCTCGGAAAAATAGTTGGATGATGATCTTGGAAAACGTTTATGAGAATAATATGGTCTATAAATGTTTCAAATAATTTGATATTCTTATTAAAATTTTATTTTTAATATTGACACGTTCAAAACTCCCAATTAATTACAAAAGACTCATTTACTTGACTGTGATTAGACCTATATGTACGTATGGAGTTGAGCTTTGGGGCTCTACAAAACCATCCAATTCTTCCCGTATCCAATCCTTACAATCCAAAATCCTTTGAAAAATCCTCAATGCTCCTTACTTTGTCACCAATAAACTTATCCTTAAAGATCTTAATGTTCCATATGTTGCTGATTTAGCCCAAACCAGATACCAATCCTTTCATAGTAAGCTCCATAACCACTCAAATCCCCTAGTTTCTCAACTTGCTTCCCACTCAATTCCGATAATCCTCCGAGGCGTCTGAAAAGAAGATGGCCCAGAGATCTTCTTTTGTAGATTTTTTTATTTTTTACTTAAGTGCTACTGATGAGTAGTTCTTAAGTTTAGGCATGTTATGGTAAACTTTTTTTTTAACACATTTGCTTGATGTATACTTGTACAGTTGTAAATTTCAATAAATTGATTTTTTTTTAAATATTTACCTAAACCCTTTGGTAAAAATAAGAAACTAGTTATTTTTATTTTATTTTAACTAGCATAAAACCTCAGAATAAACTATAAAACAAAAAGAGGAAAATCCCAAATGAAATTACTATAATTTAATAGAAAGAAAATAAAGAATTGAATTACTCATCTAACAAAATTTTATTTATCACTTTTTGTGTTTACAAAATTACTCTCCTTTGGAAATTACAGATTGGCGTATAGAAATTCTATCCTGTATAGAATTTATTTTCTCCTTTGTATTAAGAAACCTATTAGATATCACAATTTGATTAAATACTCAAAACAAGGAAGGCTCATACCATCTTCAATGAAATTCACTTCACATACCTTAACCAAATGAACAACTTAAAAGGCATACCTTGTCATATATGTATAGTTTGTAAACATTTTTTTTTGTTTTCTGATTAAAATTAAATCATAAAATATACCTGCATGATATATATCCAGTTTCATTTAAAAAATGAATAGTTTCTTATTGCAATGTAGCTGTTGATTAGAAATACAAATTAAAATTATAATCAGGTTCTAAAAAAAAGCTTCAAGTCTCCCAAGTTGACAATGGTAAACAATTGTTTTGATTGATTGAGGAGTTCCAATTTGCATTCAAATACATGGAATGCGAAAACTGACAAATTGGTTTTTAATGATACTGAATTTGTTTTAATTTAAAAATGAATTTTATAATTTTTATGATGGATCAATAAGTGAAACACCTAATTCATCAGTTAAAAGTATTTAATTTGGAATTTAACAAAAATAATCTAACTAGAATTTTTGTCTCTTATTCGAGTTTTAATCTCAATATTTATATATACAGTATAAATAAACTGACAGCTAATGCCATAAATAATCCACTTTCTTAAGATGTAAACATTATTGGTCAAATCAACAGTATACCAAAACAAAAGATAAAATATCATCACTTTCATTAATCTTATGAACTATATTCAAAACATGATATACTAAAATGTATATAAATACTAGTAAAATCACAAAATAAATAAATAAATACAGAGATTTTAATCATAAACAAATTAGCCAAAATACTTTTGGGTCCTATTGGTATAAAAAGTATGAACAAGTAGAGATCAGAGACGTAAATGAGCATTAAATGGGGTTTTCA
The DNA here is from genome assembly GCA_003667255.2 of Euschistus heros. Taxonomy (NCBI): domain Eukaryota; kingdom Metazoa; phylum Arthropoda; class Insecta; order Hemiptera; family Pentatomidae; genus Euschistus; species Euschistus heros. The sequence continues at coordinate 718,941 of RCWM02000373.1, read as the reverse complement.
TTAAATCTAACATGAATTAAATTGATATACGAACAACAGAAATTTCATTTAATAAATATTAACATATTATAACACTTTAACCTGTAAATTATGGTTTTCTAAAAATGAAACAAAGTATACGTTACCTCAGGTCATTCTTCAGTTCGACTACTACATCCTTTCCTACTAGCGACTTGAAGAAAGAGTAAAATAACTAAAACATCAAGCACAGACTTGCTATAATATATGTTAAATTATTATACATGAATTATTAAAATATAAATAAATCACTTCCTTAAATATAAAGATATAAAATAAATGTAACGCACTAAATGAATTCTTACAGTTTAAAAAAATTATTTACTTCCTTTATCAACGAATTAATAAAGTTTAAAATATTATCATTTAAGTCAGTTATACCATTAAATGTTTTAGATATAAAATTAAAAATTGTATTCAGTCATACATTCACAAATGAAAGTACTAGTCCTTACTATATTAATATAAATTTAATGAAAACGAACTAGAGATAAAATTAAAAAAAAAAAAATCTTGCACAATGAATCTAAATTAATTTCTTCTTACCATGTTTACTGATGGATTTCACAACAATATTCAAAAATCTAAGAAACCCGGAATCTGCATTAAAACATAATAAAACCTTAACAGTAACCTACTCGAATAGTGACAAAGAGCTAAAATGTAAAGTTATTCTAAATCTTAACGTTTTCATTGAAACCGCCTTCAATAAATAATAAGGAGCATTCTTAAGATGTTCTGTTTATTTATTTATTTTTTCTTAAAGACGTAATCGTGGGCAAAAATGTTATTTACATTTGCCTGTACATTTATTATGATTATATACATGGTTATTCTAATGTTTCTATTGAAATATTATGATTTATATGAGAATTTTGCTATCGATTATGGTTATCTGTTATTTTATAATAAACTAAGTAATAGTTTGAGAATGTAAGTAAAATTGAAACCCCCTAAAACATTTATCAATATTCCACTCCTTCCTTATTTTCAACCTTACCGCAACTTACGTAGTTTAAAAAAAAAAAAAAAAAAAAAAAAAAAAAAAATCAAATTAAATCAAAGCAATCATAGGTTATATTCCTATGCGATTTAAAAAGTTAAAGATATGGATTATCAGCTTTATCCGTAAATATCGAATGCGAGATTCGGTTACCTACAAATAAGCGGTTTCAATCCACTACAGAGTATTCTCCCATGCTAAATACTTTACTTCTTAAAGTTACCGAGTACTATCGGATAACAACATTTTATCGATATTTTTCCAGTGCAACGTTAGATTTTTTGAGACATTGTCTTTCTCTTTCTCTCTCCTCTGAAAAAGACCCTTCTTGGTTTTCTTAATCTCTTAAGCAAGAGTGATCTGCCTAAAATAAGTAATAGGTCTATTGCTTTTCCTACAAAAAAAAAAAAATTAACAGTGTAACCTCTGACATGTAAACAACACATAAAAAGTTGTATAATATCAAGAACTAGATCTCTGAGGATTCTCTATTTATTTCCAGAAATTCTAATTTCTACGAAAAGTTCCAATATATGTAGTTTATATATATATATATAGTATTTATATATATATATATATATATATATATATATATATATATATATATATATATATATATAAATATTTCAACCGACTTCAAAAAAAAGAGGTGGTTCTCAACTCGTCTTTATTTATTTATTTTTTTTTTTTTGTTTATGTTACGCGATTACTACGTCAATTCAGGATCAATTTTGATTATTCTTTTTTAGATCGCTGGGGCATACTTCAGAGGTGGTCCCATAAAAAATATTTTGAAATCAACGCAGCACTTTTTAAGAAAAATCAAAATAACAGTTCATAAAATCACTTATTAACTGTTTTTTTTTTTTTCTTAAAAAGTTCTGAGTTTATTTCAAAATATTTTTTATGGGACCACCTCTGAAGTATGCCCCAGCGATCTAAAAAAGAATAATCAAAATTGATCCTGAATTGACTGAGTAATCGCGTAACATAAACAAAAAAAAAAAAAAAAAAAATAAAGACGAGTTGAGAACCTCCGTCAATTCTGAATCAATTTTGATAATTCTTTTTTAGATCGGTAGGGCATACTTCAGAGGTAGTCCCAAAAAAAATATTTTGAAATCAACGCAGCACTTTTTAAGAAAAATCAAAACAACAGTTAATATTAACGAAAAGTTGAAATTGATTTGCAAAGTGTAGAAAGGAGAAAGAAGTTAGGCGTTTGTTGCTAGTGAATTCCGAATTCCGCGTAGTTCTCTTTCAACCGTCCTAAAGAATAAAGAAAAGATCGCCACTGGTGGAAGACGTTAAGTCTACTTCTAGGCACCCTCAGAAAAAAACGCAATTCAGTTGAAAGTTATATGATAAATTGGTACCAGGTATTTAATTTTCTGTATGTACAAACAACATACACATACCCATTAATGAAAAATATACGTAATGATTTCAACTCCGATTTTGTGTTCAATTTTCCCAATTACATGAAGGTAAGTGAATGATAACCTCGATAAGTCTTTGTACAGTAAGTCAAACCATTTTTCAGGGAAGCTTGAAGATCGAGAATTGACTGTATAAACAAAAATACACTTACCACTAAAAAGTGAAAAATAAAAATAATTTTTTGAGAGAAAAAAACAAAACCGACTTCAAGATTAAACCTACATATACAAACTTGAACTAAAAAATAAAAAATAATATTTTAATTGCTTCAAAACAAAAACCATTAAATGAAAATCAACGAAATTATCGATACTTATAAACCTATTCACAATTTATGATCAGTTATTTTTGGAGTCGGTGCCAACCAAAACAAACAGAATTTGAAAAGAAATTGTAATAGTAAAGATCCTCCCACTGTTTCATCACCGCCACACAGCTGTCTCCGGCCATTCGAAAGTTTATTGTAAAGGCAGGATTAAACTGCCCTTCTTGGCTGGCACCGACCCCAAAGATAACTGGTCATAAATTGTAAATAGGTATATAAGTATCGATAATTTTGTTGATTGTCATTTAATGGTTTTTGTTTTGAATCAATTAAAATATTATTTTTTATTTTTTAGTTCAAGTTTGTATATGTAGGTTTAATCTTGAAGTTGGTTTTGTTTTTTTCTCTAAAAATTATTTTTTTATTAATAATAATTTACAACTAATTTTTAGAAAGGTTATTAAGGTAGCAGGTGCGAAATAGCTCCATCTGGTATTCATACGGTAAGCAGCCTCCACTGCCGCTAAATATTCTGTTAGTAGAAAATCACTTGGTTCTGTCTAGAGGGAACCATTGAATTCCCTGCTTCTAATTATCAGGGATTGCATGAAATGGTTAGACAAAACGTTGATCACACTTACTATGAATGTCGAAATTATTCGGGTACAGTTCAAAGACATCTATGTCTTTCAAATTGATAAAATTTAATCATTCCGATTACTTAAATGTGATCTTAATGAAATGTTTATACAAAGTACCGTGCATTATAAACACCCTTTCGAGAAATAGCTAAGATAAAAACTCACAATGTAGAATTAATAATTGAGACAGAAGTATTACAAATTGTTAACGTTTTTATATTATCGATAGGAAATGTATAAAAAAAACCGGGGTGGAGGGGGGTAGGTCCCTTAATGTTTTGCCCATCTATTAAGGAATAAATTAAAAGCTTTCTGATGATAGCAAAATAAATACTTATAAATGATAAGTAACTTTATATTAGTAATTATTGTAGTTTTAAATATGTTTGGTTACGTTTTCGAAGTAAAGAATAATTGTTACTTGAGTACAACTTATACGCACTGGCTAAGTGTGATCTGTTGGCCATCTTGGAAAATATATGAGGCCGCCTTTTTCTTTTAGTGGAATTTTTTACCTAATTTTTCGAATGTCTTCGTGGTCCAAATTATAAATTACAGAATTACTATAGATCAAACAAAAAGTAATCATGCAAGTGTACTAAGTTAACTTCCCATACTTAATAAATTTGAATCATTGCTTATTAACTGCAGGGATAATCCCATTTTATGAAGTATGTTGATGCATTTTTTTGTGATTATACAATTTTTTTTAAATGAGAGATAAAACAACATATATCATGCAATCATATTACTTATAACACATTTATATTATCACTGTAGTGTAGCATTAGTTAAATGTTGATTAAATCAGAAGGAAAGTTGTTGAGTGCAGACAAAAATTATTGTAGCAAATTTATGACCATAGTAGATTTGAAATGTAATAATATTTAATTTTATCATAGAAATTTTGTTGTATTTTCATGGTTCAGTATTTCATTTTCCATTGCCAAAAATAAGTGAATCCAATTCCAAAAACAATGAAAACATAAATATTGAACCTGTATTAACTTTGTGTAGTTTTGAGAAAAGTAATAATTACTCTTAAAATTGATGAATTAATTGCCACTTCAATTGGAATTATTTTATTTGATAACTAGTTTCAAATGTTAAACATTCATCTTCAGTTGATATCATAATAATTACTCCTAAAACCTTTTTGTCTTTTCTACTAGCTAAGTATAGTACTACTTGGGTAAAGAATTTATGAATAAGACTGGATAAAAATTCATTATTTGACTTAACAAAGTAATAGGCAAAGCCTATTAGTATGTCAAATGTTTAATTTAGGTCTATCCTCCTGTTTTAAAAGTAGTATTTTTTCTTTTTCTTTTCTAAAATAAAGAAATCTTTTGGCCCAATCTTATCTGGATATATTTATGTCTTAATTTTTATTTTTATTTTTTAAATATTGCTCAATCATTTTAATTTAACAGTTCTATTATTTAAGTGGTATTCGATACGATGTTACCAACAAAATAAAAATTAATAAATCAGTATAAAACGGAATGAGAACATATTTTTATTTATTTATTGCCAAAATAAACTTAAAATATGAAATAGATATATATTCAATATACTTGAACTTAAAACTATTATTATAGTGATAAAACTAATTTTTATTTTGGATAACTGTTAATTTGATAATTAACTTCATATATTGTAAATATAATAATTATTTGAATCCTTAAATATAAACTCCTTTATACTTGAAAGTTATAAATGAATAAAACCATTTAACCTCCATGAATGCTCTTTAACAAAATAGAAATTGGTGAAACAGTATAAAATGTTTATTAATATCCCAATTTATATTAATTAAGGCATCCTAGAACTTAGTACAGCAACACTGGAGTATCTCTGTTTAAACCAGAAGTTCTAACTTCACTAGGTCAAAATAACCTGACTGGGATTACCCAATCTGATTGGACTGAATATATTAATATACCTTACACCTTATATTGATACTATGGTTTCCATCAAACTATAAAAAAAATAGCGTAAACAGCTATAAATCATATTATAAAATCCTCAATTTAACCTATAAACAAATAAATAATATAGAAATGTAACAAATATTCAGTGAATCTTGCTTTCAGCATCATAGATCAAAAAATCACTGCTCTGCTTCATTTTCATAACTACTCCGCACAGCCATCATTCTCACTTAAACTATAAATTAAAAAACTATTATTTATTTTGAGATGTAGGTAGTAAGAGTGGGCAGTCATGGAAACAATAAAAAAATAAATTTTAATTTATTGTGCTGACGTTTTGGCCTACAATGCTAACCTTCATCGGGGCTAGAAGAAAAACAAACAAGATATGGCATCTCAAATTAAGAACAAAGTTAAACTAACAAGGCAGCTATGAATATCAATATGTAATGTATACCAAATCATGGAATATGACATTTTCAATCAGATAAGTATGGATATTACATGCAGTTCCTGTTTGTGAAATGTTCTAACATTCATTATTTTGAATGTGTTGCATAGAGAAAAGAAGGCTCGATCAAAAAGAAAAACTGTGAAGAATAAAATGTAAATAATCCCAAAAGTTACAATACTCAGTGTATACAAGAATTTACTAAAATCAACCTTTTTTAATCTTAGTTCCTTATTTATAGCTATAGAAATTATTTTTATATTTAGTGAAAAGTATTTTGTTGAAGAAACAAACCATGTTCATTGTTTTAGGTATTCTGTGTATAAGATAAAGTATTATCTAGTATATATATATTTGTAAATAAACTTATCCAAATATCTATCTATTTATCAAATCAGCTTTTTCTTTGGTTTTGCTAACACAAGATCTTTATACCACAGTCTTATAATTTCTTTTTTACTGTTATGTCGTCCTAGAATGTGAGTAAGGGATAGTTCTGGTTATTCTGAAACCTTCATACCTCCTTTGTTAGTCTGTCATGTTATTGTTTTATCATCTTAAAAATAATATAACTTGTATTGTTTTTCCTTTCAAAGAAATTAGAAACTCTGTCACAATATTATTTTAGTAATTATCAACTATAATATTTTTAATTTAAATTTTGATTAAGAATCACTTAATGAACATTA